>JACCIC010000112.1:207500-807500 GCA_018907035.1 Sycobia sp. Sy_11
TTAAATATGATTTCTATAGGCAGCTGTGTGTTCGAATAATAGAATGCCCTGTCTAGGTGTCTCTGGGCGATTTCTACGGGGAATATTGTATTTACTTGATAGAAGACGACGTCCAAGTATGAGGAAATTAACTTTCAGGAGAAGATCCGTGTTGGGACGGTAAAATACTATATCTAGGGCTTTCCGAACGACTTCTACGGGGAGTATTGTGTTTAGTTAGTAGAAAACAATGTCCAGGTATGACGGGACGACTTCTACGGGGGAATTTCATGTTCGGACGGTAGAAGACGATGTTCGGCCATGACGGGACGACTTCTACAGGGACTTGTGTGTTCGGCCGGTAGAATACGATGTCCAGGTGTCTCTGAACGACTTCTATGGAGTTTCGTGTTCGGATAGTAGAATAAGATGTCCAAGCGCCTCGGGACGACTTCTACGGGGATTTCGTTTTCGGACGGTAGAAAACGATGTCCAGGTATGACGGGACGACTTCCACGGGGAATTTCATGTTCGGACGATAGAATATGATGTCCAGGTATGCCGGGACGACTTCTATGGGGAGATTCATATTGGGACGTTCGAATACGATATCGGAATGTTTTGGAACGACTTCTACGGGGAGTGTTAAAGATACTTCTATAAAGAGATTCATTTTCTATCATTTGAACACGACATTCCCAGTAAAAGTCGTCCTGGGATACCTGGACGTCGTATTCTACCTTCCCAACACAAAACTCTCTATAGCAGTCGTCCCGAGACATGTTCTATATTCCGAACATGATACTCTCTATAAACGTCGTCTCGAGACACTTGAACACCTTTTTTTACCGCTCGAACTCGAAAGTACAATTTTCCTCATAGAAGCCGTATGTAATATGCATATATGTGTGTATTAAATACGGTTGTACATTTTGTATATACATACTGTATATACAGAAGCGACGATAGGTACATTACGGTCAATTATTTATAGTAATATAGATTTTTATGTATAGAGTACTTTTTACTTAGATATTATTGAATTGCTTATGAAATCGGTTAAATTATTATCTCGGGCGAAGTCGAGACGGGGGATGCTAGTATATATATATATATTAAAGAATAATTTTTAATAGTCTTTACTATATTAGTAATATGTATCGCCTTGAATATTAATATTTGTTATCAGAAAAGTTATTATAAATGCATTTCAATATTGCCATATGTACGTACTGGCAACTTATTATCGAACTTTGAAATGCTACATTTTACTCGCAACTACTCGCGACAGAGCAAGGAAATGAAATATGATCCTGAAATAAGAAGCTTTGATAAGGAACGTTCTTTCGTGTATAACATCGAGCGCAACATAGACGTAGTATATAGCCTTCGGTAATAGTTGTAAATCTTAATTTAAAAATCTGAAAAAAATCACCAGTTCTTATTACAGTATATACTTGAAGATTTTGGGTTGTGCCGAAAAAAATTTCGACCTACGTCATTTTGGCGCAGTCTAATATACATATGTATGAAGGGGGCTATTCATATACAATTTTCATTGTGGATACGTTCCTGAAATGTCGGTAGTGCAGAACATTGATTTTAGTTCTCTAACTTGACGCAAAATTTTCCTCTATGAGGCGCATCGTTCGATTCGGACTTCCGGCAATCGTGAGGAGCACTCTTAATAGTATTGGTGAGTTGACTGTTCCTTGGCTAGACCACGCGTGATATTAGAGATTTCAGAGAAGTCAGCGAAGTTAAAGTTGATGCAGAATTTTTTATCTGTTATCATAGGTTATATTAGTTTAGTTAAGTGAAGTGGGAATTTGTAGTTATCTATTTTTATTATTAGAGCTTCTAGCCAAATATTATCGAACGCTTTTTTTACTGTCGATTAAGCAGGCGCCTAAAACCTCATTATGCGTCATGTACTTATTGATATTGGTTAACAGTAAATTAATTGCACGAGTCGTATAGTGCTTGCTTTTAAATCCAAACTGGTTTGCCGGTGTTAACTTATTATTGCTGCAGTGAAATCAATGTTTTTATTAATGATTTTTTCAAAGATTTTACTAACTACTGGTAATAGACTAATGGGTCTGAGATTGTCTAAAGTAGTTGCCTGATCTAGTTTTTTTTTAAATAATTGTGCGTGCTTGTTTCCATTGTTTTGGGAAGTGACTATTATTAATCAGATTATTGAAAATAATGCTGTATAATTTTATTATCCTAGGTGGAATGTTTTTCATTACAATGTTTGGAATTTTATCAATACCGTATGAAGATTTATTTTTCATTCGTTTTCAGTGCCAAGCAATTTCTTTTATATTGGTGAAGATGTTATTTTTGTTATCCGTTGGTGAGGATGCTGGATGATTTTTACTGAACTGTTCAAGTGCTGGTGCTGATGCAAAAAGAGCTTTTAAATTATTTATTTTAGTGTCAATTACATTGTGCAATGGTAATTTGCGAGTGTTGTTTTTTGTATTTAATCTGTGAAAATGCATAGCTATAATGCTTGAGATAGTATTTGGATTGTTAATCAGAAAACTATTATTATTTATCGTCAGAAGTTCATCTGGATCTATGTTATTTAGTGTATTGTTCAGTGACTTTAAATTGGACCATTCACTATTAGAAATTATAATATTATCAATAGAGTTGTTTCTATTTTTTCTAAATAATTTGTTGAGGTTTGGGAAGAAGTTAGCAGATTCCTTATAATTTATTTCATTTATTGCATTTAGCCATTTATATTAGATTCCTTTTTGAATGTGATGTTTATTTGATTTTTAAGAGCTGTGAGTGTTATTTAGCTGGTTAATCTTGGCATTATTTTTATTATTATTTCTTTCTTTCAGATTGTGTATCATGGTCAAAATCTTACTCTTATCTTTACGGAGGTTTATAATTTTTTTATTGATTAGCGTATTCGTATGGTTAAATGTTTTAATTTTTGGTGCTATTCATTTGATTGTATGAGAAATTTTATTTTGAAGCTGGTCAATACAAGATTCAGTTTCAATATTACTAAGATTGATGTGCTCGTTTATTTTGACATCGCATGTGTAGGATAAGTGCTCTTTGAATTTCTTCCAGTTTATATTTTTATAATTATATCTATTTCCCGAATGGTCTATTAGTTTTAATGACTTATTTAGTATTAGATTTAGCTGAATTGCTTTATGATCGCTATCGTAATTGTGAGTTTTTAATTTTGAATCAGTAGTATTTAAGCTATTGTCAATAAGCGCTAAGTCTAGGTATGATCCAGATCTGTAAAATGTAGGGGAATCTGCTAAAATTGTTTTCACTCTAAATTTTACATGATTGTTATTTATTCACTGAATCAAATCAGATCCATGACTATTACATATTGTATCGCCTAATAAGATATGTCTAGTATTGAAATCGCCTATGATAACAAATTTATTTTTTGTATTGTTTATTTTTAATGTATGGCACAGTTGATTAGGATCCTCTCTCAACATATTCCTATTGTTTTGTTTTACATATATACTAACAATGTGTAGTTTTATATCATTTGTTCAATCGATGATAATAATGCTTGTTTCTATAGTATTAAAGACAAAGAGTTTATAGCTATTATTATGTGGTATTTGTTTTTTTAAAAATAAGGCTGTACCTCCCTTCTGTATCTGAGATTCTATCATTTCTGTAGATATTTTATGCATCATTAACTAAGTTATGTATTTTATTTAGTTTAGTCTCGCTGATGACGATTATGTCAGGATTATGTTTTTTTAAAAATATGTTAAGCGAGTATATTCTGCTAGGATTCATCAGAGTTTACGTTTATGGCAATAATTTTCAGTGTAATACTGTACTTACTTATACTAGAAACTAAATTTATGTCTGCCATTATAAATCAATATCTAAATGTGCCGCTATTAAGTCTATTCTGTTGGTGTTAAATTTAACCATTTCTATGAGCTCCTGTTTCAGACTGCTAAATAAGGAAGTTAGCTCACTGTTTAATTTTGCCGTTATGTTTGACAAGATATCCTGGAACATATCTTGTGTAGACTGGACTGGTGGCTGGTTAGCTGTATCCGGTGATGCTACTATAATAGCATATGTGGTAGTTGCTGTATTAAATGTTGATGTTCTTGAGTTTGTTATATGGCTGTTGTGTGGCGGTAATATTTTAGTTACTATTATACTATTCATAGCACTTCTTGCTATTTTTGCCTGCTCTTTAGAGATTTTAATGGTATTTAATTTTTCTAGATATATTAGACAACCTTTATAACTCGCAGGGTGACCCCTCGCTCCGCAGTTTATACATTGGACATCGTTATTGTCTGCTTTTTCTGTTATAGTGCACTCCCTCGGATTGTGTGCAGAAAGGCATTTACAGCATCTGTATTTCATGTTGCAATTACATGCCACATGTCCGAATCTTTGACACTTCCTGCATTGCGTTATTGGGTTTTTTGTTAAAGCTTCCCACTTTATTATCTGCCTTAGAATGACTTTTATGTTTGTGACAGTTTTAATCACACTATCAGCAGAGCATTGGACAATAAAGTTTCTGATGTTTACATTCCTCGTTCTTAATACGCTGATTTTTATGATGTTGACATTTACTAACTTCATTTTAAGTAGTTCTGTATAGACTTCGTTTTCATTTGTGTATACGTTTAGACCTTTGAGCACTAATGTTTTTGGCTTTACAGCCTTTGATGTAAAGGTGTAAAACTGTATGTTGTTACAACACAAAGTTTTTTTTTATTAGGTCATAGGCTACTATAGATTTAGTGACTATATTAATTTTGTTACTACTCAGGTTTTTTATGGCATATTCACAATTTATGTTTAAATTTATTAATTTATTGATTATTTCATTGGCGTTCATATTTTCTATTATTATTGGCGGTGGTTTATTCATTGCTTTTGGATTATTACCCTCTTCTTCGAGTTTTTCTGCGTCCTGATGGTCATTTTTGTTTGTATTTTCTAAAATGGCGTCTATACCATGCGCCATTATGCTCTTGCGCTTCATCTCTCTATTGATTTGTTGATTAGATTTTTGTTTGATGAGTATTTTTTATTATTGTGATTCCGCGCGGTGTCGAGGTGTACATACTATTTACATGGATGACGCTGAGGAGATGTACGGAAATCGTATAATGCTCAGGGAGATTATTTTTACGGTTACGCATTATTTCTTTTTTTTTTTCTTTTTTACTCACTGCCGTCAGAAAATCGTAAATATCCGGTTGATGAAGCTCGAGAGTCAAAAGTCGTAATGATGCGAGTAAAACGGGACTGTACGACTGACGAGAAATTTTATACACAGGATCCGACAGACGTAATGATATGGGTATTTAAGTAAATTATCATCGGCGCCGTATTATTTACGCAAGAGATTCAGGCAAAATTTATAGGTTATAATCGAGGAAATTGATTGATTTTCCAATACGAACATCATTTTCACGATACTAGATTCCAAAAGAACAGTTGCTGAAAGTCAATCTGCACAATGAAAATAGAAATTCGAATGACCTTACGGGATCATAGTAAAAGTCATAATTTAATTTCTCGAATTAATTTGTAGAACTTTAGCATTCACCATTATTTCGAAAAAAGCGAACGTATCAAGTTACTAATGGTTATCGTGTATACAAAATCTACACTGAAAGAAATGGTTAAATTTAATTAAATATTCATCCGAATAGTACTAATCCATTTGAAAGAAATTTTCATTCCATCTAGTAAGTAATTGGTTAATTCATGTAAATACTGTCTTAATAAGTACTTAAATAAGTACGGTCTGAATAAATATTTATTTGACCTGCAGAAAATTTTTTTCATAGTGGTAAATACATCGTTTATTATAATAGAAAGTTACTCAGTCAATAGTTTCATAAATTTACGTAGTATAAATATATATGGAAAATAAAAATATTTCTTTATAGTACGTATACTAATTACATCAAATTTATCAGTAGATACACACGGAGGCTACATCATTTTTTTTTTACCTATCTTCATTTTATATAATTATTCATCGTGCCTGAGCACCGCGTCATTAAATTAAAAACTGGGACACGGGACACAGACGGACACACCTTGTTCGCGCGACCTCCTCAAAATCACTCGATGTAAAACACGTCCGGCGCTGTGTCCCGCCGGAAATATTTATACACGGATCAATTATCTACGTTACGAAAAAAATAAATAAAATACACACCATATTACGTACTTTACAATGTTTAAAGTGCAAAAAAAGTAAAAAAAAAAATAATCCCTTGCGATCTCTTTCGTTACAGTTCTATATATATTCCGCGAATACAAAAGAAAGAGGAGAAAAGATGAGCTGGAATAAGAAGCAGGCTTCTCTCGGCGCTAAAGCAATAAAGCCCGCATGTTTATATATATGCGCCACCCGTCGCGAGCACCGATGATGGGATCAGTGCTGTATAGGAATCCAAATTGCCAAATTAAGAGCAGACCTATATAGGCCCGTCCGAGTATAAAAAAAAAGAAGAAAAATAATAAATAAATAATGAATTCCCATCTCTCGTTGGTCGAGCGCGCACTATTTTTAACGCGGGTCGAACTGAACCCTCCTTCCGACAGATCGCCAGAGTATTTTATATATATATATATAGATTACATGAGGAATAGAAACGTTGTCTGAGGAAGGGAGACGATGTCTAATGGGATAAAACATCCTGATATCCTCGTGGTGCCACGCCCTCTTGCTATTGAGCAGATCTGTTCGTTTTTCTTTCTTTTTTTATTTTATTTTTTATTTATAGGAACTCGAGCATGCAGCGAGCGACGAAAGATTTATACCTAGCGGTGTTAGGGGTGGGGGACCTGTTGCCGAGCGATTTTTACACGAACACATAAAGATATAGGGATTTACCCTATTTGTCACGTACGCGTAAATTATTTGGCTACTTGCAATAATTAATAAAGACAGTCCGAAGTATATAGTAATAATTCTGCATCGCTTATATCCGAGTTTATATCTTGTCGCTTGTATAAGAATACCCGCCCCCCCCCCATTAGGCTCGACATTAGATTGTTATAATATAAGTTTACCATGTCAGTATGAAGATCGTTTTAACCTACGAGAATGTAAAGACGATAAACTTCCTCGATCCATTGTATAGGGAGGAAGTACCTGTGTGTTATAGAACGCGACAAATTTCAAGATCAATTTTCCGTCGACACTATTCAATATTCTGAATCGTGCTTGCTGTTATTGCCCTTTTTATTCGCATATTGGCGAGGAAAACGTCCAGCGCGCGTACGAGGGCGCCACTAGTTTTCAAATAAAAAATAGATATTTATACTTAAAATATTTATTAAAATGATGTAATACATTTTATAATCTCGTAGCATTTAAAAAATCAGAGTAAATGTGATATAATTCTTTTCATTACTTTTTAATTAAACGCATAATGTAATAAAAAAAATTAAATAAAAATATTTATTTAAATAGATTTATTTCTCTTGATAATTACTATACATATATTTTTTTTTCGAAACATAACTATCATATCAGCAGTACATGACTGTTTTCTCAGCTCATTTAATTTTTTTATTTTGTTCCACCATTTATGATTTTTCTATTTCAATATTAGAAAATAAATTTTAGCAGCTTCAGGTTCAGGCATACAATGAAAACTTTAATTATTATTACTATAAAATGATATTTTCTTTACAGCTATATTTCTGTTATCAACGCCCTTACGATGATATGCAGAAAATTACATCATGATTTGTTTGCACTCTTCACTCTCTACTGCAACATTTTTCTGTTTTGTTTATCTTTTATTTTTTTCATTGAGTTCGGTGACTTACTCTTCTCCGCTAGGAGCACATATATTATATTGAAATGGCCGATATAATTTCATTGAAGCTTCGCGCAGTCGTAAATTGATATATTAATTTGGTTCGTGGCCGTTGGTTTTATAGCGAAAGCCCTACAAGAATGTTTAACGATACATGCATAAGTTTTTCATGTACACATATACTGCAGATAGAAGAATAAGTTATTTTCCACGAGACGCGTCATTTGTGGTACTACATATAACCTTTTTTTTAGTAGAATCAATTTCGCGAAACAGGATTGTGGGATATTCTTCTCTTAAGCTATTATAGTACGCAGTTCGTAGATCTTTGTGATATTACTATATGGGCATATCGTATATTTTTCTTATTTCTACCTTAAACGTCGTCGACTAATACTTTTTGCAAAATCCATTATGACCCGACTCGATGAGTTTTATCGTTCTTGAATGTATGTTTACACGCATTTTTTTGTACAAAACCTTGACATGCAAGCGTTAATTGTTAAGTACGCAGTTAAAAGGAAAACATCTCGAAAAGAGCTAAAGAAAGGAGATTATACAACAACAAAGTTTAAGAAAAATCGAAACACATGCTGTTAAGGTCCAGTAGAAATATTCGGTTATTAGCACGTTTTAAGGCCAAGATATCTCAAAATTTTGGCGCTTTAAAACGTTTCTACGACTGTACTCATCCTCAGCGTCAAATAATAATTCAGAAATATAATAATATGGTGTTGTCCGTAATAATGCGATGTCAAATGTCGTTGTAATAATTGTTTTTGAACCTTGCTGCAAGTCGGTCAATGTAAAACTGCAATTTACTCACTACAATTGTCTCGGTAAAGGAGGCTCATTACGTGAAAACCGAGTAGAAGCCCGTATTATTTCTCGCCGAGTAGAACATTTGCAAATTTTGGCAGCAAATAAGGGATCGTATAATTATTTATATGTTCAATTCTACATTTACATGCTATTATATATATATATATATATATATATATATATATATATATATATATATATTTCTACTAATATTTTCAGATGATAATATAAATATAGCAAATACTGAATTGCATGTAACAGATCATTCTTTCTTTTAATTATTTTGTTAATTAAAGCTATAATATTCTCGAATATGAACCTTTTTTATTATATAGCGTTGTTTTTATTTATAAAAGCATTATTTTATCGCGTTATTCAATACTTCTTTAGTATGAGACACCTTCTTCAAATATATTTGAGTGCTTTTTCTGTTACTTTTTGAAAATACGATTCGTAATTTTCATTGTTTCATCATATTTCAAGCCGGAAAATGATATATTTCAGTTAAGAATTCGAATGAAAAAACTTATTATAAAGTTCGATAATTATTATTTATAAGTATTTATACATCATTTGTTTTCTTCTACGACCATAAAATGTACGAAAAAACTATAAATATCTCTCTCAACAGATTTGTATAAATTGTTTCTCTAAAACCCGTTTATTTAAACGTAACTGCGTCAACCATATACATACATATATATATATATATATAACAAAACTCATAACAATGACATTATTTCCAAGCGGTAATCCTATAGAAACAGTCGAAGCGTTATGGGTTCTTTCTGCAGCCCTAGCAATATCGTGGCGTGGCAGCGCGCCACGATCGAAGCTCGGCAAGTACCGCAATCGAAACGGCAGCGGTAAAATATATAGAGATGTAGAGATAGATAGGTAGATTGGGATAGGAAGAGAGAGAGAGAGAGAGAGAGAGAGAGAGAGAGAGAGAAGAGAGAAGAGAGAAAGAGAGCGAGAGAGCGATGAAGAGAAAATGGAGTATATACTCGACGAGGTTCTGCATGCGGTATTCAACGCGAATGGTTTCGCGTTATATAGGTATATATACTAGTACACGTGAAAACAAAATAAAAAGAGTCCATTAACGGCGATTGAATCGATGACACTCGGAGACCATTATATATATATATATATAATGACATAGGTCAAGCATGCGTAGAACGATAAAGGACGCCCGCGCCGTGTCCCCTGCGTGACTGGGAAGGAAGGGGATATTATGAGGCGATATAAATACAAAAAGTGTAGTACGCACGAACTTTGTCCTAAATCGCGAGCCCGACGTACACCAGTGGGTGGGTGCGACCGTCCGTATACGCCACCATCGAGTAATTGCTGCGGGTGGGGGGGGGTCGAACATGGGAGGGGTGTAGTTTTTTTCAGAATTTACATCTTTTCGCTCTCCTTGGAATTTTGTTTCCGCCTCCCAGCCTCGTTCATTCTAATTTAATTCTATGCGAATGAAGAATTTAATCGAGTCGGAAAAATTTTACTTTCAATTTTATTGTTTCCTTTTGGCCCTCTTGAACACGAATTTTGTGGCCGGAGTACCAAGAAAATGGCGTTCTAGTTACTTTATATATTATTATATAAATATGTCGTTCAAAGCTTACTGAAACTTCATTTGACTTCTTAGAATTGCACTGCCATTTCTGCGGCCATCTCAACAGTGAAATTTTTAATGAAAATTCATAGTAGCCATTTTCTTGCTGTATTACATATCCTCAAAAATCGCGTGCTCAGTGCGCATAGAGTTTAAGTACCGTTTATAAAAAATTAGTAGATCCTTTTAAATAAGTGGTGAAATCCTTTTCGCTATATATATATATATATATATATATATATATATATATATATATATATATATATATATCGAGGATAAGAAACAACTGAAGAAAATTTAAGTGAATAATCGCGGTATTATATACTCTCTTCCAGTTATGCAGGTGTAACTCTGGCAATTATTATAGATCGGAAAATTCGGGGGTATGGGAATTCATTACACTTCGAAATAGTGTCATTCAAATTTATTTTATCCTCATTAGAATCAATAGTCGTTTTAATGATTAAAATATTCCCGTGCACTTCTCTCAGCGAGCAGCTTAATTTGTCTTTGGAAAATTCGTTTGAGCTGCCCGGTGAAGAATGAAAACCTGAAATTCTAAGTAGAAATTATATCAACGTTATCTTTATAATATTTTTCATTATATACGGGCGCATTTCTTATTTAAACGTCCAAAGTTATAAGAAGAAATGAGAATTGAGACACTTTATAATCGCGACAAATGCTGCAAAAAATCTGAGGAAATATCCGCACTACATAAGTATGTGTGTGTGTGTGTGTGTGTGCGTTTAACTTTTACTAATTTGGGATTCTCGCAATTCCTGAAACTTGTACGTATATATGGCCGTTCATCAGAGAATTAGCACCGCCAGTTCGTAATGCGAAATAAATTGCGACAATGAATGCTTTGGCGCTTATACAAGTTGAAGACATAAATCGCATATATATACATACACGCGTTGACTGTTCCGCATAGGTTAACGTTCCCATTTATCTCTCGCGCGAAAAATTCTGAGGCCCTCGCATGGATAGATACACATAATATGGGTTTGATAATCTCGCTCGATGTTATTAATCTGACTTTTATAGACGAGTAAAATGGAATCCAAACATTAAAAACAAAAAAACCAACCACAATTTTTCTATCAAAATCAAGCGTGCATGCCTGCGCACTGAAATTCTCGAATGCAAATTATAAGCCATATATACGGTTTATAATATTATAAGTATGTTATATATAAATATAAGCGTTAGAAAATCTGCAAGAACGTTTTCATAGGCAATCGCCCAACAATAATTCTCTTTCGTTTTTCTCCATTCTTTTCATGACCACGACGTGCGCTACCGATGTATATATATACATATACATATACGCAGGCACGAGGCACGCGCAGCCGACGTTCCCGCCCGAGGCCGCCCGCGACGACGTCATCTTCGTCTCGAACCGCGACAACGAGGCATCGGCCCTCTGGGTGAACTATCTCACGGCCTGCTTCGAGCAGATCAGCCGTCAGCAGGGCAGGCCGCCCTTTAGGTGAGTACAGCAACCTCCTCCCCCCCTTCACCCCTCGATCCTCGCGGCCGTCTACGATCTCGTCCCATAGCGATCGTACGTCTATTCTCGACAGTTCTCGCGTTCGCGTTTAATCGGGGCGCCGGTGGGAGGGCGCGCGTGTAAACGGATTATCGCGGAGGTTCTTTCCTGGAATGATCGCGACGGGGGCAAAATGTACGCGCATTATATAGGATTCGTCCGCGATCTGCGTATATCTTTTACAGTTCGGGGTCGTTTAACTTTTTCATTTCTGTCGCTTACGGCATGTTGTCGTAAATATACAGATTTGATGAATTAGCATTTCCGTTTAAGATGAGGCAATAAGAACTCGGTTGTATTTTAAATAAAGTAACGATAAATTTCATTTATTCGTGGTATTTTACGTTATTTTTCCCGAATAAGTGATGTTAATGCATATAATAACAGGTTCGATTTTATTAGAATTTTCGGCGTCACTCGATTTTCGCACATTGTCATTAAATCGCCTTTCTGTTCGGATGAAATTTGGAAATAGATTTTTCACGCATCGCTATGGACGAGATTAGAGGCTTAAAATTTGATATTCACATTGGAGTGTCGCATGCAAACTAGACTCAAACTTTTTTTTTTCATATCGAAATAAAATGACAAGTATCATAAAAATCTTTCGGTTTTATTTTTGTTTAAAGACATATCGAATTATTTCGGGTAGGAATCGTTTTTGATGGACGAAAAATTACAATATTAGTATAAATTTGACGAAGAAAAAACATACTTAAAGTTTTTTTTTATACGTTTCGTTCTAGATCGACTTAGATCGAAGCTTAGATGTGTACGTATAGAAAAAATTTTTACATGTAGAAAAAAAAGCAACGCTGAAATTTGTTGACTTACTTTAATAGTTACATTTTCTACACATTTGTAGTTCTGATAATAATTAGAAAGTCTAGATTCGGATAAACATTAAATGTGTTAAGAAGTTACTTTACCATAAAAAGCCCAAATGATAACATTAGAATAATTCATTTTATTATTCAATATTACGTATTTGAAAATAAACGAAACTCCATCTATAAATGATAAGTTAAACATTTTTGGTCTTTCAAATAATATTTTACCGATCATAGATCCCTAGAATGTCATATTTATTTTGAATACGTAAATGCATGATATAAAAAGTTATTATAATACTAAACATAAGGTATTTACGATAATTGTATACTGCTCGATTAGCGCATAGTATGTTCGAGGGAAAATCCTTCATTTTTTAATAGAAATCCCTAATAAAATAATGCATATATATATATATATATATATATATATATATATATATATATATATATATATATATATAACCTCCTATCAACGGCCCTAAATAAACAACATATATTTAAATATAATAAAATATTTAAATATAAAAATATTTATATATAATAAAAAATATTGAACAATAAACATTATTTTTTCTTATTTTTTTAGTCCATTGCAAAATATTATTTTTACTATATTTCCTACATTTTGTTGCTGAAAAATTTTTTCTTCGTACTTTATTTCGATATAAATTCGTGATTTTTACATTTTTTTCTTATTTAAATATGAATATAATTATTAATATTAATTATTAATCAATAATAATTATTATTATTGATTTTCTGAAATATATCGTTCAATTATATAAATATATATATATATATATATATATATATATATATATATATATATATAATAAAGATAAATGCCAAAATGAAAATCAACACTAAAGTAGTCCATCCCCTCTTTCTTATTTGCCCTCGCCTGCCCAAAAAAAACAAAAACTCAACACAGAGTGGCCCAGATCCCGTTCGAGGACCAGCTGCCCCAGTCGGCAGAGCTGAAAATCCGCGATGCCCGCCTGCAGATCGTCGTCGTCTGTCCCGTGTTCCTCGAGCACGTGGCCGAGCGGCCGGAGCACGCGGCCGCCCTGAGCCGTCTCCTCGGCGCCGAGCGCGTCCTCGCCATGATGCTGGGCGTGCAGGACTGCCACCTGAGCGCGGCGCAGCGCTCGAGCCTCGTCGGCTACGCGGGCTGGCGCAAGTTCTTCGTGAAGGACCAGGACGAGACTTTCGTAGGTCAGTTCCTGGGCGCGGCGGTCGCCATCCTCGGGAGCGTGGGCGCGAGCGGACCGGGCGCCGGGGCCGGAAGCGGCGTCGGAGGTGGAGGAGGAGGAGTCAGCGCCGGCGGTACGAAGACGGCCGACAAGATCGGGTTCTCGGTGCATCCGAAGAAGGTGAAAATGGTGAGTCGATCGCTTTTATTTCACTTTTATGATTCTCATGTTTTACGGTTTAATCGCTACTTGTTAGATCTGCTGTGCGATAATGTTTTAGACGAGTTAAAGTGACATATTATAGGTCTTCAACAAAAATTTACACAAAATATTTATTGCATTTTTATACAAATTGTTGTATTTATATGTCTTATAAAATCTAGTAAATAAAATATTATCTCTCTCTCTTTATCTCTTTTATTTTGTTATTATATATTTAAATATTTTTATAAATTTAAATATGACATTTTATGTCGTAACGTGTTATATCGGTAGTTACATACAAGTGACAAAGTTTTAATCAGTATTTATTACATCTGTAGTGCGATAATATTTCATACACATTTAAATGATACAGCCTTCGCAAGAATTTACAGAAAATGTTTATGTATATTAATACTAATTGTTAAATTTTATATATTTTATTAGTTTGTTTTGATGATTATTGCACCTATTTCTGCCATTTACTTAAATAAATGGTTCTCTCTCTCCCTCTCTCTCTCTCTTTCTCTCTGTCTGTCTGTCTGAATCGCAGTTAATCTATATGTGGTCGAGCAAACAACGAATGTTTATAGCGTTGTTTTGATTTTTAAAGTAATGCGCCAGGCATTGAAAAATATACTAATTGAATTAGGATCGATCGAATGAGACCGCGTGTTTGGTCCAGATAGTTTATATATGTGTATATCTATATGAATGCACTGTTTTTGTCACGGTGAAAGAGAGAGAGAGAGAGAGAGAGAGAGAGAGAGAGAGAGAGAGAGAGAGAGAGAGAGAGAGAGAGAGAGAGAGAGAGAGTGAAAGAGTGAGAGGGAGAGAGTGGGAAAGTTATACTGCAATTATATATTTTGTCGATAGGTTGGAGGTACAAGGCTATGGCGTCTGTGTCAAAACAGTGATCGTACAAAAATGTTAAAACTCTGAAATGAAGATGGATTTTATATATATTCATAATTAATTGTTCGTATTCTTTTCAAAATGAGCAATGCGCTATAAATGCATAAACATATATATAGACAGCATTGACGTTCTTATTCTTGTCATCTTTACTATAACTTGTATGTATCAAGATAGTCGCTATGAATTATATTATTTTCGCATTTAATGTCATTTGAGAATTTTACTTAAGTAGCTATGATCCTTTGTCAACAATAATTTATTATTTACATTTCATATATTATATAAATAAATAAATAAATAAATATATATATATATATATATATATATATATATAATACTAATTAATTTAATTAACTATATGAAGTACAATTCCAAATTGAGAGAATTTTATGTCGTTGGTATATACACATAATAATCCATATAATGTATTTTTATTTTTTGTCTAATTGACAGATACGTATTGGTATAGTAACTATGGAACTTATTGCTTTGAACGTAGAGATCAGTAATATATTTTCCATTATTTGTATTCTCACTTTCTTCGCAGAATTACATAGAAATTAAATTATCTCCCGTTGGTCGAACGAAACTGAGATTAACCGTCCAATCTATTTATCGGTGCGATTTCCGAAGTACCGAACGATAATAATGCATTCTGATTCAATCTTTCTTAAATTTTTCCAATGAATTTGACAGAGTTTAAATCATATATTATTACTATCGAGCACGTATATGAATACAATGTTCGCATGTTCGCAATAACGGGCCGAGACCAATCTAATAGCGACTATTCGCGTTAAAAGAGCATCAGAGTATCGTCTTTTTTTGGACGTAAATTGCAGCCGACCCGTTAGTACTTGTTCGAGTTCCAGTATACATTTTGTTAATTAAGGATTTCCATATTTCCGTCCCTGTTCTATAAACCCTGTATCATTTTATTCCGATCCTTCGAGAATTGTTTAACGATACAGGTCGACATGGACATTTTACTTGAATGGTCAAAAACTCGATAATTATAATTGAATTTTGCTTTTTCCATCCTATCGTATATAGAAAAACATTTTGTTAATACGTATACAACAGTACTTACATTTTTTATTTCTTCTAAGACTTAAGCGTAGAAATTCCATAGATGACTACTTCGATTTCGATTGCAAGTCTTTCCCCGTGATCAGATAGATTTTCCTCAGCAATATCAGAAGCTGCTACATTTGTACGTGGACGGCGTCTGAATCTTTCGCCGTATGAGAGCTATATACTTACGAAGTACCGTGCTAATGCGTGAACGCCCCAGTGGCGCCATCTTCGTATAAAGCGCGGGACTTATATTTCACCCCATCCTCGTACGAATATTGTGGCCTATCGTTCGGTTTATAATCATTTTTACCGTAACGCAACTATTCTCCTGGCGAAATAGAGCTACGCCCGTTGTCTTAAACAATTAAATAACAATATAAAGGCAAAAGGGCGGAGGAAAACGAAACTTTCTATCGGCCATTTAAATTTAATACAGTAAATTGATAATAATAACACGATCCAATCCATATAGATGTATTTAAAGTTACTGACCCCCAACTCCCCACCCCGTATTGCCACCTTTGTCGCAGGGCCACAATCGCGTGCTCGCCCTGCTGAACGAGCCCCTCCAGCCCGATGACAGCGTCCAGGTGATCGTCGATCGCTGCGGCGAGGCCATCGAGGTCGCCCACGTCAAGCGGCGCAATCCCTACGTGCTGCAGTTCGCGGTGCCCGAGCGCTGCCTCGACGTCTCGATGCTGGTGGGCGTGAGGATCGCCCGCAACGGCGCCGCCCTCGGCTCGCGGCAGGTCAAGTGCGAGAGCCGCCTCCGGGAGCTCGATCAGATACTCCGCGCCCACGACAATCCGCTGGAGTTCATGTGCCAGGTACGTATTTTTAACTTGTGTCTATGTGCGTATTGGTATAGACGCGTGGGCCGGCCTCGGTCAAGTATAATTAAGGCGGTACCGATTTTTAAACAATCTTATGGAGATTAAGATGATTGGATAGTGCGACGTATATTAAGTATTAGGACTTCGAATTCCCTCAAAGATATCAAGTAGGATGATACGTGCAAAATGAGTACCTTCCATTTGGTAATTGTACATTGTTCCAAAGTCTTGCCGTCTTTGTAAAAACAATTGAAAATTCATGATTATTGATAAAGAAGTATTTTAATATCCAAAAGACAGTGGCTCTCGACAGATAAAAATTTTCGAAAAATTAATTTATAAACAATAAAAAAATCGTAATAATCATTCTAATAACCGAAGCAATCCAAGTTATAAATCAATAAAATAATAATTTAAAATAAACCGAATTAAATAAATTCAAATTATTTTCACTGAAATTAATTATTAAGAATAAAATTTAAAATAGTTCTATCCTTAATGATAAGTCAGTTTGAGTTGAAACTGAAGCGAACAATGACAATACTGACATTAATAATTTTTACACATTCTCTGCTTAAATAATAAGGGTTAAAAGGAAAAAGTAAGGAGAATATGTACAATAAATGGATAAATAAACGGTCGAGTAACTCTGCTTAATGAAAATAACTTTGCTAAAATCATAAAACGAATAGTAATACAGGTAAAATTAAATTATTTTTATCGAAGACCGGTGTGATTTTGACGTCCTGAATTAAATTTTTCTTCTTACATTTGAACAATATTTATCATAAGTAAATGCCAAACATCATAATACTATAGGATTTTCGATTCTCTATAATCGCATATAACTCATAAATAATTTAATATTAAAATCTGTATCAGTCAAATTCAGCTCACTATGTACAAAACGGTAGAAGTTTTGCTACGCATCGAAATCAAAGGATACTTCACCATTTACACGGGGTAGCTTTTATTTTCACTATGTCAATAGTGGAATATTTCACTGACTTTATACCAAAAATTTCACTGGATCGAATTTTCACTGATTCCAATTTTCAAGAATGATTATTTTATCCTTGCATTTTATTACAAAAAAAAAAACATTTCACATCCTCAAACTGTGTAAACTATAATTAAAAAAAAAGAAATATCTCGTAGAATGCTAGCCGAGCCCGATTCATTACAAATGTAAGCTCAACTATCGCAAATCTAAACTTTTTCTATTGGTAATTTACATGCATGGTGTATATATATAGAAGAATTTAATGGATACGGAATTCGCTCATAATTTTGACATTGTATTTTCCGAAATTTATTTACGTCAAAATGTTTTACGGCGTCTTTTTTTTAACACTTATTTAATATGTAAATTAAATATTGCTCACAGAACTGCAATATTTGCGTTTGACTTAAAATATATAATTAAATGAAAATATCTTTACTGAGTGTAATATATAAGATATACTACTAATTCTGTTTAAAATTATAAAATTTTCTGATATCTTTTACTCGGAATTGTGAGGGATATTTTTCTGCTTCCCGTTAAATGCGGTATTTCGAAAAAAATCACCCTTTAGAATCCATTTAAAGAATTTTTTTTATATAATTTAAGAATACCGCATCTGTTTATGAGTCAATAATTCATATTTTAAGGCAGCATTATAAACATATTTATTAGAGTAAATTTGTTAAGGTTAAGTCGATTGAGATCTCTTGGTATAAGTAAAATCATTCTACAATGAATATGTGCGCGTCAGATGCACACGTAAAATCTTGCTTGACTTGTATAAATATCTCAATAATACGAAGACGCTGAAAATTTCTTTTCCTCTCTAGATTGATGGAAAGAATTGCGCGAAACAATTGACCCGCATTCCAAATGTACAATAAAACAAAAAAAAAAAAACACAGAAAAAAATACTAATAATCATAGCAACGTCGCTTGAAAATTTCTTCGTTGCAGACCTTCGGCTTTAATCCTGGCGATCGGGAGCAATTGGACAATTGGATGGTGCACGCGTTTCAAAAAAACATACCGCCGCATTTTAATCTCCTCTCAAACCCGCCTGGCGATCTTCAGCTCGCCAAGAATCATTCGAGTAAGTTTTTTTAGTCGTAATTTTTTATCCTCCCTCCCCCCCTCCCGCCCCTACGCGCTCCTCGCAAATTGATGCCTCCGAGCCGAGAGAACGATGAGGGTAACGCGGCGCGTACGCTTGTAATTATAGCGAACGAAATAAATCTACTTACTTATACTCGACTCTATAGTTATTATTTTTGTTATTTAAATCGGATCTTTCTTGAAGATTCTAATTGATTACAGTTTTTTTTTTTAAAGTAAATTTACAGATACTATTAAACACTTAGCGATTAGACAATAATATGCACGAAATTTTCGCTTGTCCATCTATTTTTATAATATATTTCGCGGTTTATCTAGAAAGTGCAACGATTGAATATCGTGAGTAAATTTTTGTTTGTAAAAAAAAAACAAACAACAGCGATACTTTTATTTCGCGAAAATGTCTTTTATAATGATGTAATTGTAATATAAATGGTTTTTCACTTGAAATTTAACGAGTGCGTAATTTGATGTAATTGGATTGTACTGCTTGAATTCGTTCAAAAGCATAATGTTTTTTAACTTCAAAATACATGATTCTGTGAAAGCATTTGATTACGAATAGATTGCAGGCGTATCCAGAATTTAAATATACATAATTATTTCTACAAGTACGTCGAATCCATGTCGATTTAAGTGTATGGGCATTCTTTTACATTTACACCGCACGTCAGTAGACGGTATCAATAATAATTCAGCCATTCCAATTTTAATACATTAATTATGCTAAAATAACTCGACAATGAATTTCCATGCGCGCACACACATATATATAAATTTACACTTTCAAAAGTTCGTTTAACGATATCCAAATATAAATATACGTAGATCTATTAGTTTGATCACGAAAGCCCAGCAAACAGCGTGTCCCCTCGCATTTCCTATAATAAAAATGAAAAACCTCGACATACTTTTACATGTTATCTTAAGAAGAGAATAATTTATATTTACGTCTTCACTCCTTTCCCGGCTCCCTCTCAAAAAAAAAAAAAAACACAGGCTCCGAGGAGAATCCGACGCTCCTGCACTTCGCCGCGCGCTTTGGCCTCGAGAAGCTCGCCTGGCAGCTGCTCGAGTGCCCCGGCGGCGAGATCGCCTGCGACCTGAGAAACGCCAACGACTATACGCCGGCCGACCTGGCCGAGCAGGCGGGACACGCTAGGCTCGCCCACCAGCTGCGCGGCTACATGGTAAGTCGTGACCGGGACTATAGCACTGCCCCCCCTGTGCCTCCCCCGCGGTTTTCTTAAATCTACATATTTACCGAATCGCATTAATGCAACTGGCTTTCTTTCTCTCTTACCCAGCAAATGAACGAATTCTCGAACATGTACAGTTACCTCAAGGTCATGAGCGAGAATACCAATGGGAGCGCGAACGGTGAGTAAATTTATTATGTGCATACATACACACACAGAGGAAGATATAGGGTTTGCCTAGAGCACTTAATAAGAGTTTGAATGCAGGACAGTGAACTTTTTTTTACTTTATTTCATTGACTTTTTCCGACCTTTAGACAGATAATCGTAGGATTTTTTGCTAGTGCGATATTTTCCCAATAATTGATTAATTTTTACTTGTATATTTATCGTTGCGCAAAATTAAACGCTTTTAGTTTTATAGTTATCAATGCAATTTTCCCTCCTTTAGTCTCAATACACTATACTTGAATATATATGTAATGATACATGTTCTTTCGCAATTGGAAACATCCATAAATCACGTGTCTCGTTTATTAATTCGTTCTAGTCTTTCTCCAAGTTTTACACTAGATTTTTTCTACACCTTCACGCTTATAGTACGCGGATTGTTATTAATTCTGAGTAATAACTTTAATCTGGACATAGACATTTCATAATACTATTATCATATTGTACAAGTATTATATTATACAAGTAAAAATAAGAATATTTTTGACGTTCAATCCTTAAAACCAGCTGTAATAATGAAAATGATGCAATTAAAGCCAAACATGTTTCAAACCATTTATCAAAATATTGCCTTAATTCGAATTTTTCTTATTTTCTTTCTCAAATCAACGAGACATTAAAGATTCTAAAGACTTAAATTAGAATTTTAGTCTCTCTCACTCTCTAAGAACTTTATTTCTGCACTGCTTTTTCAAGCTTTATTCCATTTTTATTCAGAACTACGAGGGTTCGCACTCTCTTCGCGCCCCTTCTCTTTCATATTCGTTACCTCTGTTGAAAATCCGCCGGAATTTCTTCGTTTCTCTATAGGGATAAAAATAACGTTGAAAAATTCACCTGCGTCGCAACTCCCAAGCCAATCCACTATCTTCCTTCGCGCTCGCACAGGTCACCGAACCGGCCCGACGCCCGAGCGCCTTCGCCCGATGCTCGAGGAGGCCCCGTCCGCCCCGCCCGCCCTCCTCAATCGCCACCTGCAGCAGCACCAGGAGGACTACTGCCGGCCGCGGCCCCTGAGCGAGGCCTACTCCGTGCCACCGGCCGCGAGGCCCGTGCCAGCCGCCCACTTTATGCGCACCTTCCCCGACTACTCGACGCCGCCGCCGCCGCTGCCGCAGCCGAACGCCCTCGCGGCCGCGGCCCAGCTGACGATCGCCGCCGAGGAGCCGGCGCAGTCGCAACTCCAGCAGCAGCAGCAGCAGCCACAGCAGCCACAGCAGCCACAGCCGCAGACCCCGCGGGCCAACCTGGCGGGGAGCTACGGCGGCTCGAGCTCGGCCCTCGACGCGCCGAGCGTCGAGCTGCCGCTGCAGGGCTACGTGCAGATGAACGCCCCGGCGACGGCAGGTTGGACATTGAATCGATAATAGCCTGTTTTGCGCGAACGCGTACATACGCGCGGATGAGAATTGGCTGGCAATAATTGCAATACTGGCCGGTAATTCGATCGCGGAGTATTATAATCCAAACAATTACCGCGTAGTTTCCGATTAAATATTGTAGATTTGTGGCCCAGCTACAAACTTGTCGCTTAGAAAATTGTCTAGAAAATATGCCAATCCTTTGAGAGACGCTAACATTCTGCGATCAAATTACCGAACGGCATTGTGATTTTTACTAGAAAATTTTTTTTCTCAGTATACATAACAATATTTTGTACGTAAACGCTTTTTTTATTTTTACGCGACAGCGAGCTTTTCATTGGATTTTTTTTTTGGCCTTTTAAAGGTACATAAAGCGAGTATCATTATTTCAGTCTTTCTCCGAATAGTTACATTTCAGATTTCATGCAAGACTTTTCAACATTTAACCATATGTTAAAATGTTTCGATCGGTGTTTCAAATGAAATTCGAAAGTAGGCGCGTCGTTTTTGATTCGGGAAATTACTCGCGAACTGACGCGTTTCGAGAATTAAAAATCCATACGATACGAAAGGATTCTGAAAACTTGCTGAAGAAAATGTAAGAAAGGATAGGGACCATTCGGACAGCATAGACCGAAAGGATTCTAAAAGGTTCATACGCTCACTTTATCTCGTATCAACAATGATATTCGCGTCATTGTAGATTCCTTGCCCTTAAAGGATACGAGAATCCTTTTAAAATGGAAATGCGACAAAAGAATAGCCGTCGAACTTTTTCATGAATTCTTTTAAGTTTATAGTTTTAATGAATTGTGTTATCCTTTCGAAAATCCTTTCAGAGTAAGAATTTTGTATGGATTAAATTCCTATATGATGTGACAAATAAATATAATTTGGTAGACAGTATATAATGGATATATAGATCGAGCTGCTGTTTTGCCACATGCAAAAACAGACATTACTTTCTTGTACAGCAGTAAACGATTTAGGAAAGGGTACGAAAACGATAACGAGAAAAGGAGAAAAGTTCGTGTAAGAATCCTGCAAAGATTTTCAAAAGAATTCTGACTTGGTCATTGACAAAAGTCCTTAGACAAGAACTTTTAAGAATCTTTTCCAAAAGAAAACTTAAAAGAAAACAATCATCGGATTTCTACAAAAGTACTATCAGTTATCCTTCTTTACAAGATTTTCGCGTCCTTTTGGAATTCTTTCAGTAAAAGTCTACAGATCGTTTCCTTGTAAGGAGTATCATTGTACTTACAGAAATCATTTCAGAATTCTTTGACGGCATTATTTCAGAATTCCTTCAAGATTCCTTTCGTTGTGTGTGGGAAAACGTTAATACTTTTATATAAATTGACGTATAAAAAATAGTGGGATAAAGTTTTTATTTTAATAAAGTAGTTAATGTGACGATCTATTGGATACGATTTCACTTTCTAATTTATTCTTTTTTTTTTGTTAATTCGTACCACGATCTTTCTAATAATAATGCCAGGTTGTCTTACGGAGAAAAATTAACACCATAATGCACTGATTTTATCATTTTTAATAAATGATTGCTTTTTGGTAAAAAAAACATATATTTAAAAATTCTCGAGTAATTGTACCGCAGTAATTGCGATTTTCACGTTATTATAATACAATACCACGGTGATAATAATTTATGCGGTATGACCAACACGGTAATACCATAGAACTGATGATCAAAACTGCAAATTGATATTATTTATGTTCAAGACTTTCTTTTCATTAAACGGTGAAAACTTTTTTTTAATATTTGGATTTTATTTTAATCCATCGGCTACCTATAATTTTGAGCAACAAAAGTATAAGCTCGCAATCCTATTAATTTCATTCATATTGAGAGTTCATGCTCTAGGAAAATCGCGATGATATTCACATTAAGTTTAAAAGTAAATGGATTATTTTTTTCTTGTAACTTATATATATATGTATATATATATATATATATATATATATATATATATATATATATATATTAAGTATCTCTTTTATATGCAAAACAAACGAATATTCACGATTATAATTACGTATAAATATAAGTCTCTATCTTAAAAAAGAAAAAAAAAATTGAAAGTAATAATGAAACCTCTATCATCTTCGAAAAAAACAATGAAATCTCGCAAGTTCTGTTCGTTATTTATATAAAGAGTTGGCTATTTTAGTCAGCCGGGCAGAATATCTCCTCCTTTCGCAAGCTAAACTGAATATTAAAAAATATAATGTTAACAAAAAAGTTCTTCAGCTCTATGAACCCTGCGCGAGGCTCTCGACGTCGTTTGATGGCTACAGTCATTTTGTTTTAAATAGGAGCCCCAAAAGGGCAAAAGTACTTTCGTTAAAAAATAATCGCGACTTTCGGATGATCCTGAAAGTTATCCTCAGAATCAAAGTTATTGATACAGTAAGACGACATCTACGGTCCTGAACAACTTGTATAAAAATAATTTTTTTTTAGATTCTGTTGATCAACAGTTGATGCATTTAAACTGCTACTTTCTTCAATAAAATAACAAATTTCTCCGATTCCAATGTTTATTTTATCCAATATTATTTTTAAATATACATTCTAGATTCTAGTAAAAAGTTTTGAAAATTAATTATAATATAATCACATATTTAACATTAAAAGTCGTGAATACTGGTCGCATTTTATAAAACGAAACTATCCGCATTATATTGTATATTGGATTTGTTATACTGTTTATTTGCATTTTTATTTAAGTAAGAATGTTAATGCAGTCCTTCAAACCTAGTAATTTACACAGTTCTATTTTGTCAACGCTTAAATCTATAGTCACTTGGAACAATTACGAAACTTTTCGCGTAATACGTCCAATACAATATCGAGCGATTACAATTTATAATTTTGATTTTGCGCGTTTTTCAACGAGCTCCTTCCTTATCGCGATTCTCACCTTCGCTCTCTCCATTGTCCCTCCAGCTCTGCGCTCCGCTGACTCGGCGGCGTCCTCGCCGACTACGGCAACGGCGGCCCCGGCCGCGACCCCGGCCTCGACCCATCCAATCCTGGACACGCCGAGCGCCGCCGACGCGAAGAGCTTCTGCGCCGGCAGCACCGAGCAGCTGAACAGCGGCAAATCGGGCCCGGGCCGGGTCGGCGGCGTTGGCAAGTCGTCCTCGTCCGCCTCGTCCACGTCGTCGTCGTCGGCGCGCGAGTGCCCCCAGGACGAGCTGCTCGAGATCATCACCGACTTCAAGAACAACGTGTTCACGATCTCGGAGGTCGAGCGCCTCGTCGAGAACTGGAGGAATCGCAACGACGTCCAGCAGAGCTTCAAGGACAAGCAGCGCCAGCTGACCGCGATGCGCGACGAGTACGAGAGGATACAGAAGAGGATCAAGGACGAGATGAAGGCGCCGACCCCCTTCGACAGGATCAAGAAGTTCTTTACCAAGGGAAAGAAAGGTATATATAGAGAGAAAGAGAGAGAGAGAGAGAGATATATATATATACATACATGCGTAGACATATTTATTTTTTCTCAAGTTGATAAACGTGTCTGCTTTTGTGGATTCGGTCGATGCTGTTAACTATTGCGATTGCCATAATAAGTAAGGGCATAGATTCGTAGGTTTTTTATCAAATTGTATATAGTCCGATACATTCTGATATATGTATTTAAGTAAATAATTCATTGTAAGAACTTTATTGTCACTTTATTGGTACTTAGAAATATCAAAGCGTCCTCGTCACAACAAAGTTTCAATAAAAGATTTCGAAAAATTATTTTAAAACATCTTATCATAATATTTTGACAATATTTGAAAATATTTATAAAATATTTAAGAAACACTTCTCTGAAATTTTTCGGAAATACTTCATTGAAAACGGATTTTTTTAATGCTTCTGAAGTAGTTCACAAACATTCCGAAATATAATCTAAATCTTATAAAATATTTTTACCAACCAAATAGAAAATTTTACTTTTGCTTTTGCGATGTAATTAACGGATATGAAAACCATTAGCTTTATTCATTTTTTAATCGCCTTGAGTGGACTCGGATTATAATATTCTTCTTTCAATAAATCCTCGCTATCTATGGGCGGGCAACTTTATTTGAAATACTCGATGGTGATATTTTATAAACATTTCAAAATGTATAAATCTGTCGAAATCATTCGTTATAATTTTTGCATGTGTGAGGACGAAATAAAATCGGTCGCGCATAAAGTGAACGTAATAAAAATAAATAATAGAATCGACTGAAAAACATTAATAGTCGATTTATAAAGAATCGCAAGTAAATAATCGAATAATTCGCATACTTATCGACAGACTCAAAAGATTCTGCGAGCTCGAACGACGAAGCAACAACGCCGAGTAGCAAGCCGAACGGCGTGATCGGCAATCTGGCCGATCGGCGCCCCGTCAGCAGCCTAAGTCTTCACAGCGTCTCAAGTAGGTGTTAAATTTTAAACGATGTGCAACAGAAAAAGAAATAGTGTGTGTGTGTTGTATGTGTGGGAGCCTCAATATAATAATGAATGCATGATTATTTTCCTCAGGTTCGTCGTCTTCCGGTCGTATGAGCACGATGAGCGGATGCAGCGGTACTAGCCTGGGCGATAGCGGCACCCATTCCGACACCGAGGATCGAAGGGTAAGGGGTGTTTTGAATAACAACAACTATTCCTCTAGTCAATTTAAGAATTATTGATATTATTATTATTATTATTATTATTATTTAAAAAGTGTACAAAGATAAACTTTGGAGTATTTTTATGAAATTGAACAGAAAATTTATTCGACATATTCCTTTTAACGGGTAACACTTCTAAGTATTAGGATTTTATTAGACAATACTTATTAGTATAAACTTTTCTACTAAACGATTTGTGAAACTTAAACTAAACTCTCGAGTATTATAAAAAGAATATAAAATGACTTTTACATTATAGTAATATTGTAACAAGAAATTTTTATAAGAGCCTAAATTGTTGATTTATCCGATTTTTGGAATACTGAATTCTGTGTACAACGAATCCTTTTACGTGTCTTTCTCAAAGATCACTTTTTTTAAACTGATCGAACGGATTTCTTCCAATGTATGGATCCATTTACAATATTGACAATAGATACAACAAAGAAAAATTTATTTATTAAAGTACTCAAGCTACGTAATAGCATCAGATTCGCGTAAAAGATGGCCATTGTAGTAGTCTTACCCTCAAATACCAAATTAAATAACATATAGAAAAAGTATAGCGTCGATAAAAGCTGACGCACTACACTAGCTCTCGTCCGATTATCGTAATTAAGCGACATCGGATGCACTTGTAGTATTTCAATATGTGATCGCTTGGAAAGCTCAGCTTATAATGATTTCTCTCTCCCTCACGCTTTAATTTATTAAAAATGAATATACAGATTTATCAAAACATAAGAAAATTCTACATCGCCTTAATTCGCATCTTTCAATCAAATTTCAAATGGTCAGTTTATTACAATGTGTGCCTGTGTGTGTGTGCGCGCGCGCGCGTGTGTGTAGGTTATGAATTGATTTTTTTATCATATATTTATCCCTCCCATATAGCTACAGCATCCTGCCACCGAGGAAAAAGCACCGGGCATCACGAGCTACGAAATCCCACCGGCCCCCAAGCCCTTCCACGGCAGGCTCCAGCATCATCATCACCATCATCCCCACCAGCATCATCATCCGAATAATCACCATCATCATCATAATCATCATCAGCAGCAGCAGCAGCAGCATCAGGTCTCGTCGCGCTACACGCCGAGCCCGAGTCGCGCCTTCCTCGGCCCGGCGATCGGTAGCGCGACCGGCAGCGAGCTCGATCTCAGAGCCGTCAAATCGTCCCATCCGATGGTCGACGACAAGGAGTACTACATCGCGTTCCCGCCCTCTGGTCTGCCCATTCACTGTAAGCGAATTCTTCTTTCTTCTTTTTGTTGGGCTTTTTTTCGCTTATCGTAATAGTTTGTTCTGGAAGCATCGATTTTAATTTCATGTAAGTAAATCGCGTTACATCTTACCGATGAGCCCTGCAGAAGCGCCTTTAGAACGTTTTTTCCGCATCAAGAGACACGTTTCGTGTAAATTTACTAAACTTTTTACTAATAAGCAGGCTTATTTGACTAATGAGACATTTTTCTATAAGTTCTTAATAATTGTTAAACCTTATTTGAATAAAAATTTCGTTTGAAAATTAGCAGATATATAGTATATTAATAATACAAGGATCAAAAAATAATATCACACTTGGCTTGTTTCAAACCGGTAGATAGAATTGGAGACTCGATTGTACTGTTGCGTGGGACAATTCGCGCAGTCGAACTCGGGGCATTAGTATAGGAGTGGGCGGTTAAACAAATAATGTTGTTTAGATTTGCTTCAAAAATTCGCTCACCTCTCCAGATAGACACGAACGTGAACCGGTGCTCGGGAAATGCACTGATTGCTCTTTTTTGGAATGTTGGCCCCGCGCGTCTCGCGTGCGTTGCGAACACTAGGAGGCGTACATGACACGTCCAAAGTCGCGAGGTCGTCGTCCTCGTCAACTCCCAACTAATAAAATGTGTTGCAGAATTATTACATTGCCCTAATTTAACGCATTAATCTCACACTTTTTTTTAATGGATAGAGATTCCCTAGCATCCAAGGAGTATGAAAATGATTCTGCTGAGTAATTGGTACATTTTTTCTTGAAATGTCATATTACCCTTTTTTTCTTGCTTACCCATATTGTTCAGTGTGTATGTGTATGTGTATGTTCTGTGCACTTCATATCCTTTGGTTTTCTGTTTTGCTTCCTTTTACTTTTTTCCTTCCTTATATATATTTTCCATACGTTTTTTCGTCTTTTTATCTTAGATATTTATTTATTCTATATTTCTTTTTCTTTTTATATTTATTTAATATATCTCCTTTTTACATACTTTCCGCTTTCTTCGTTTTCTCCTTATTTATTTTATTTCTTTATTTTATTTTTCTCTTCATCTTTTTCTCTCTATTGGTTTCTGACTGTCTTCTTCTTATATATCTATTTTTATTCTTTTTATTAATTTTCTTCTTATGCATTTACTTATATCTATACATATATCTTCTTTCAACATATGCTCATTTATATATTTTCTTCCTTACATCTATATTTGCTTTTGCTTCCTTCCACATTTCCTTCATAATTCTGTACATTAATCTTCTTCTGTATATCGGTTTCTTCTATATTTTACGGAATAGATTACAGAAAATTTTTAGAGGCTTCCCTCGCTGTATCCTTATGTCGGTGTAGTTTGTATTTGTGTTATTGTGGTATTATTATTATGTTATTATATTACCCCCTTGGATGGTGGTGGCATTTCTTTCCTTTATACAAAATTTTTTGTCAGCGTTAACATTAAGAGTTTTAATAGTATAATTTTATGATATTAAATTATAATCTATTTACATCAATCAATCCATCTATTTATATTAACAAACTATTTACACCAATAAAGTAAGAAACTTTTTTATGTATATTAATACAAACTAGAGTTATTTTTCTGATTCTCTTCGATTTTCTTTTCTTTTCTTTTTTCTTTTTTTTAATTTCTCTCTTTTTATTATTATTATTATTATTATTATGATTATTATTGTTTTTTTTGTTTAATTATTCTAAAGTTATGCTGTCATTGCTATATTACAAAATTATAATTTCTGTATTATTAAAAATTTGATTTATTGTCGGAATGCGGTATTTGATTCACACTACTCACTCTGCGTCAGCTTTTTTTTTTTTACTCTGCTCATATGCTGTATTTAAACATTAACGTAATTTCCTATGTATTTCCTTACGGTTTTTTTATCTCTTTGTCTTTTCTTTTATGGTTTAATATTTTGTATCTTAGATATAAGTATGACTAATATAACTGTATGAATTAATAAGACTACAAATTGAATTCTTTCAGCTAACAATAATATGATTAAATTTTCCACCTATTAGCTGAATTCGAAATGATAAGATTTCATTCTGTTTTATTTGTTTTTTGTTTTTTTAATGAGACATATTAATTAATAAGTTTTTCGATTATTTTCGTACATTGAAAGGAATTGAAATCGCTATGAAAGGATACATTGAAAGGAATTGAAAACGCTATAAATTCTAATTCGCTATGCATAGTATGTATTTATGTTTGGAATTCATGATCAGCAAATATATATCCTTAATTATTTCACCGTAGTCTCTCCTTCGTTGTCGGTTGTTCATGTTACGCTTGTGCCAGGGAAATTGTGCTTGCATTCAGAATTTTGTTGGTTGGGATTACTTGCATATTGTTTACTGGTCTTTTCCTGAAATATAAATGATTATTTTAATTTATTGTATTTCCTAAATCTCTATGCCGACGCTAGAACGTGCTACTTGACTAAACATATAATAATGATCAGTGAAATATTGTCTAATAATTAATTTATATGAGCATGGATAATATATACCAAAATGGTTTGTCAAGTTTCTTTTACCTTTATTTAATTTGATTTGATTTAATAAGTCCTCTGGCGGGATGTATTACTCATTTATTTGTTGTTTCATCCTCGTATTCGCTATGAGCATCTGTTCATAGCGAATAGTAAAGGTTTCTAATTCGTATTTTTTTTTTAATTTATTGATCAGTAACATGTTGAAATAAATGGCGTGACTACAACTTTTGTCGTTGTTTCCATTTCTCTCTTTCTGTTACCTGGTACCTACCTATACTACCATTTTATCGTGGCGTGTCCGCAAGTTCCTGAGATTTTTCGATCCGCCGCTTATTATTTTGATGAGGTCGGTGTCGTGACGTCATTCGTGCATTGCCTATTGTTTCCAGTAACTAATCTTCTGAACTTAGTAATATCGCCCTCCCCTTTTTATTACTTTAATCATATCGCAGCTACGCCTAAACTCTTTTTTTATTTTTAGTTTGAAGATTGCGCCAAGAGCGCATCCAAAAGCCGCATCAAATAATTTTATATAATAAAATTTTCTTCTTCCCCCACCCCCTGCTAGATGTTTTACGTATTTTGTTGAGCAGGCGAAGCTTTGATAGCTGTCTCTCTTTTTAATTTATAAACGTGTACTATTTTGATGATGCCCCCCCCCGCCTGATTTTCGCATTATGGTTCGCAAAATCCATGTCTATAATTTCATAAGGTCCCTCGTACTGTCTATCAAACTTCCTGTTTGCGGTTCTTTTAATAGAAATACTGATTCGCCCTGACGAATGTGTCTCGTGTTCATTTTCCAGTTATAGTAATATTTAGAGGGGTACTTGCTCTGTATAATATTCATTACTGCAAGTGTTTGGATTTGAGTTAAATTCTGCGTGAGATCCATCAGATATTGCCCGAAAGTAATTGTTTCATCCCTGGGCTGAAAGCTACTTGGAGTATGGGCTTTTCCTCCCGAATAGTAGTTCATGAGGTGTGTATGATTATATTTAATGCTTGGTACAGTTGTATGCATGTTGATATACCGCAAGCCACTCGCCCCACTGATGTGTATCGCTTATATAGTGTTCTAATTATTCTGTGAGCGTATTATGCATACGTTCGTTGCCTCCGTGACTGTGGATGGTATGCGGTAGTGCAATATTTGTCAATTCCGAAAATGAGAGCGAGGTGTTCGAGGAGTAGTCTGTTTTAGAGATGAGTTCCATGATCCGTTATTTGTTTATTTCAGATACAATCAACTTTACCGAAGGGATCTTTATCTCTATATTTTTATCACTAGCATTTATGCATTCTGCGTAGGTTTTCGTCCTTATTATTTTTTCCCTACGAAGTTCTCAAAAAGTAGGTCCTCTTCAACGTCCAACTGGCCGCCGTATTTATGAATTATGTCTCACCCGATTAGGCTATCTGTATCTATCGGAAAATTCTCTCGGACTAGGTGCATTTCGCACTTAATCCATCTAACTTTATGCACACATTTCCTATTGTGCAACATATATCCCCAGTCGTGAGGACTTTTATTTCGATCGCTTCGTGATCATCTACTGATAAATTTAGCGAGATACAATTACATTTAATTACGGAAATGTCGCCTCCAGTGTCGATATAAAATCTTGCTGCTCGCTTCGTAAAGTTGTTGTTGTTAAGTTTAACAACCGGAAGCTCTCGTCCGGTGTGCGGGAGTTTTATCTGTGCGACTCTTTGCGGTCTTTTCTCCTGCGCGTCTCTCAATTTTGTGGTATTTTGTTGCTCGACAACTGAGGATGAAGTCGGGTATTTTGCAAGTTTAAAGGACTGCGTGCTTTCGTTTTTAAGCAGTGTCTTCCTACATTTTCTCTACCACGATCCGAGTTTCATATTACAGTAGACTTTATATTTTGTGCGAGATCGCTGAATCACTCATTATTAGTTCGCTCCTGTTATGTTCATCCCCTATCGTATTAGTTTGGCGGGTAGTGGCTTCCGTCATTAGGTATCATTTTACGATACTTTATTTGACCGGAATTGAGAAACACGTTTCTGTAATGTTCATTTCCGATTCGATTATATACGGTCTGCGCGTTGTTATAATTCTTTCGATATCTGGTGTCTCGGCCTGCGTAGTTGGAGTAATTAAAATTATAATCCCGGTCGCTCTGACTATAACGATAGCTAACTTGTGGGAACGACTATTATCGTATTGCGTTAGGTGCCGGTCGGGATTACGCCGAGAACGTGATTGTATACATCCCTCCTTTATATCACTTTGGAGCATGAGGTATTGGCATTTATCGTGGCCTCGTCGCTTACAATATTCCCACCATTTACGGTCATATTTTTGCTTGGGGCATGCTTTAATCCCGTGACCCGTAGCTCTGCAATATTTACATGCCTCCAGCGCATCTAATCACAATATACTTGCTTCTGTTTCCTGGTGACAGGGTGCGACTGTTTGTTCTTTTTTATGTCTTTTTTTGTAAATTGATTGAACGTCCATGCAACACTCGATAAAATTTGCTTGTGCGTATACGCTCAATGCGTAAACTGTTTTATATATGGCCTAGCTATTTCCGTACCTGTATCGCTGACTATGAACAAAATATACACACTTGGCTTGTTTCAAACCGGTTTATATAATTAGAGACTCGATTGTACTATTGCGTGGGACAATTCGCGCAGTCGACCCCGAGGTATTAGTAAAGATGTGGGCGTTAAATAAATAATAACAATGTTATTTAGAATTTCTTAAAAGAATTTTTACTGCCGCGTATAATCGGTACAACGGACGGGGCGAGAATGAAATCGCTCATCTCTCCAGGTAGACACAAACGTGAACCAGTGTTCGGGAAATGCGTTGACTGCACTTTTTGGGGACATTGGCCCCCGCGTGTCTTGAGTGCGTTGCGGACGCTAGGAAGCGTACGTGACAGTATCTAAGAACATGAAAAATCTATTGAATATAATAAACTAATGCACTTATATAGCAGACTACTGTACAAAGCACTATTTTATAAATTTCTAAAAAATGTTGACGGTTAAATACATTATCAATGATAAAAAAATAAAACTCAAATTTTGAGTAATAAATATTGTAATAAATAACGGTAAAATGCCACTAATGATATGATCAACTTTTTTTCATTTATTATACTCAAATTAACCTCTACATTCTCAACAAATTACCTCGAACATATTCACCGCAATACCGATTGTCAATTTTTTTAGCTGTTTATTTACACATTATTGCTCTTTGCATTGATGTATATAGATATCATGTTCATCGTTACTTGTTTATTTCAAGTCTGTACCTTAACAATGGCATAACAGTTGAAATGGACGTTGATTAAAAAACGAAGATTTCTGAATCTAGTATGTTATTATTCTTTAAACTTTATATGCTTAACCAAGTGATAAGCAAGACTTCAATCAATTTTACTGCGATGTATAGTAAAAATTCTCATAATTCAATTATTTTTCCTTAATAATAGAAAGTCTAATAATTATAATAACAGTTTCCGTTTTGAGCAGTGATTTTCCATTGGTCACGTGTAACAATTATCAATATTTGCAAGTATTTTTATCGTTACTTTTATCGTCAATTTTTATCAATTTTATTTTTGATCAATTTTTAGTTTGTAAATTCACTTCAACTTTAATTTACGCATTATTAATAAATTGACCGTCATTATCATTATATGTCAAAATTATATATGTTCATGTTATTTTTTTCCAAGAGTAAGAATGGCTTTTTTCAACAAAAATCTGTTTGAAACAAAAAAGAATTACAATAAAAGGATAATTGGATTTCGTGCTCAATGAAGATTATAGCCTGATATAGCACAGCAAATCGGATTGGTTTTAATAGGATTTAAAAGCGCGAGGGTATAGAAGGTTTAATTAAGTTGATTCGATCGAATTTTACTTGGGATTCGCAATATACGAAAAATTCATCTGGAACTGTAGAACAATGATAATAAGTTTACGGGATTCTCAAGTTTGAATCAGTTTCTTGCTGTTTCTCGACTATAGATTTGTAAGGGACGTGATAAAGGAAAATTACTAAATGAATAATTTAATACAAAATTCATGAGTTCCTTTATAATAACTAATGCAAAATTAAGGAGATTCTTTTTTTCTTTTATTTGTGGAAATCAAAAATGTAATGACATTGTCATTGAACAATTTTAGATTGAAATATTTATAGCTCCAAATTTAGACGTTTCCTTAAAATTAAAAATTGTGAAAGGTTTGTTAGATTTTAAAAATAATATCTAAGTTTCATTACTTATAATTTTGGATTCAATGAGAAATTTATGTATCCAAAATATATAACAGTCGGTATTTATTGGTGAATATCTTGATACTATAGTCGTAATATTATTTTCTTATTTAGTTTTATATATTTTAAAAACACATCGTATTTATTGCGCATTCATTCATTTTTATAATACTCATTAAGTATTTTTTCAAGTAAGCTTTTTTTGTAAAAAAGCAGTATTGGTACATAATAGTTCAATAAACAGCTTTCATAAAATTTTTGGAAAACTTTTAACTATATCTTAATATTATATTTGGATTCAATCTAGAATTTATATATTCTGGGCTCAAAATAATCTAAACGACAAAGTTATTTTAAAATGAATTCATTTTAGATATAAAGGATTTATTTTCTGGTCCCGTCATATTTGCGTACTTAATATGTAGTATCGTTGTCGATATATACCTACCAAGGTTATTTTTGCGAGAGGGCCACGTGTACTGCAGCCTACTTATTGGTGTGCATTAGAGTTTCAGTTTATTAATGAAATGTGTACAATTAATGAATAGAGAATGTATTTAACATGAATTTAAATCTATTGACATTTAATGAATAATAATTGTTGAAGTCCTTTTTTCTTATACTTTGCAAAGATTTTAACCACCTGAGATATTTGTTTTTTGTTTTTTAAGAATCTCAGTCAGATAAAAATTTTTATAAAAGTTGAGTCCGAATAAAATCTATAATTCCATTGCTTCGTTGCCCATCGATATATAACGATCTTTTTTTCTCATTTTACAGCGTTCAAAAGCAGCGGCTCGATCGCCAGCCTGAGAGAACCAAAGACACCTAGCACCCCCCTCGAATTCGGCCCCTCGGGCCTCCACGACAAATCCAGCAATTACGCGAACGTCGCGCCGATCCTGAACCCGCCCCCGGGCATGTGCATCCCGTCCCTTCAGTACGCGAACGTCGCCACGCCGATCGCCTGGGAGGCCAAGGGCGCGACGACGCCGGCGGCCCTCTTCTCCGCGTCCTCGAACGGCGCCGAGAACGTGCTGACGGTCCAGCCGGACATCCACCCGGAGCCGTCGGGCGAGTCCGAGATTACGACCGCTACGACGATAACGGCCAACGACAAGGTCAACGACGAGAATATTCAAGAAAATCACGAAGACGACGACGACGACGACGACGACGAAGACGAGGAGGAAGACGACGACCAGCGGGAGCTCCAAGGAGACGAAAGAGCCGAGGTCCAGGACGGCTCATCGAAGATAAACGAAGCCGGGGCCAAGATCACCCTCGACTACGCTCACATCCAGGTCGCCGCGTCCGAGGAGATCGCCCGGAACTTCGGGGTGACGCTGAAGAAGCTGCCAGGCTCGCTGCTGCCGGCGCCGACGCGCTGCGCCGAGTTGGGCTTCGCGGGTGCCGCCGCGGTGCCCCAGGTCCAGACCGGCGCGACGAGCGGCAACAACAATACGGACGACCGATGAGCGTCGACGACGGAGAAAATTATTTATATTTTATACCTATATATTTATACTTAGACGTTATAGGTGTGTTTATAAAATGGGAAGCTAGGTATATAAATTATATATTTGCTCTGTCCATACGAACGTCGTGCAACTCCTTTATTTGATAGTCTGAATTTATTATTGCTATTTTCTGTGTATAATTGTCTATCTGATGTAATAAATTTATTGAACTTTACTAGATTGATCGGGAAGCCAATGCATGCTAATTTATTCAACAGTAATGTAATGTTGACGTTATCAAATGCAGCGCTAACATCAAGAAATGCAGTTAGTACGGTTCTATTTTTACTTAAAGAGTCTTCTACATTTAGAGTTAAGTTAACTAAATTGTCTATAGTGCTTTGTCCTTTACGGAATCCAAACTGACTATCGGAATGACATTATTACGTTCTATCCACCACTCTAGCTTATTTTTTACCAGTGTCTCAAAGAGCTTGCACAAGCATGAAGTTAGGGCGATTGGACGAATATTTTTCCCATCGGCTTTACTAATGAAATGTAGATAAGTTTCTTTCAGTTACCCGGGTAACTATCGGTATGATACATTTCGTTGAAAATGTCCAAAAGTACAAGTTTGTATTTTATTGGAAGCAATTTAATGCATTCATAGTTTATTCCGTCGAGACCCGCTGCAGAACGCGTATTTTTCATGTTAAGTGCAATATTAAATTCCGTGAAGTTGAAGCTATCATTTAGAAAATTGTTCTGTCACAGTTCGATAGATTCTCAGGATTTGAACTAACCCATGGAGGAGAAATTTTGATATAAGCTTCATGAATTTTATAATTTTTTTGACGATGTTCAGCTGCGTGAAAGGGCTTTATATTAATCCATTTATTTTTCAGAATTTTACTAATATTCCATACGCATGTATTGTTAGTGTTGAAGTTTAGATTGTTTGCAAATTTACGAAAGTGATTTCTTTTCTTTTTCTTAAAAGTTTATGTAGCAATAGCAGCAGTTTTTTTGTATTGGATGCGTATAAGTAATTGTGTTAGAGTTAATTAAAATCATATTTGAATTATTTATACTTTCAAGAAGCCTTTCACCGTTTTTATCATTTTTTTGACAATTCTAGTTTTTATGATGGGCGTTGAAATCACCCATGAGAATAGTATATATATATATACGTTGAACGACACAATGCCACTTTTTATACACAATTCTCACTTTCGTATATATAATACATTTACATCAGAACTCAGTACCTTAATATTACTGCTTGCGTACGAACGTTTGCGATATCTTCATTTCTATATACTATTTCGTATACAATTTAAAAGTTGAAAAAATTGTTTAAACGGACTTCAACCGATCGCACTGTCTATGTAACTATTTAAAAAAAAAAACACTTTATTTTCAATCATTCGTTTTTTTCTGTGACATGTTTTGGCTTATAAATGTAAGAAGACTATTTAAAAAACTCGAGGCAGTTAAGATTGATGTTTACTCAATACGCATTATAAAGTATCTTAAAAAAATTAATTGTCTATTTGAAGAATTTTCGAATTCACTGTCATTAGATAATCTTTACATACATTAGACTGTTGAAAAACCGATTAGCCGTGTACGTATATACCATAGATATAAATATATCTTCATTTATAGGGAGTTTTTTCTCTGTAGATGACGATAAAGACCAAATTACTTGTACATTAATACAAATTTCGAGATAGCCGTGCCTTCTAAGTAGTTGTGTTATTATAATACTGTAACTCGTATTGTTAGTTAGTCGTTTATTGTTTTTATTCAATAATTTGTATTTTTGTATATGCTTATATTATATTATTGCGCGAGAAATCGCGCGCTCATATATTAGCGAATTGATTCTTTTGTAGGAAAGACATTATTATCATTGTTATTACGTAATAAACGTACAAAAAAACATAGAAATAGACATCGTCACCTCTTAATGAAATTGAACTCTAAATTAGGATTTTTAGGGAGAAATTGGAGTTTATTTTAAGACTGTCAAATTGTGAAGAAAATTGCGTGTCAAGGAATAAAATTTTTTTGTTTTTTATATAATAGCAGCAGCAACGACAAAAATAATAATAATAATAATAATAACAGTACTAGTAATAATAGTGCGTGTGTGTATAATGTGTGGTTAAATGTTATATATATATTTAAAGCAAGGTAATTTATAAATCTTATAATGTATACTTGTTTTGATTTATTCTGATTTATGTTGCATTTTTTCACCATGTATTATTATAGTACCACGTTATATTACTGTATAATAAGTAAAATTATTTTTTAAATTTGTATATTCATTAGTATATTCATTAGTTTCTTTAAATGTTAATCGATAAGTGTTTACAATAGGTTTTCACTTTATTTTCACATATTTAATGAGACTTACCGTACAGCAGTGCCTTTTTACAGAATAATTCGTTGTAATTATTATTATAATTTTTGGAAATAAAAGTTACGCGCGTGAGTGTGCAATAATGGATACTTGTTGTACTTTGGTTTCCTTACCCTTAGAATAGGGATTTCCCTTAGGGATTTCCTTTCCTTTTATAATTCATTGAAAATACATTATTATATAAGTTTGAAACAGTTAAATATGTTTAAGTTTTATTTTCGATCTATATCTATATATAGTTATGACCTATGATATAATATATAAATATTTAGAATAAGCTCATAACTTATAAGATATCTTGTAAAAATTGTCAGTAATGGGATGATAATTATGTAATATTAAGTTCTTTTAGTTCCCAACGCTCCCTAAGATTTACCTGTAGCGTCTTTGATTTTTATCCTTTTTTCTTTCAAGATTATGTATAGCCCATATTATACACTGTGTTCAATTATTACATTTTCTCTTATATCTATGAAAGTAGAACTTATACATTTATGCATTTCCATCTATCCCTTCCCCTTTTTAAAATATTTTCTATACAATTACATTTAAAATCTTATTTGACATTAGTTGAGACATTTAAGATCTTATTCTTATAATATATGTTATTTTTATATTCATAATCATCTACGCTTTTTATTTAGGATCTTTATACTATAAATTACATAACTCAACTTCATTCATTCTTCATAAATTTAATTAAATCTCGTTAGATTCCATTATAATTTCTTCATTGCTGGAATCTTGGATTGACTGTTTTGTTGCGTGCACCTAGACGCGTAGGTGACTCGAGGGTATTTGTACAGTGGTGGGCGAATAAATTATAACAGTGTTAATACGCCAATCGCGAGTATCTTTATTGCGACTCGACAATATAACGGGCTGAACGAAAATGCGCTCTGCCAGGTAGTGTCTGTTGTGTCGTTCATCCGGTGCATCGAAATGTGTATCGATTGCGGTTTTTTTTGGGGACGATGGCACCGCGTGTTCGGAAAGCGTTGCCGACCATAGTATTCCGTGATAAATTAATATTGTATTGGGATTGTAAATAAATTGTTTAACAATAAATAATAACTTTTTTAATATTTTAAAAATCGAACACAAATAATAAATTACAAGTATTAACACCTTAATATTTCGGAGGCTAATCAGAAAGAGTGTCGCTCAAGCGTTTTCAATAACGAAGTTATACTATTATTTATATATATTTTTCTTATTTATTTATTTATTTATGTTCTACTTGTTCATGTGAAACTCTGTCAAAAATGTCCTGATAATAGTATGATTACAGTTTTACATCTATTAGCTGAATTCGAATTTATTGAAGCTTATTTGGTTGTATTTATTTATTTATATATTTTTTCATTTGTCATTAATATTATTTTTATACGTTTTATTAATTAATTATTCAATCCTTTGCCCATATTGATCTGGGCAAAAAAATTCACTAAATTCGAATTAGCCGTACATAGAATTTTTTTTTTGATTGATGATTCCTTTTTTTCTTACGTTGCCGATTTCTTCCACTTGCTTACTTACTTTTTTTCTGAAATATAAATAATTATTTTAATTTATTATGTTGTTTCCTTTCTTACGCCTAAGTTAAACCTGCGAATTCACGAAAGCTTCAATAGAACAGAACTAGATATCGTTTAATGTAATGAACATTGTCATATAATATCATCTTTTAATTGATTATTTGAATCTAGATAACATAGATTTACTTGCGTATAGGTAATATCTATCAACTTATAATAAAACAATATTTCTAATTCAATACAATTGTCTACATCTTGCAATATTTCTTGTAAGTTTTTTTTTACTTCTTTCTGTATTATACAATTACGTGATACTTCCTCATACGACCATCTTAGCGTGTCGTTTCTGGCAATTTTCTAAGTTTCCTTCATCCATCGCTTCCGATACCATCCATGCTTTGTTTGTTATTTTGTTTGTGTATTTCCTGTACTGAATCCTTTTAAATTAGTGATATTGCCCCCCTTTTTATTACTCTCATCATTGTATGTAAATAAATTTATATATATATATATATATATATATATATATATATATATATAATTTAGTATGCATGTACAGTTATTTATTATTTTATACACGCATATATATATATATATATATATATATATATATATATAATTGCTACCGATACAATTATGTTTTATGTATATCTCGCAAATTTTATTACAAAATTTCAGGCATTCATGCAAACATTCATGCATACTGGTCTACATCATGAATATACGTGAGCAACTGTAAGAACTATAAGTGTAGATGAATAATAATCGTAATATTAATAAACATTTATTCATATATATATAAATTTTGCGTCGGTTAATTTAAGTTCGAGTCTATTTTAATTTACTAATTCTGCAGTTTTTTAATAAAGTTTGTTGGAGACGAACGAATAATCTTAAACGTTAGCGGAGTAAGCGGTGGGAGAGGTAATAGCAGAGGGCTGATGCTGCACCAAACAAAAGCAATGTCGAGCAACTCGGCTGCAATGTTCCGGACACAGTAGACTCATTTTACTATATTATTATCTGTTTCATGATATTATTTTTTTGTATAAAAAATAAGTGCAGACGTAACATCTTTTTAATATGGATGGAGACCCAATAAAATTAACAAATTTATTAATTTATTAAGTCGATATCGAATAATATTAAGTACTGTAACCAAATAATAAAGTAATCAACAAAAACTACCGTAAACATGCATACTTCTATGCTAAGAATACTTGATATGTATATTATCCAAATATTCTAGAAGAATATTCCAAAAAAAGATCAAAATAGAAAGAAACAAATCATATATATTTAAATTAACTCACATACTGTAAAAGAAATTTTGTTCAGTATCTGAGTAAACATTTAGTATTAAGAAAATATTAGTTATGGTAAAAAGCCTTTTGAATAGGCTCTAGCCACTACATTTAAATTATCTTTTCAATTGATTATTATAAGAGAACCAAAAAGGAATATTCTGTAATTATATATTCTGTAATTACAACCTGCGAAAATGATTTGTTACTCTATACACATCCATTCACGGAGGTTCTAAGGCATCGATAGAGGCAAATACGAATAAAATATATTATTATTGTCACGGATTTTGCTTAGCATCTACAAAGACACGCAGGAAATTGGTTCGCGGGACCATTGTCCCTAAAAAGAGCAATCGGTGCACATTCCGAGTGCCGAGCAAATGTCAAAAGCTCGCGCCTATCCGGGTAGTTGAACGAGGTCACTTTCTCCCTGCCCGTATATAATTTAGTTGTAGGTTATAGTATAAACTATCACTTATTAATTGTTTTTTATTTTTCTGTTTTTTATTTTTCACTTTTATTTTATCTGCCTTATATATATATATATATTTACATGCCTCTGTGCTTATATCCCTGAATCACTTTCACTACAAATCTTACGCAACAAATTTTCGCAACAACAGTGGGATCGCGTATGTAAAATTATGACGAATAAGCGAAAAGAACAAAAAAAATAAAATCCGGATTTTTTTTTAAATACAAATACAAATAGTGTAAGTACTGCAAGCAACGAGGCCATGTTATGCGCAGTGGTGGATCGGAACTCTATCAGAATCCCATCAAGAACAGTCGTCCCCCGTTACAAACAACCATTACCATAACCAGGGTGATCGTAATTATAAGCCGAATTATAGCTCTGGAAAGAGAGACAGCTGAAAAACAAAAATTTAGAAATACTATTACCCAAATATACCCCTTGCTTGAAGAAGAGAAGAAGGAATTAAAGAACTTGGCAGAAAAGTGCCTAGAGTTTGCTTTATGTTTAAAAAAGAGGAACGAAGAAAAGAAAAAATTAAGAGCAATAATTGCCACAGTAATCAGTTTGAATATTCAACTAAGTAAGGCTCGTAGGAAAAGGAACGCGCCAAAGGTTAAAGAAACATCTTAAAATAAAATAAAATAACGTGAATCCTCGTATACTTATATCAACACAATATCACTTTCAGAGGCGGGGATTACTCAATCTCATATGAAGGTATAATCCAGAATTCTGAATACGTATAATTGTGCCAAATCAATGCCAATCAATTCACGAAAGCATGGCGTACTAATATAGTATCACTTGTAAGCGGCGGTAGGGCTTGAGGGCTCAATATATTCGCGAAATAGGGTAGACTACCTGTAAAATGTTCCACAGTACTGGCACATAAAAAATAAATTACCATGGAAAATCTCAAAGTTAATCAAACCAAATTTCGTGGTGTTGTAATATCCTAGCGTCGATTGTATTTTTTTGTATTCGTAATAAATCATACAAGAATGATAATATAAAATAAAATATGCTAAATACAACGGTAATTAACCAAGAGACTCATTACATGATAACTGACCAACACATGCACGACCGTATCGACAGCCTACACTTGGTAATTGACATACCAAAGGCTGTGTATCATCCAAATTATGTTTATTCGTATATATATAAATTATTTATAAAATTTTCTTAGTTAAGAAAGGATTGCTCGTAATAAAACACGAGACCTACAATTATTAAATATCTAGAGATTTAGCTGCCTTCAAGCATCATTAAATTTTGATAATTATATTTGATTATACTGAAGAATATTTGTAAACATTTATCAATAACCTACAATTATAGTCAAGCAAAGAAAGTGCACAATCGATATCCATGCAACTATGGATACAAATAATTCGTCGAATTTCTATAAAATGTTGTATACTTATTAATCACATTATAAATAATGTATCTGCAAAGAACAATTAAAGCTTTCCGAAAAATAAATCAAAGGAATGAGTCAACCCATAAGAATGATAGATCATATTATTCACATTCAAGAAGATTTGGAAAAAATAGAGGTGTCTATTATGTTCTTTATAGAAAACCCGCACTACTGAATCATGTAGCGAGAGAAATCTATCCCCACTCACTGGACACGTGGAAGAAAAAATGGAGAAATTGCTGAAGTACATGCTTTGCTAATATCTTTCTTTTACGAAGTTAGTCAGGAAACAAAAACCAAGTAAGTAAAATTTCAATCAAAGAAAATAATTCATAGAACATAACACTCATCATTCTATCTCTCTTCTTTCTATCCGGAGAAAAAAAGAAGCTCCTTATAACCAAGGGACTCGATTTTACTCCATCTCATATTGTCTGTATTTTTTTCTTTTTATTTGATCAAGTTGTCAATTTTGATCTAGATTATTACAGGAAACTATCGACCAAAATTTATATAATTAAATTAATCGATTTGTTCAACGTGACAACCCGTTGAAATTTTTGGATTCGCTTATTATCTTATCCCCGTAATAATCCAGCAAGTTAAAAATAAATAAATGCTAATTCTTTCTTTTTCACTTTTCTCATCAAATATCCTTTTTCCTGAAAAAATCATTAGTAAATCTTTTGTATGTTTACCAATTCTTCTCATGTTTTCTAGACTGTAATACCATAAAAATGGTAAGGAAAAAAAGACGAGTACTATTCGTCATAACGTATACTACGAAATATACTATCGTGAAATGCTCAATGGACTTATGCGGAAGAAAGTTTGAAGTATATTTTAACGATAGAAGACTGATTACAAAATACATCATTTTGGCCCGAATGCAATAGACAAATACAGACGAGACAGAACGTATATTGTCTGAAAGAGTAATAATGTATTTTTTTTTCGCTTATAGCATTCATAAAGGACCAAGTAACTCACTTCCAAAACAGGCACATTTTGAAACATCTCGTTCTTGCTTTTGGAATAGAGAATCATTGCACCACTGCATAACACCTACAGTCAAATGAAGGCATTGAACGTATGTAATGTATGTTGATGGATGAATTAAACAGTACATAACTGAAAAATACCAGGAGAGCGAGTGGCTTGCCTTATTTCTACGTATATGCAACTGCACCACAACTGAAGCAACTGTGATACAAATTTTGCGGAGTAGTGTTTGGAAATAAAGCCCATACTACGAGCAGCTTCCTATCTAAGGACAAAAAAGCGGACCTTTCAACATTATTTAGCGGACCTAACACAATATTTGAGTTGAATTCAAATGCTTGCAGGAATGAATTTAATACCGGGCAAATACTACTCTAAGTATAGGATACGATAGGAAAATAAACATGAAAGCGAGACTGTAATTTTATTGAAAAAAACCGAAAAAGGGAAGTTTTTAAACATAGACAGTACGAGTGATCCTACAAAATTATAGTCATCGATTATATGAACTATAATGCAATTAGTAAAAAAATTTATAGATGTACATACGATTTAAATAATCATCAATTAAATTATGCCATTAATAATGAAGTAAAAATGTTATTAACACCGTATGCATATTATCTTGTAGATTACCATGGTATCTAACATTACAAGAACATAATAATTTACCTATGAACACGAAATTCGTTCGAGTATCCTGGAATATTACATTTTTTGGAACACGTGCCACTTTTGCACATGGAACGACAGCTACAACAGAATACATACCATTTCTAAAATATGAAGTTGTATTAAATAAAAAATTATATATAACAAATGGGATAGTAGAATGTAGTAGAACAGAGCCAATGCAAGTAGAAGGTTTTGATGTAAAAGCTTATATAAAAGAGAAATTTAATGAAATATATAATTCGATTCCAGCTGCTATATAGTGTCCAAGACATATACATTGGTATGCTGGTTATTTATATAATGCATCTGGAGAGCATAAAATGACATTGAAGAATGTAGGAAATAACGATTCCATTAGCATCACAGGCTTATATAAGTTGATAAGGTTCTCATAACTGTAAGGGTTAATGAGAATCTTGGCACTCCCATCGTACAATACTCCTATTTACCACGTTGGGGCTATATAAAACCCAATAATATAGCACTTGCAATTAATATGACAACAAAGAATGGATTTGATCGAGGCGACGTTACTGCTATACCGCATAATCAGATAGTGCCTTCTTATTTCAAAGTATCGAAGGAATGAAAAAAACCGCATATTACTGACAAACAGCTGAAGGGGTTTGAGAATTTTACCACGCAAGTTTCTGGCTCTTAGTTTCAGTCTCTCAAATCGTACGTTTCTATCCATACGCAGACCGGCTCAGTATCAAGTTTTATATCGAAGCAACAAGTACATTCGAGCTTATTAGCGACAATTAGTTGAGCTCCTAGTATTGATTTAAACTTTAAATTCATCTGTTTACACTATATCCAAAAATGAGACTGTTATCGAATTTGATCATGATAGTATGTGCACTGGGGACGATGAAGCTTATCTTTGGCCTGACGATGTGTTGTTTTTTTATGGACAAAATCCATAACTTCACAGGACATGGCTTACAATAATTTGGAGTTGTAGCACATGTCACCAGAGAAGAAGTATTATCTACTTCTGCTTTAGTATATAGAATTCATACGCCATAACTATATTATTGACTGAAATAGAACTTTTTGCAAAAAATATATTCCAGTTTGTGAAAATGTAATAAACACTCAAAAGAACTTAAGTATCTATTGCTATAAGTATGACACCCTACTTCCAAAAATTCAATTCGAACAAAGATTTGGACACAGCTTAAATAACTTAATTGATGCGAATGCTGATTTAAATAATCTTGTAAATGAAAGTAATATACTCGCGAAAGATACAGACGGCAGTAAGAATTCAGATGCTGAATATGTTGGAAGTTCTGTATTCTGTCCGGAATGAGATATTAATGATAAATACGCCATTGAGAGATACGCCTCCATATTTACATAAGGATTTTGACATTGCACCAAAGCATAACATTCGGAACGTTTTCATATGTTGCCATTCTCTTAGCACACTATAATCCCTAGATCGACGAAAGCAAATGTAAAAACATATAAATAAATATTACGCATAAAAAAATACAATATATATAATTCAAAATTGCAAAGCAACGCTAGCATAAAACTATTCTGGATTTCATTTTACATAAGCATCAGGGAAAATGATCGCGCCGATTCATTAGCAAAATAAAAGCGCCGATTCATTAGCAAAAATTAGCATAAAATACTTTTCATTATATCATATAAAAGTAAAAAACCAGAGTGCCAAGGGAAAACTGTAAATAGGAACTTTATAGTAACCTTCAATAGATATCGATCTGTCCATTACAATCTCGCACACTCGCTAGGACTTCTTGAAATGATTGATAATCAATTATGTTCTTAAGAAACATCAGAAGAAAACTTAAACCATGTAATTAGGCAACGCCAAAATGACGAAATTCAATGACAAAAATTATTAAAAGCCTTACTCAAATGAAATTATGTACCGCCCATCAATATTGATAGCTTCCTTATAGGTTTACACATTAATGCACTGAATTATATCATGAAGTTCTTTTCAGAATGTAATTTAAAAATTTAGCATACACTCTCTTTGTATTTCTGTAAATTGTATAAAATAAAAAATATGTTATGTATCTAAATGTAAATATGTACGCATTGTAGTCAAATAAATCTTTATAAAGTCTTATAGTGCTGAATAAAAAAACAAATACTCGAAGTATCTAGCAAGGGGCGTGGTAATAATAAAAATTTTAAGCTAAAAAATTTTTTCGCGGCTTTTCTTCTAAAATCGAAAAAAAATGCTGGTTCATATAAACATATGATTCACAGAGCGATGAAATCTTATTTTTTTTATTATATAAGGTATAATTAAAAATTTTGAATTGGACTCTGAATGAATTAATTTAATTGGGTTTGAATTGAAATTAATTAATTATTGAAGTCAGGATCGCAAGTAAACCTTCGTTAAAGGCCATAAAATTGTATACAATTAAGGTATACGTTTGATCCGTACCATGGCGGGTAAAATCGAAGATTTTCCTGAAAACTGACTTTTATATGATTTACAACTTAGGAATCAAATATTAACCGGAGGAAAATCTTGAGATTTTACGAAAGAGGTTTGACTGGTTATGCTTCCATAAAAGCAATTAATCCGTGCTATGATGGAAAATTCGGAAATTTTTTGTATAATAGCTGTCTTACAGATTCACAGATAAGGTGACTGTATTTTAGCTATAAGAAAATCTCGAGAATTTGAAAGCAGTATAGACGGTGTCAGATTACCACCTCGGGTTCTCCGACCGTCCGACTGCGCGAAGTGTTTAGGCTGCGATCGACGAATGGGGCTTATCGCCCGAAATTTGATCCGCCATATGGGCGACGACGAGTAGATATAAGGCGCTGCCTGAGCGCGAGAATTCATTCGTATCTCGTTTGTACATTGAGTCTATTGTCATTTTATAATACCACTTGTCTTATTAAAACTTCTATATTTAAATATAAATTGTGTGATTTTTCCTTTATTAAATTCCCAGCAATGGTCCAGTATACATAGGATTAACAAAATGCAATGTAGTCAAAAAGAAATAGAAGAAGAAATCGCATAAAGAGACAAGGCATCACTAGGAACAAAACGGCCCTGAAAGTGTAAAGAAAAGTGTAGTATAGTATTTTACAAGAGCTACCGTACTACAAAGAACAAATAATACGACAGGAAATCGCAAGAATTGATAGCTGGGTCGAAACTCCAGAATATTCGGATAAAAGCAGGAGTCACGGAGGTACACTCGAAAGTAGACAGTATTCATATCTAAGTAGCAAACTGGTTAACCAAAAATTTGAGTAAATAATCCAAAAATATCATACAAAGAGAAAATGAAAAAAGAAGGAAAAAAAATAAAAGAATCTATGCGTTATAGCTGGAGGATTACCGTTACAAAAAGGAGCAGAAGGCGATATAACTACATTGAGAAGATTAGTTACAATAAATAATAGACAAAGCACTGATAGCATAGTGACACCGACTTCATTAGAATCTTATGGTCTTTCTGACACAGCACGATAAGGAAGAAATTGACACAAAGGTTGTAGTCAATCAATTTACTTCATTTTAAATTATTAATTAATAAATTAAAAGTATGAATTCGAAACCTTTACTATTCGTTATGAGCAGGTAATGCAGTTAAATGTAACATTCTGTTCCGTGGAGGGAATATTATATTCTTTAGTTCTTGGTATTCGGGTATTATCTGTTTGTGTTATAGCCGTCATTAATTATGTGCAAAAGCGCCAAATACCGAGCACAAAGGCATTTGTGAGAGTTATATAACTCCTCCCTGCCGAAGTTCAAAGACGTCCTCGTCGTTCACAGGTGGAGATTGAATTCGACTTTTATTCTTCTTACATTTATAAGCCAAGTATATTAAAAGAATCAACAATACCAATGATGCAAGTGTAATTGCCGATACTGACATATGAAATTCTCTTCCAAGCGGCTCACGTGTAGGTGCAGTTATTAGTGGAAGGATTAACTGTTTTAACGGCTCAAAGCTTAATTGATGGTTTTTTATAATTATGGATACCATTAAATCAGATTGTTTAATTTCTTCAAACTTGTCATAGGGCTTGTACCCCTGAATTTGGATATCACTTCCTCGTATCTCATGCGTTCCTTTTACTGTAGTTTAATTGTCATCGACCTTGATGTTGATCGTATGATTAGAATAAGTATAATACTAGAAACAAGTATTCTATCGGATAGTTGATATATAAAGGTTAGTGATGATGTCATTGAAATTATAATTGGCTGTGACTTTTCTACATTGATCTGTCGACATAAGTATGTTCTTTTATATAATTCTTGACACATTTGAGCAAATAATTTTAGAGTTGATCCAATTAAAATCCATGGCATGTTAATTATCTCTGTTTGATTACTACTATTAATGATAGCAAGTCTTTGAATAAGGGAAAATTCAAAAGGATTGAGGATCGGAATTTTAAGCGTATAAATGATGGATTCATGAGTACACGCGACCGTTCCCCGGGCAAAACGAAAATCTAATAAATTTTGATAATTAAGCATAAGTTCTTTACGAGAGTAAATTTCGGACAAATGTTTTCGAATGTATAATATTTGTTCATATTGTAATATTTCCAAGTCAAATAATTGTTCCGAACAAATGAATGATCTTTTTATTTTATTTAACAGTTCAATGAAATGTTGTTCCTGTATTATGAGCGTAACGATGGTTTCTAAGTTATTAAGTATGGTGTTTTCATTTTTCAATGCTTTCGATATATTAAGCAAATTTCTATTGATGATGTCGGTATTTCCATTGACGTCTTTACTTATTTTATTTATGATACTTATCGATTTATTTAACGTAATGATATCCTGCTGTTGCTGATGGTCTAGTAAATGAAGATAGTTATGTATTTCGTCCAAATCAGTGGCGTCTGGGTTGCCAAAGATATAATGTTGGAATGTTGGAGTTCTCGTCGAGAACTTAATAACGAATAACTAGTCAGAATTTCTTGGTAGGTTCTTGTCAACGATATTAAGTTTATGTAAAGCAGTAATTCTCCCGATTCCTTGCTCGTACTCATAATATGTCTTATCGGTGTCGGTTTCTTTACTCTCCGCAAGCGTAGCGATGATCATCATGACCAGGACATCCCTCATCCTTCTGTAAAGGAAAGTACGCTTTTCTTAATCTCTTAACAATCCTCAAATCATAACGGCGTGGCTGTCCGTGTATATAACATTCTAGCGAGGGACCTTTTTGCTGATCTACAAGTAATTTCTGATATCGAGGCGCAGTTTTATCCCGTTGCTGTTGGTGGATTTTGATATAAATTTCTTTATTATCGAAAGCCTTGTCTGATTCATCGGGCAAGTTTTGTTGTTCTTTCTGTTTATTATATAATTTGTCATAAAAAGGTAAAATTTCATTTTTCCGAATTTCGTTATATTTTTCTATAGCATCCGCTTCGGGTTCGATAATGTGTTTGTGTAGTTCGTCATATGGTCCATATAAAAGCGTAAATGGTGCGAAATTGGTGCAAGAGTGAATGCTTTGATTGTATATAAGTATAGTGGTTGTCATGTGATTTTTAATAATTTCGTTCGGATTTTGATTTACCGGGAGTGAGAAGACTGGGTCCTCGTTTGCGGTATGTACTGTAACATTCTTGTCGTCGAGCTCGTTGAGCGTACGAAATGCGATATCAGACGCCTCAGGTATCATTGAGGACAAGTCCTCGTTGTCTTCTTGGGCGTTTATTTCGATCCGGCTTAACGCGTCAGCTACATGATTTTCTTTTCCTTTCTTATATTTTATTTCATAATCATATTCCTCGAGTTTTATTTTCCATCGAATTAATCTGGCATTCGGTGATTTTAAGGAACATAGCCAGGTCAGCGGCTTATGATCTGTCTCAATTATGAATTTTTTCCCATATATGTACGGTCTAAAATGTCTGCACGCGTCTACAATGGCTAATAACTCTTTTTCAACAGTTGAATAATTTTGCTCAGCTGAATTAAGTGTTCTTGAATAGCAAGATACTAGATGTTTATCTTGAGATAGTTTAGCTCCGATCCCTATGTTCGATGCGGCTGAAGTTATAATAAACGATTTTGTAAAATCAGGATAAGCTAGTACAGGTGCATTTGAAATCAATTCTTTTAATTTGTTACAGGCTTAAAGATTATGCGAAAATAGCCAAACCACTTACAAAAGTGCTCAAAAAAAACGAGCGGATAAATTGCCAAGATCAAGAATATGTTGAAGCGTGTAACAAATTAAAAGAATTGATTACTATTAAATTAAAAAAATAAATTTTCTATAGTATCCAGTAAGTCCTAAAAATGATTTAACTTCTTTTTGCGATTTAGGTATAGGGTATTTTATTATTGCCCTAATTTTTTCAGGATTCGGTTTAATTCCTTCTGATGTTATAATGTGACCTAAAAATGAAACTTCTTTACGTAAAAATTCGCTTTTATCCGGTTGCATTTTTAAATCGTATTTTCTCATTTCATCAAAAATAAGTTTCAAATGCTGCAAATGTTCCAGTAAAGATTTTGAAAAAACTACAATATCATCCATATAGTCAAAGCAAAATTTATGTAAATATTTTCTTAAAACTTTATCCATCATTCTTTGAAAGGTAGCGGGGGCATTTTTCAGGCCAAACGGCATACGAACATATTCATAATGTCCATTTTCGACTGTGAATGCTGTTTTCTCTATTGAATTTTCGTCTACAGGTATTTGGTGAAAACCCTGCGCCAAATATAACGTGCTAAAATAAGTACATTTACCTAAATTCTCTAAAATTTCGTCCATTCTCGGCAAAGGATATTTGTCTTCAATCGTTTTATCATTTAGTTTCCTGTAATCAATTACCATTCTCCACTTTTTCTTGCCACTGACATCTGGCTTTTTAGGAATAATCCAGACAGGTAAGGCATACGGTGAGTTATTCGGCCGTATTATTTCGTTATCTAATAATTTTCTTACTTGTTCTTGAATTATTTCTTTCAAATGATGGAGGTATCTAAAACTCTTGACATAAATCGGGTAGTCGTCTTTAGTTCTTATATCATGTGTAACAGCAGAAGTAGCTGATAGCTTATCAGCTTCATTTGAGAAGCAATCTCTATACTTCCGACATAACATTACGATCAGTTTCTTTCTCTTCCTCATTCATGTGCTAGGTCCTTATCTGTATATCTCGTTCTTGATGATGGTTTAAAGCCGTCTTTTTACATTTTTCGGGAATATTATTTAAATAATTTACTTCAAATTGGGTAGTGCTAAATGTCTGCGTTTTATAATTTATGTTCGCTTCCAAATTTTGTAAATCTTTATTTCCAATTAGACAATCGTATATAGAATGCCATGGTGCTATCAGAAATGTTATTGGTTTATTGTCTCCAAATTCGCGTAAAATAGGAAATGTAAGAGTGTGTGTACCTTGCGTTATTTTATGAACTGATTTAATTTCGAAATGGTGGGGAAAAATATATTTTGAAAATAATTTGTACGCAATTTCAGGATTAATAATGGATGATGATGCTCAGGAATCAATAAGTGTTTTTAAAGGAAGTTCTATGGTTATAAGATGAGGCAATTCAGACGAATTTCCAATATTATTTAGATTAATCAAATCTCTACAAATGATTCGCCTAATTGGTGAAAGTTTTCCTGTTCGAAAATTTCTTCTGCTTCATAATTATTCGAATTAAAATTTTCTTGTTCTCTACAATGTGTTTCATCTGCCAGTTCATGGAAATTTTCGGCTTCTTGATTATAAAGTTCTTCTGAAATAAAATTCGGTGGACCGGTACTTTTGAAAAAGTTATTTCATCTATGTGTAAGGTTATCCGATGTCGATGGATTAATATGATGGATTATTATGGTTATTAGTTCGATTGAAATTATTATTTGATCTAGAAGTATTCCTCGTATTAATTGACATTGGTGTGGGTTGATAATTTTGTTGTCGCGGCTGAATGAAATGATTTGGTTTAAAATTCTCAGAACTCTGAGTATTAAATGGTGTTTGGATTGGTGCGGTCGTAGGTGTTCGTTGTTCCAAATTAAATGTATTTCTATTTTCTGAATTTTTCGGTGTATTAAATATATTCGTACTATGCGTGTTATTAAAATGGTTTGTTTTTGATTTATTTTCTCTTTGCCTCGCAAAATTAAGAAATGCCGCTTATTGGTTATAATTATCGAGTTTTCGACATTTAATCAAACAAGCTTCAATATTCTCTAAATCGAAGTATGTCAGATGTGTATGATACGGTTCTTTAATACCGTTAAGAAATGTGTTGGTCGCAATTTTTTCATAAAATGTATATTTTATTTTAATTAAATTAAGATCTTGAATATTCAATTGCAGATGTTCTTTTAATTTATTTGACCGTTGTTTAATTTTATCAGCATATTTCTCAAAATTTTGATTTGATAGCTGATAACACGTATTCAGTTTATTAAATAACAATTCTTCCGAACTAGGATCGCTATATCTATTTATGAGTAATCGTTTACAATCACTCCAAGTTTCCGGATTATTCGCGACTATCAAATCTAAGGCTTCTCCGCGAATTTTAGATTTAATTAAGGCGAATAATGAAATATTTATTGTATCGTCTGTTGTCGTCAAGGCCTCCATAAATTTGTCACAGGTCTGTAGGAAGTGTGACAATAGTTTAGTACATTTTTCATATATTTGGTTAGCATCGCGCCATATGGCTAATCTAAGTTTAAACTGTTCCGTAGCCATTATTAATTAAGAATTTGAAATTTAATTGTTTGAATTTAATTTCTCACTTTTGTTTAACTATATTATTCTTTACTCGGTGAACAATCGTACCTCACGAAGGGATATGAAAGGAGTTATGGAATTTCAAAGACTCACTTCTTCGATGATTCCACGTGACTTCTACCTGCAATTTGGTTTCAGCTTGGGCGTAATGAATTTTGTAGAACTACGACGATTGGGTTGAAACACCAGCTACTTCCTTCTCTTGGATTTCCTTCGGTTAATTTGAAGATGAATCTTGAATTGAGCAGGTTCGCAGTATCCTGTCCACAGCGCCAGTTATATGATAATATTCTTGGTATCCGTATTTCAAACCCGAAATAATCGAACAAACACAGAAGGAACACAAGATATTGATATATACACGTATTTATAGAAATATAAAAATAAATTAATTGAATTTACAATAGGTAATTAAGAGAGTCTTTTATTATGCCTCTTTACAGCTTGAAAGCCCGACAGAGAGTGGCACGTCGAGTTGTTTAAAATTATATTGTCACATAAGAGTTATAATTTTATTGTGGAGCACTGATGTCAGCAGAAATGTCTGTTTACCTCCTCCAGACGGTAGAAAGTCTCCGTAGAATAAAAGGTGCTAATACGACGAATAGGCGGACAAGAGCGTGGGAGCATTTGTGAGAGTTATATAACTCGCGTACGTTTTCGTGTCAAATTACTTATTGAAACTTATCGAGAATTTCCTAAGATATTTGTCAGCATAGTTTATACGTATATTTAAATAGTGTAAAACAATAACTTATTTGGTTGTAATATTATAATCGAAATGACTCGTGTAAAGTTCATCGCGCAAAAGCGCGCAATGCTTAAAACACAATTATCGACGTTAGAGAAAATTGCTGCGGAACATGAATTTGATATACCGAATATAAAGATGCGCTTCAAACGTGCAACCAAATTTTTTTACGCTTACGAGGAACTTAACGGCGAATTAGTCATTATTGATCCGAACAATATAGGACTTACTGAATTCGAAGAAATACAAAATCGATATTATTCTCTTGCAAGGAAAATCGAAACTATAGAGCATGCAGCATGTGCGAACGCAGATAATATAACGACACAAACACATAAAAATCCGCGTTGTCTTAAATTGCCAGTCACAGAGCTTCCAAAATTTGATGGTCATCTTGAAAAATGGTTGATGTTTAAGCTAACGTTTATAGCGATAATCGATAAATGTAACGATCTTACAGATTTACAGAAATTTATATATTTCAAGGATTCGTTGCAAGGTGACGCGTTAAGTAAAATTTCAATTTATAACGTGAGTGGCGAGAATTATAAAAATGCGTGAGAACTATTACTAAAATCATACGATAAAAAGAGAATCTTAATTGCCAAGCATCTTTATGCAATTATTGAAACACCAGTGCAAACGAAACGGATACACAAATCATTATTAAAAATCATTGATGATATTCGTCAACATCTAAACATGCTGGCCTCATTAGACGTTTATCCGGACGACCATTTAATTGTTCGTATAATTGAACGTGTGCTTCCAAACAAAGTACGTTCCAAATGGGAAAAGCATTTGACGTTGGATAAATCTCCAAGTTTAGATGAAATTTATCCATTCGGATTGGGAAACAGTGTTCCGTCTTCTTACACTTTAAGAAGAGCATTCTCGTGATAAGGCTGAAATAAAAATCGAAAATATTAATAAAAGATGTTTTAAAGGGGAATAGACACGTTTTCGAAAGATTAGAAAAAAAGGAATTTGGCGGATGCGCGCTAGCGACGGCAATATCGTTGCAATGTCTGATATGTAAGAAAGGACAATATGGTTTTGATAGTTGTCTCGAATTTATTCAAATATCCGTATCTCAAAGGCGAGAAATGGTTCGAAAATATGATATGTGTCGAAATTGTTTAAGAAAGCATACAGGAAATTGTAACTTTATATCTCGTTGTAATAAGTTTCACAATTCCTTTTTACACGAAACAACTACGGTACAACCGAAAAAAAATAATACAAAGGTATCGAATTTATCTAACGGGGCATCCACTTCCAGGGTAGATACACAATGACTGGAGGTCTTAGCTGTGAAATGTACTCAATTCGTACCATCTAAACTTATCATGAGTGCTATAGTACGCGTAAAGGATAAACAAGCGCGATTCTTAAAATGCCGCGCGTTATTAGATACGTGCGCTACAACGCATTTTATTACAGAAAGTTTTGCTTTGAGTTTAGGTTTGCCATTACGCCCATGTTCTCTTATGATAGAAGCAATTAATGGTTTAAATACAATCACGAAGGGTGTAATAGAAATCCCATTTTATGCACTTCACAGTAACTTTTGTAAAAAATTGTCATTCTTACTTATACCAAAAATAGCCGAACTTGTGCCAAACGAAGTATTTCTGCGAACATTAATTTCATTACCATCTAATATAAATGTAGCAGATCCATTTTTCATTTACCGCGGGAAGTTGACACGTTGATAGATTCGAGCGCAACTCTTTCGATGTGATCCATCGGTCAAATTAATCTGTCCAGTAATAACTGCGATCTTTTTATGCAAAAAACGCAAATGGGCTAGGTAGTTGTAGGCGGTATAATAACAAATGATAAAAATGCTGCTACACACTGTAAGCTAACAGAATTAAATGATCAAATCGAAAGTTTTTAGAAGCTAGAAGATATAACGGCTAAAAAATCTATAATTACAGAGTTTACCGAATGCGAAAATTATTACCTAAAAAATACCACTCGGGATAATAGAGGAAAATATATCGTACGATTGCCTTTTCGTTCATCTGAACGAGATATAGGTGATTCGCAGTCCATAGCATTACGCCGCTTTTACAATTTGCAGAAAAGGTTTAATATAGATCCGATACTTAAAACAGAATATGAACGCGTGATGAAGGAGTATATTGATTTAGGTCATATGTTCTTAGTTACAGATGAAACGAAAGCCGGATATTATTTACCACATCACGCCGTAATGAAAAGTTCGAGCGCCACGACAAATTCGAAATCAAATAAAGGAATTTCTTTGAACGGAATTTTAATGACTGGCCCAACCATCCAAGATAAACTGTTCGAACACTTACTTAAATTTCGTACGCATAAATATGCACTTGTAGCGGATATTGAAAAAATTTATCGGCAGATTTTGTTACACCCTAATGATCGTAAATATCAGAGACTTTTCTGGTATTAGAATAATCGAATATGCGTGTTTGAGTTAAATACGGTTACATTTGGCGTATCGTCGGCTCCATTCTTGGCACAACACTAAAACAAACAATGATATCACAATTCTTCTGGCTTGAATTGTGCGGAGCATTAACGCTTGCTCGCTTACTCCGTAGTCGACCTCTATGAGCGTCTTATGTTGGATAAAAAAGTCAACTATTATGCTAAAAACTTTTGAAAGCAATCGAGTATCGGAGATTTAAGATTTATGTAAAAATATTGATTGCCGACACGTCCGCTCGGAAAATAATCCAGCAGATGCGTTATCGCGCGGACAACTTCCGCGAGATTTTTTGCAACATAGCTCGTGGTTTTCGAGCCCCTTATGCTTAAAATATCTAGAATCACTTTGGCCAACCGAGTTGGATGTTTCTGTAAAGGAATTGCCAAGTTTAAAGAAGAATATTTGTTTATTTTCGAAAATTAATTGTGATGATCTATTTAAGCGCTTCTCATTATATGCGAGATTAATTAGAGTTGTTGCGTATTGTTTGAGGTTCTTACATAGGAATTCATATAAAGGTAACCTTTCGATACAAGAAATACACGAGTTAGATCGTCGAGTTCTCAAACTTATTCAAGCAACTCATTTTTCATTCGAAATAAATAATTTAGAAAAAGGAAAAGATGCGAAAAATACTAAACTCACTTCTCTAAGCCCTATATTCGACGAGCACGGAAATTTACGTGTTGGCGGTAGATTATATAACGCGAATTTATCATCAAATCAACGGCATCCTCTTTTATTGTCATCATATCATTATGTCACTGATCTCATTATTTGCGAGGCACACGAAAAGAATTATCATTCCGGTATTCAGTCCACGTGGTATACAATACGTCATTGATATTGGTTATTAGACGGTAAGAATCAAGTACATAAAATTGTACGACGCTGTGTATGTTGCATTAGATATAGAGCAGTTCCTATTACTTATAAAATGGAAAATTTACCGAAGTCGAAAGTAGAAGGTATCGTACCTTTTATAAATACAGGCGTTAATTTTTCGGCCCTTTATTTATCAAGGAAAGAAAACATCGTAATCGAGGGCGTTTAAAAGTTTACAGGTGTGTATTCATTTGTATGGCTATCAAGGCGGTACATATTGAAATCGTAAACCATCTCATGACAGATGCGTTCATAGTCACATTCAAGCGCTTTATAGGGCGCTGAACCATCCCATTGAATATATATTTCGACAACGGAAATAATTTCATTGGTACAAAAAACCAATTACGGGAATTATACGTTTTATTTCAATCACGCGAATTTAAATCACAATTAAACGAATTTACAATAAGTAATGGTATTTCATGGCATCTTAATCCATTTCTTTTCCAGGTTCCGAGTCGGTTCCAAGTACCTTGCATACACAATGAATCGAATTCACAGAACAATTAATACTCTGACATCAATTTTCAATAACTCGATATTTCTTGATCGAAAAACCGAAGTATATAGAAATTCATTGGTTTTGTGACGCCAGTAATGTTGGTTATGAGGCGTGCTTCTATATACGGTCTATTGATAATCAAGAAAATATCACGGTACGCTTATTTTGCGCAAAGGCGCATGTCGCATCTTTGAAGGACACAAACAATGTACAGACGAAAGATATCACAATTCAGACGCTCGAATTATACGGAGCTTTAACACTAGCTCGTTTGTATCGCGAAGTTCTATAAACATGGAATTTTCAACCTAACAAAGTAACCATTTGGTCGGATTCAATGACTGTCTTGTATTGGCTAAAAAGGATTCCGAATATGCTAGTCATTTGAAGGCAATCGACTCGCGGAAATTCATGATATCTGTAAAAACATCGAATGGCGGCACATTAGATCTAAGAATAATCCAGCCGACGTATTATCACGCCGTCAGTTTTCGCAAGCATTTTTACGTAATTAATCGTTGTTCTATGGCCCTACATGGCTAAATAGGTCGAATTTACAGTGGCCTTAGAATTACAATTTACTTTGAAATATTTACCAAGTTTAAGAAAAAAAGTTTGTTTAATCATGAATATGCATTTTCATTCTAAATACCAAAAATTTCCTCTTATTCTCACCTTCTTCGCGTCCTTGCATACTGTTTAAGATTTTTAACTTCTAATAGTAATAAGAACGGTCTTTCAGTACGAGAGATAAATGAAATAGAATATCGCGTATTAAAGCTTATTCAGCAGTCATATTTTGCGAAAAAATTATGAAATCTCGAAAAGAGCGAAGAAATTAAAAGTATAAAATTAACTTCCTTAAACCTAATTATCAACGAAAATTGTTTATTAAGAGTAGGCAATAGATTACATAAATCCAATGTATCTTTAAATGAAAAACAACCTATATTACTACCATCTTACCATTACATAACCGATCGAATCCTTCGTGAAATACATGAAAGAAATTATAACATCAGAATAGAGATGACATTATATACATTATATACATTATATACGGCATAAATTTTGGCTATTAGATGGTAAAAACCAAATTGGTAAAATTCTACGACGTTGTGTACAATGTACAACGTTTAAAGCTGCTTCGATTAGTTATAAAATGTCCAATTTGCCTAAAAATAGATTAGAAAATGCAACTCCATTTCATCACACAGGCGTGGATTTTTCGGCCCTATGTTTGTGAAAGAAAAAAGCCTAGAAATCGAGGCCGAATAAAGGTATATGGTTACGTATTGATATTTATGACGATCAAGGTGGTACACATAGGAATCGTAAGTGATTTAACCACCGAAGCTTTTTTAGCAGCACTTATCAACGATTTATCGGACGCAGAGCAATTCCATTACATATACATTCTGATAATGGGTCATATTTTGTGCGAAATATGAATTGCGGGAGTTATACACGTTAATTCAGTCGCTCGAATTTCAAACTCAAGTAAACAATTTTGCTGTAAGTAAAGGGATTTCATGGCATTTCGATCCGCCTCTCTCATCTCACTTTGGTGGAATATGGGAGGCGGTTGTGAAATCCTTTAAACACCATTCCGCCAGGGCGATCGTTTGTTCACCTTCGAAGAGTTAAATACATTTGCTATCGAAATAAAATTAATTCTCAATTCAAGACCACTATGTTCCTTATCCACGGATCCCAATGATCTCTTAACACTAACTTCATCCCATTTTTTAGTAGGTCGTCCTCTCAATATGCTGCCGGAAATTAATTTTTTGACTGTTTCAGAAAATCGACTAAATTCTTGGAAATTAGTCACTAGAGAACGTCAAGGATTTTTGGAGACGTTGGAAACTTGAATGCTTATCAGAGTTGCGAAAAAGACATAAATGGACAAAAAACTATTTGGATCTCAAAGCCAACACAGTTGTCATTATAATTGATAAAGGTCAACTTTGCGCTCAGTGGTGGGCTCGACGCATCTTAGAGTCTCTAGTATTTCGAACGAAATACTAGACTACTTTGTCTGTTATAAAATACGATACCAGATTAAAAATATATATATATATATATATATATATATATATATATAATTGTAATTTTGTAAAAATTCTATTTGCTATATTCTATGATATTTGTTCACCTTAATGTATCACATTTTTATTGTATCTATCTTATTTATAACGGTACAAGAGAAAATAGTTTTGTTCAATAGTTGTTCGTGATTCAACGGCGGGACTCTATTCCGTAGACTGAATATTATATTCTTTAGTTCTTGACATTCGGATCTTATCTGTTTATGTTATAGCCGTCGATATTGACTGGATCGCCCGAGCGTCCAAAGGGAGCGCGCTTGCGATGATCAAGCCCGCTGATTATGTGAGGGATTCAAGTGCGATCACTCGTGGAGTACGGTCATAGTTTGTGCTTCACGCACGTTTAATATTTAATATAATTTCATTCGTATAACTTCCAAGTTTTTGGTAGATTAAGTTCTACATCATTGTATTTCATTAATTATAGTTATGTTCAATAATTAATACATTTAACATACATTAATTAACAGCGCAAAAGCGATCATAAGCAGTGCAAAAGCGCCAAATACGGAGCACAAAGGCGTTCATTACATAGCGTGAAAAACGTCCAGGTATAGGGCGGAAGCATCCAATAACACAATATAGTGCAATAGCATCCATTACACGGATCAAATAATATCCAGATAATAAAATTTGTTAGATGTTTCGTGGATTTTTTATACCTTTTAAGGCTTTTCCCCAAGAGCTAATAAATATTATTATTTATATTGGCTCAAATTGGGTGTTTTATTTCATGAATCTCATTTTTACCCATTTATACGATATATTGAAACCTCTCCATGTTGGGGAGTTTGCATCAATTTAACATACGAGTAAAAAGTAGAATTATTTTTATACTTTTCTCTTTATTTAGTTTTCGAAATAATATTTTATAATTATTATATGTATACAATTCTCTTGACGTGAAAAAGTATTAATCATTAAAAAATACTCTAGGTATTCCAAAAATTTATATACTCTTTTAAGAAATGAATCCCTAATTTTAAAATTAATATCAATACTTTCTTATCAAGACAAAGTCTATACCACGATTAAGACAAGACAGACAATAGTAAGACTCGTTCAAGAACAAGATAATTCTTTAATTGACAATACTTTACGAACTCTCGTCTTGTCTTGGAATCGATAAAGTACAATGTTAATTTAATATCAAAACTGTGAATTATATAATTTAACAAGGGCTCAAAGTAATTAAAATATAGAATAATGAACGTATCGAGTTGAACCCATTGAATTATTTTATGAAAATTAAAACGAATGTTTAAAACTATTACTCGTTATCACTGAAATTCGCATTCGTAAACGGTGATTGAATATTAGTGTAATGATTAATCAAAACAAATATTCATTTTCATTCGAATATTGATTCGTAAATTATGATTATAATGTCGGATACAATTGAAACGAATAATCAAAAAGACTTTAAATAACTTAAAAATAACTTTAAAAAGACTTAAAAAGAACCAAAATCATTCGAAAATTAATAGGAGTATGATCATGGTGTCACGTTCGAAGTCGTGTCTTTTCTTTTTTCCTCTGTAAAGTCCTAACTGATCAGAAATCAAAATGAAACTAGAACAGACAATATGTCTACGCAAATTCGATCTCGTAAACAATAAAATAAATTATATAACTATAACCACGATTTGGGCCAAAGAAAGGAGGATATAAATTAAGACCGCAAAATAATTCGGGAAATTTGATCCAATTTATAAAGTCGACTAATCGCGCGACCGACGACATTAATACGTTGAAAAAAGTAGTTATGTTAAAACGTTATATTGCTTTAATTTATTTCAAGTATTTCCGCATATGAGCTGGCGAGAACAGACAAAAAGGAAGTAAGTAAGTAAAACACGTATATTTCTGCTGTTAAAAAATAGAAAAATAATTCAGCACGAGCAACGGTAGAGTTAAGAACCCGGCGCAAATTCAATTCAAGCTTGATACAATAATTTGTAATAATCTGGATGTCACAATCGAATAATATTAAATTAAAGGTTCCAACCTACAATTTCTAATCATTAAAATCATAATATGTAAATAATGACTGTAAATAATATGTAAACAATACTATTAATACCAATGATGGAAACTATCATTTGGCATTTGTCAAATTTTATTTGTAAATTCTGGTTGCAAACAATTAAAATGGAAAATGGACACGAACATTCATTTGAACTTTCAAATAATTCTTGAATATCATTAGAACGAATAATTCAAACAAGTATTCAGTATCAAAGTTTAATGCGTAAATGATAGTTGAACATCATTATAATTTTTAATAAAAATAATATAAATCATTCAGAATTAGAAATAAACACTTCAAAATTATTGATAAGCATTAAATTTACTTGTATAATTTACCATTACTATTTAGAAGTGTATCCTGTTCCAGTTCATAGAAGCAGATTATATCTTAATAATAAAAATAAAATAACTAAAAATATTCATTAAAAAATAAGATTATTTAGTATGAATTAATAGAACGATTACTTCATTATGTTCCACAGTTAAATATTACAAAATATCTGAAATAATAAGAACAATATAAATAATGCTAAAAATCTGAATAAATAACGATTAAAATATATAAGTTATTGCAACTTAGCAATAATATATTTTTAATAATTTTAGTATACACTATTTACAATAAAATTTTCGTAATAAATCAAAAATTATTGTAATGCATACACATACAAAATAATTATTTTCAATAGTGTTCATAATGTATTGTTTTTAATCCCAAGCACGTACAGTATCCTTTAATTTATAATATATCCATGAGAAATGTACTAACAACCGGTAAAGGGACTTTTACTTTGATAAAGTAATTTCCTGTTTTCTGTTCTAAATTCAAGAAGCCGCGCGCAATAACACGAAAATATACAAAATTTCTTGAGTATACGTCGTGTTATAAAGTTCGATGTAGAATGTACATCAATATATATACTTAGTATTTAATTATTACATATTCAGATCGAACAATTTATTACCTTAAAAGTTCCATAGAACGTTTCAAAGCATGCTAAAAGTCTACCGATTATGAACTACCTCGTACGAATAAGTAATGAAGAAAATAATCGAGGATTCATTATTAAAAAAAAAAGACTTGCAGCCATACGTTCGTCTAAAAGAAATACAATACTTTCAGCGCCCACTTCGTATTCCACGTTTCGACAATTTTCTTAAGCTCCATTGACTCTTTCTCTCGTGTCTTAGCCCTATATATATATATGGCTGTAGTCATTGGTTTTATGCCGCTTAACGAAGTATCGCCCCACATTTACCGTTGCGTGTACATGTATAAACTTTGACCCCCCCCCCTCGCCTACCTCGCCCTCTGCCGACCCAGCACGCATACGGTCGAACACACGCACGACAGGTTCGTACACGCTCGAAAACGAATAAATCGATAAGCGGCACGTGTGCGCAGTCGCGCCCCGTGCCTCCGTGCTCGATGGAGGGGTGAATCCGTCGGCTGCGCCGCCGCCGTCGCGACGCTCCGGGGCGCATCGTGCGTACTTTTGACACCGAGCTCTTTACTACTGTGTTTTGTTGTTGTCATTGCTGCTGGTCTTGTTCCATTTATATACACAGATCGGATATATATGTACATCATTTTCGGTTTCGTTTAAAGCTGCTTTTTGGAGTTGGTTAAATTGCAGGATCTTGCGATACTCGGACGACTATGGGGAGGCTCGCCGATGGGAGAAGGCAGAGGTCGTCGTAGCTTGGCGAGCAGTCAGCTGAATTCAGTCGCGGCTCGTATAATAGCGCGTTTGGTAAATAATATGTAATCGAGTTTCTTTTCTTGTTTTTCGAGTGATTTATCATTCACGAAAACATATTGATCGTGAAAAATAACGGGAATACAGATAATTGCTGTACTAAATTTTTGCGAAATCTTAGGTCGTATTGGAAATGCATAGAAAAGTAATTTAGCTGGCGTCGGATTTACATGAAAAAGGTAATTCAAATCTTTCGAATTCTTTACATTTTATTCAGTCTCCGTTATATCAGTTAATTTTTGGTTTCACGTATTCGTCTCGTATATCTATATTACGTAATGCTTGCACCGGGAACATTTTATTCGAGAATTTCACGCGCATCTTTTATTACTTTGTGTTTCTGTATAGCATCGTAATTTCTACACAAATTTATTGGAAATATTTGCGATTTAACAACAGCAAGACATAATTGCCATTGTTGTTTTTAAATTTCAATCGCAGAAAGAAAACTAATGTCAAAATTCGCCTCTCATCGCTTAAAATATTACGCGTAACGTTCTAATATATATATATATATATATATAGTAGAATTAATATATATACACATAATCATAAATCATTTGTTTCCATGCCATTGGTTTCGTGTATATCTGCGTCAGGGGGGTATCGTTCGGCCAATATAAGCCTGGCATAACCTCTCTCCTTCGCCCCAGAGAAGTGGCCCACAGTTTTCTTCTTCCTATTATCATTATTAATAATATTATTATCATTATTGTTATTATTATTTTAACTGTATCATTAACATGCGGAGCGCAATAATCACGACCCCTTGCACGCCCGCCGACGATGATAATGACCGCACGTACCCGTTCACGTCGCTCTTGGCCGTTTCGCAGGCGGCCCGCCCGTCGTCAGCGCCGGGACTAGCCGGGGTAGGCGCAGGTGGAGGAGGAGGAGGAGGAGGAGGAGGAGCAGGCGCGAAATGGACGGGCCCAATCTGGGCTACTCGTACCAGCTGCCCTCGGGCGGCTGGAACTTCAGGGTGCGCAATGCACTGTCCCAGTGCAGCGATATCTTTAGCGAGTTCAACAAATACATAGCGCCGGCCTACCATCACGACCGTTGCGAAAGGTTCGTAAGTGCGTATATGTCTGTGCATGTGCGTATTACCTACGCGTAATAATAATGCGCGGGATGATTTTTATATCTTGAAGCTCTTTTTTTTTTGTATTATACGACTTATTATTGAATTTCATTCGGAAATGGCGTATTTTATTATAATTAAGTTGCGCGCGGCAATCTTTCGCCGTACGGCTGTGTATATGTGTATAAATTTATATACTTCTTTAGGTCGGTTAACATGCGACTGTACTCAATGCACAAAAGAGAATTCGTAATGGTCATCGCCGCCTTCTTTGCCTGTTTTATATTGGCTGTGTTTATTGGTCTTGCAGGTGAGTCAACATTGATTTTTGTATTAAAAAACAAAAAAATCATTTTTAAATATATAATTTAAATATACGAAAATTATGGTGAAATGAAAATATTATTAAAAAATATGTATATTTTTTCATCATATATCGTTGTGATAAGTTATCATTTAAAGCACTTAAAATAAAGCAATTCGAAAGACGTCTACGAAAATACTGATTTGTTTCAATACACCATGAATGACGTTATTTTTTTTTATTTTATTTTTATTAATATTATAATGCTTTTTTCGTACAAGCAATTCGTGTACTTCTAGTTCTAATAATAATAATTAACGTACTATTTATTATTGGATAATAATCATTCGAATTTGATACTTTAACTAAAATATCTTCATATTTAAATAAGAAAGCAGATCGAAGAATTGACATTATAGCTTAATTAAAACTTTCGTACCGTTAAAAATCTTAAAATTTGATTAAAGTATTTTTAATAATTAGTCTTGATTTGTAAAAGATAGTCTTTCACAATTAGATCATTAAAAAATATTTATTTCGATCAAAAAATCACATATATCTGTCACTTATACTTATTCTATGATTTTTCAGAATTTCTTAAAGTAAATTCTAGATTGATTAGTTCATTTTCTTATTTGACCTTATTAACGGTTTTAGAAATTTCTCTATAGAAAATAAGAGAATTTATTATAAATGAACTAATATTAAACACAACTTTTTTATGATTAAACCGTCTATCCTTCTTTCTATTGTGTTATGCAAAACGCCCTCTTTTTCTATCAATAGGTGAATTAATAATAATAAATTATTATTAGGTCCGCCAATTACATCGACGTCGGAACAAAAAGCACATTTGAACACAAGTGAAATGGCCACAGGTCCGTTCATTATGAAAACTCCGGCGTTATCGACTTATAGTCAGCAACTGTGGGTGATAGCTAAATTATCGACGTTCAACAACGATGGTATGTTTACAACTTTTTTATTTATAAATTGTCGATACACCCGCGATTCTCATTTGTCGCATTGGGATGAAGGATATGTGGCGAGATTTTAATTGCAAACGAAAGATTTGCATCGAGCGGTTTTTTTATTATACTTTTAGGAGAGGAGAGGAGAAAGAGTGGAGGAAGGAAGTGCGACATATATATTAATATTAGCATTACTACGATTTTTCAAAAATCGCTAGAAACTCTTGATGACTCGTGAGGTTACTGACCGTTTATTTAAAGAATAAATGCCTCGGTTCGTGCTTGCAACATTTGGTTTATTAATTTTTCAAGATATTAAAAGAGCAAAGACAATAAAATCGTGAAATTATAAAAAATTTGATATCTTGCTTAAAATATTTAAATTTAATACGTTATGTATGGGCAGATGTAATACACGTAATCATAATATGAAATAATTTCTAAAATCATATACCGGTCAATTTTTTATATGTCAAAATTAATAATTTATAGATGAAAGGTATGATAAAAGATTTCAAATCAGCGTCTTGATCGATGGTATTACGTTCGATCGTAAAATAGAGCACGTTTTGATACCCGAAGAAGGACATAACAGGTAAAATATCATTTTTTAAATTTTTAGCTTTAATTTTTAACAACGCTTTAAGAATCTTTGCATAAGATTAAAAAATAAAATAAAATAAAAGGTTCAGAGTAGTTCCTTGTTAAAGTATTTCATGGCATATATAATAGTTTTTTTCCACTATTGATGCTAATTTTCTCATTTGAATTCGTATTTAACGATTAATCAAAAGTCTATTGATAACAGTCAGAAAAAGCATTCTGAAAAACTTGAATGCGTCGAAAATGTAATTAATTATTTCAAGTAGTTTTCTGAAATGAACTTAACCCTTTTCCCTTCGATACTAGAATAATAATATATAATTACAATAATATTTATTTCATTAGATATATATCTGCTGATATATTATTTTTTAAAGTATAATTTTCTTATATAAATTATTTCTTAGATAAATGAAAATTATCGCTGCTCATTTTACCAACTCATTGATGATTTTAGTTGAAACTCGCGCGTTCATTTGATGGGAAAAAATTTATAAAATGAAAATTTCCATTGACTAATCTAATATTTTTACTCTTGATTATCGTTATTAAGCAGTATCGTTTTTAACTATTTCTCAAAGCTCTTACATTAAGTAAAGATGCATCTATAAATATACCCGCGTGGATTAATGACACGTCATTTTTCATTTTATTCACGAACCAGGACGAGGCATTTAAAGTGCGAGCGGCAGACCTGCGAGGAGATCGTCGTCGCTCATCTCGGATTTTTGGAGTACGGCCATTACGTGATCACGATTCGGTTTTACGAATTGGCGAGCTTCCATCAGCGATACACAATTCGCGATCTTACGTTCTACGTCAGTAAGCACTAATAAGCAAGGAAGAGAACTTTCTTTTCTTAAAATATGCATTAACATTTACGATTTCGTATTGAAAATAAAATTCTTAATTCCAATACAGTTCAAGCATTACGATCCGGCCTTCACGCAAATCGAAATATGGTTTAGATTGATCTTCCTGCTGTTCACATTTATAGTAACGGTGAGTCATTCTTATTTGAATTATGATGCGTTTGCTTGTGTGTGTGTGTGTGTGTGTGTGTGTGTGTGTGTGTGTGTGTAGGAAGAATAAATACATTAAATTAAACAAAACTAAATAAAAGTCAAGTAAAGTGACGGTATTTATTTATGTTAATTTGTCTGCTCGCTCGTTTTCGTAAGGGGATAATGTAGAGGGTAACTTGAACGATGTATATTGTTGCATTGCGATCCTAGCGAATGGGACCCCAAGGTATAAGCGCAAAACTGGGTTGGCGAGATTGTAATTAAACGAATACGACGGATTATGGCTAGAGTAAAATAGTACATTGTAAGCTTACGTATCACACTTAAAACATTATAGGCATTCTTTTTTATTCAGAAATTTAAACTCGCAGTTCTCAGAATTTATACTGTAAATAAATTATTACATTGAAACAAACGTTTAGTTGAAAACCCGCATATAAATTTTATTTGCATCAAACACGTATTTTAATTAAATGCAAATAGATAATGTATTTACCATACTATTACAATAAAGATTAATTTATTCTACTAATTTTTTTTTCTTTGAACGGTCGATAACAAATAAAGCTTCGCCGCTAATAATCAACATTCGTAATTAAACTATTTTTAACCTTTTTTTATGTAATCGTTATTATTGTCTTACAGTGTTGGTTTGGAAACTCGTTGAGAAAGTATCCCGTTCAAGACTGGTCAATAGAACAGAAATGGATCTCTGTATTACTGCCTTTATTAATGTTGTACAATAGTGAGTCGAAAAATAATTATCCCTATTTGCATAGTCGCATCAATAAATATATGCCAATAATGTCCTTCTTAGATCCCCTATTTCCGACAACCTTTCTGATTAATTCCTGGCTGCCCGGAATGATCGATGCCACTCTTCAGACAACTTTTCTATGCGCTATACTGATGTTTTGGCTTTGCGTTTATCATGGATTGAGACAAGTAATACTTTAATCATATTCTTGCTGAAACTATCGAAAAAACTATTCGAATGTATTAAATTCACAACTTGAATTCCTTTTTTTCTTTATCGCCGCAGAATGAAAGGAAAATATTAACGTTTTATTTACCAAAAGTATTGATCGTCGGATCTTTGTGGGGCGCTACTTTGACTTTTGCAACGTGGTTGCGATTTTCAGAACTGGAAGATCCCACTTACAATTATGTCGTAGACACGTCGAATTATTACGTGAGTTAAAAACTAATAATTAAGAGTTATTGTGAAAAAACAAAAAAGAAAAATGTATAAAAATTACGCGACAATGATTATATATAATTTATTTTTATCAGGGTTTTAAAGTCTTCTTCTTCTCGGTTTGTGGAATTTACATTGCCTACCTTCTGTTGTTAATTCTACGGGCGTATACAGAGCTTCGATCTATGCCGTACTTTGGTAAGTATTTAGTAAATTATTTACAAGTAATGGGGAAATCTAATGATTTTTTTTTTAAACAACAAGCTCTGTAAAACTTGGCAAAATTTTGTTTTAAAAATGGTTTTAAATTTTTTACAAAGAAAATTATCGTTCATTTAAATATATTTGATGTAAATAATGTTTTTAGTTTCAAAATGTGCGAATAAAAATTAGATTTGTAAATTTAGTAAATAATTATCAAATAATAGTACCTAACTAATTACAATATCGCAATCATTATGAACAATGTATAATATTATATTGATTTAAAATATTATTAAGTCATACAAATTCAGAATATTAATTATCATATACAATTGGTCTAATGATAGTTTTACAAAATTTCTTGAAAAGCATCACACTGTGGATATTTATTTCAGTTTTAACTAATAGCTTCAAGATTGGTGACCTGCAAATTTATATTTTTTCTATAACATACATAAATAGACCGATAAAAAATTGTAGTATTGATACAAATTTTTGTATTTCGGTTTTTATTGTTATTATTCATGAATTATATGTAAAAATTAAAATTAATTAAATTTAATTATTAAAACAATCGATCCAAATTTAATAGTTATGAATCTGTCTCGAATACTTTTACAATATTGTTTTTTTTTCTTTTCCACTTGTCAATTTGATGCGAATTAAATGAAATTTTCGTACTCGTTGCTTTTCAGACTCGAGACTGAAGTTTCTGACGCTCTTCGTTATGATTGTTATCGGAGTGTCAGTCCTCGTAACGGCCCGGCAATTTGGTGCTGGAGTACTCGAGGACAGTTTTGCCTCGCGTCTCTCAACGCATTATCGCACCTCCGCCCAATTCATGGCTCTTTACGGCCTTCTCAACTTTTATCTTTATACAATGGCGTACGTGTATTCGCCTGGGGTGCAGCAAGTATACGGTCAACGTAAGTAACCGACGCCTATACGCTTTCCATCATAGTTGAATTTCTTTGCTGGCTTTTCGCTTTTGGTGCTAAGGTAGCTAAGGCGAGATGTGATCAAAATATAACGAGATATTTCATTTTTGGTCAATAATATTTATTGATTCGTATATATCAAGTTTGTCTTTTACAAAGAAGTCGTCCACGGATATAATACTTAATCTTTTTTACAAATTTAAAGCGTTCAAAGTGGTGCTTTAAAGCGCTGCGCGTAGTAATGGGACAGATAATTCTCAGGATCACCGCTTGTTGCGCATAAAAACAAGAGACATTAAAAAATATCATTAAATATACACGTTCATAATCTTAAAAACAAAATAAAAAAATTCTCCCGAACTTCGGTGGAGCTGTCATTCCATCACAAAGACTCGTCTGGATTCAAACATAAGAGTGTAAGAATCAGGACGTCACACGTTATAATGTACTTGGAATCTCACTTGTTTCACTCGAGGTATCCTTCACTAATGATTCCACATAACAAAACGAACAAGTAGCGAGCGGAAAATTATTTCGTTATTTTGTATCACATCTCGCAGATATTTAATTCACTCAAATACAAATACTAAAATATGTTTTGGTTTTTCAAATCATTTTAAAGAATTATAAATAAGAAAAAAAAACATTTTATACTTGATTATAATGAAAAATCTATTATTCGCATAATTTTAGATTCTTCAATCACAAAAGATAATCCCTCGTTTTCTATGATAAACGAATCTGACGAGGAGGTAATTTACGGCTCCGACGAGGATAGTAGGCGGCCACTAACTCGAGCTCCAAGAAATACCGATGATAGTGATTGAGATAACAAATCGTGGAAACTGATTTTTAATAAAAAGGGATGACAATAGTGGTTGTTCATTTGCGTGACTTTGAAACTGTTTGCACGTTTAATACGATGTAATAGCATTATTTGTTATTTGATATTTAAATAACTTTTTTACAAGCGATCTTCTATAGAATATTTATTTAATAAAAATGTAAATATATTTATTATATATGTATTATAATAATAAACATAAACAAAATTTGTAGAACGCGTGTATTATTTTTATGGTTCAACTGGAACATCTTAATTGGATATATACAATTTAGAAGAATTTTTTCTTTTGTATATTTTATACTGAATATAACTAAATATTTAAATTAGGTTCTGCTGTCGAAAAAAATACAGTTATAAATAACTAAAAATGTTAAATTCCAAAATGATTATTAATGTTAGTGGAAGAAATTGAGTTAACAAGATCTCGAATGAATGCAAGACCGAGAAATGCATTAACAGCCAGTATGATTCAATCACGCATTGAATCGATCACAGCGATTTGGGCAGAAGAGCGTAAAATTCATTCCGATATAATCGTTATAGAAGATGCGATGAATGATCCTTATGAAACTGACAATGTATTCGCCCAAATTCAGAAAATTATGAAGAAACTCTGGATGAATTTTTAAGCTATATTACCGGAAACAAATATCGCGAATGAATACGCGCTTCCAATTATGTCACGCGAGTTAAGTACAACGGATATCGAGCGGCATGCTGCAAAATTACTAAAGCTAGAAATTCCGTTTTTGTTTTTCAGGAGAAAATGAAGATTGGGAGAGCTTCCACGATCTTTTTTAGTTCGTTGGTTCATAACGCACGTATATCCAATTCTACGAACGGAGTCGGAACTCTCACCCTATAATTAGGAGTGATCGCGAGAAAACCAAAATTCACATTTATAACTTCGTTTCAAGTTTAATTCGGCTATCGCCTCTCGACTTCCAATTGTTGCAACACGATTCAGCCACGAAGTGCTGAATGCCTTAGTTTATTTATTGAAGGAACGAACAATTATACACAGAATATACATAAATTATACATATTCCTGCCAACCTTTTCCTTGAACCACCATCGAGAGCCAGCAGCAGTAAGTAGTATAGCACTGCGGTAGGACAGACCGCAAAAATTAAGGATCAAACGAGCCTAGCGCTTCTTTCGAAAACCCTCGCCAACGCTGCCAAGCTAGAAAAGACAAGGTAAGTCTTTAGGCAAAATCAAATTACACCATAAATACGCCGGTGTAAAGTTTCAATAACTGACCTGGACGTAACAATTGGTTATTATTACAATATCTTAAGTTGTGCTTGAAAAGTTCAGCAGCCGACCTTCTAAAAGGTGTAGTTACAACCAATGCGAATTATGTATCAACATGGGACGCGTTAAAATCCCATTTTTACAATTCGCATCTAACTGTTAATAAACATCTAAATGCATTAATGAATATGCCTTATTTGTCCAAAGAATCCAAAGTAGAATTACGAGACTTTTCCGACGAAACGCAGAGAATTGTTACAGCGCTTAGAAATCTTCAAATGCCAGTCGAACACTGGGATCTATAGTTTATCTCATGAATGGCAAATTAGATGCAGACTCCCGTAAAGTATGGCAAACTGAATTAAGTAGAAGGGATCGCCAAATCATGATAACTGCCTCTGGAAATATTGAGCATATTGATCCGATCGACCGGTTTCCTAAATTTTTGGATTTTGCAGTTTTTCTAGAAAAACGAGCGCAAACCTTGAGCATGATCGGGACCGATAAAAAAATTAAGAAATCCATCGCGCACCATAAACCTTACATGTCTGATAGAAATTCGCAAAAGATTTTTCACAATAAATTTTATCAAGAAAATAAAAATATTTATTCAAAATGCCGTATATGTTCAGGACCACATAATGTTTTTAAATGTTCAAAAATTGTAGCTAAAACGCCGTACGGTGTTTAGTTTGCCCCGATTGTTTAGGCACCCATAAATTTAATAAATGCAATTCGAAAGGTAGTTCTTTCACTTGTAGAAGTAAACATCACACCTCATTTCACTTTAAATCGTCAATACAATCGTCTCCAATTAAAGAAAATGTAAATAATACATCGCCTGATTCTCGCGCACTTAGCTCTTCATGCGCGACAGTACTTACGGGAAGTATTTGAACTGAAATTTGCTCTGTCGTACTAGCGACTACGCAAATAATTTTAATCCGACCATCTAGGCTTGTAACGCGAGCAATTGCACTGCTAGATCAGGGATCAGAAATTCTTTTTTGTATCAGAGTCGATCGCTCAACTTCTTAAATTACGGAAAGAACGTGTAGAAATTACATTATCTGGTTTAGGAGCATGTTCAGCGGGGATTTCTCGTTCCTCTACTAATGTGGTTCTAAAATTAACTGTAGAATCTGCCTTTAGCTGAGCCTGGATTTTACAAATGGTAGAATATCGACGTCATTTTGGGAGCTGACGTATATTATCAGCTACTTAAATCTAGGATAAAACAATTTTCTACATAAAATCTAACCGCCCAAAATACCGTTCTCAGATGGATTTTATCGGGTTCTTTAGAAACGAGCGTATTATGGTGGGTGGAATCGTTTTGCCGAATGTCAGATATGGTTCTTCATTGTTCCCTCGAGGAAAATTTGCAAAATTCATTACGACGTTTTTGGCTTTTAGAGAAAGTACCGTTGTTAAATAATAATCTTAATCTGGAAGAAAATGAGTGCGAGAGACAATTCGCGAAAACATATACTCGTGCGCTCGATGGCCAACATATTGTACGCCTTCCTTTTAAAGTAGAACCGCCAAAAAAGGCAGGTGAGTCTAGGAATCTTGCTTTACGATCTTTATAGTATAAAAGTGATAAATAATTAGTTCAACATTATTCTGAATTTATGGCAGGCTCTGAAAAATTATGGCAGATATGTCGAATTCCGGAGAATGAAATCAAAATTTTGGACTCTGAGTATATACCTCATCATGCCGTTGTATCTAACGACGACGAAGCTGATGGCGAAATTGTTGCAACTACGGGAACGCTGCGCAGAATTGGAATTATAGCACTGCAATACTGGTGAGATCGACTCCAAATAATTTAAAAATTAATTTAAAATTTAAGAATTGTGCCCGTGGATGCGACAGAAAGATTGATTAATACGCTATAAAGATTATTATTTCAGTGCGATTCAGTGCGCGATAGTTCGTTTGCAAATTATAACTCGTTTTCGGAAAATTCTCTCGAATGGCTTCATTTTAAGGAAGCCTATTTATTAACACCCAAATTTGTGTGAGTATAGCGAGAGAGAAATATAGCACGATTGTTTAACGCATTGTCTGGAAAATCTTTCTAAGTTGTAAATACTTTGCTCGCTACGATTCGTGATGCTAGTGCGGTAATGAGAACATTAGAACTACACTGCAGGAAAAAAATCGTCGCAGAAAAAGTCGTCAACGACTTAAAATACTTCCGAGTATAGATTCTGATAAAGTTTGTTTGACGCAATTTGAAACAAAATTTAAAAATGCTATTATAGGTTTTAAGCCGCTTGCATTAACAGATTACTTGTATAGTCCAGAATTGTGCAGAATTATTGGCGCAAAAATTCCGTCGGCATTAAAGTATGAATACAATAGATGCGCGAAAAGCATACCGAAAAATAAATCTGAATTGGAAAAGCTGAGTGACTTTCTTTATAAAAAAGCAGAATTATCTGCTAAAGCCGGAATTTTTGAGGCGATTAATTTTGTGTAAAAATGAAAAGCGCGAGCGTAGAAAGTATGTACCTAATGAAAAATCTGCCAAAATTTATGAGGCAAATAATAGAATAGATTCAACTAAGAAAATTCTAATTATAGTAAGATTCGTATTTGTTACATTTGTTCCCGTGGAAATCATGTTCCGTCGAAATGTACAGTTTTCAAAAATGAGCCTATTGAAAAACATTGCTCTTTAATTCGAAAATATAAATTGTGTTATGTGTGCTTGAAAACAGACCACGCGAAAACTTATTGCCATAGACGGAAATGCCCACAGTATCGTAAAAGTCACTATAACCTATTACATAATAAACATCATACCTTTAGTAATATTAATGGAATAGGAACCGAGAAAATAATATTAAAAAATTGTCAGAAAATAGATATGAATATTGTCGATAATCAGTTTACGCTATTTTGCGTGAGAAAGAACCCAGTGAAGAAGACTTAGTTACGCTATTATCAGAAGTTGAACATTCTGTAATTTCCAGACTGCTAACGCACGTAAGGTTAGATTCGAGTAATAAAGGCTCTGATGCCAAATCATTTCTTGATAACCTCGTCTGCCAGATCGATTCAATTAGAAACATATAACTCTAGAAACTTAAATTTACGAAAGCAATGGAGAATTGCGCAAAATTATGTCAAGTCATTCTGATTGTTCCGTGAATATTTGCCCATATTATTGGCAAGGAAAAAGTGAACAGAAATGGAGATTCCACTTCAGGTAGGAGATATTGTTATGATCGTAGATTTACAATCATCGAGAAAATGTTGGCATAAAGGTGAAATAACGCAGATATTTCCAGAAATTCTATGTAGAAATACACACCCGTATCAGGGATTTTACGCGATCAAGACGTAAGCTTATTAAGTTATTATGTAAAAATTATGTATAAAATGTATTAAATTTTATAAAGATAATATAATAAGATTTTGTAAATGTTTTATTATTCATGCTTAAATTAATTCCAAATTAATGTAATAGGAGATGAAACGTAAATAAAGATGTTTTTAGTTTTAAGACTTATTTAATATTATATAATAAATTCGAGAAATTTAAGCTTTAGTCTGGTTAGTTAAAAGATTTGTTGACCTTCGGATAATATTACTTGTCGCGATTAAAATTAAGAGAAAGAAAACAATGGAAAATTTATAAAACATTTTTATAAAGAGTAACGAAATAATTTAAATTTTCGTTCGTAAACTTTATCGCTAAATTCACGGAACCTATTTCGATAAGTAGGGGCCAAACTATATAAATGCGCAAAACGACAAACACTGAACTCAGTAGAGCACAATTATTCTACGATTGAGAGAAATACTGGCAATCATAGAAGCATGTAGACACTTTAGACCATATGTTTATGGAAAAATATTTATTATCGAAACAGATCATAAACCACTGACCTGGCTCTGTTCCTTGAAAAGACCAAATGCGAGATTAATTCGATGGAAATCAAACTGGAGGAATACGATTTCGAAATAAAATACAAAAAGGGCAAAGAGAATAATGTAGATGACGCATTAAGCAGAATTGAAATAATCATCCAAGAGGACAATGAAGATTCATTTTCAATGATTCCAGAAACACCTGATATCGCACTTCGCTCGATCGAAGAGCTCGATGACAAAATAGCAACAGTGCATACTGCAGACGAAGATCTGGGCTTTTCACTACCGATAAGCGACAGAAATGTTCACGCCTTCAATTACAGCATAATATTCAAACATGGTAAATATTATGACATAAAAGAAATTAAAGATAAACTTAAAGTACGATATATAGTAAAAATCAACCAGAAAGACGCAGAAGCGCAATTATTCAAATTTCTAAACGAAAATGTTAAGCCGGACAAACCATATGGAATATATTTCGGAAATAAGGAATTAGAAATCGTTATTTATAGGATATTAAAAGAACATTTTAATGAAAAGTTGAAATTTGTGACAGTGCGGTGTGATTTGTTTTTCCCCACCAAAAATTTTTACTCTATTTTCTTTAATCGCGAACATTTTTCTGTTTGTTTTTCTAAATTTTCAAATCACATTTATTATCCTTTGAGAACGAGACTTGTTATTTTTCCTTTAATGAAAAATATTTTTTTTTATCTAACTAAAAGCATTTTCTGAATGTTAAATAAAATTTATTTTTCTCCAACTGAAATTAGTTCACCTAGCTAAAGTTTTCAAATTTCGAGTAAAATTTGTTTTTTTTTTCCTCTTGTCCAAATAAACTGACCTGGACGTAACAATTGGATATATTGGATAACAAGCACATTTCAAGAAGAAATTTTATATACTAAATATGGACAGAATTATTCAGAATTATATAAATCAATGCGAAGTTTGTTTAGAACACAAATATAAGAGAAGACCCTATAAGACTGAAAATTACGGCCCCATTATTGCTAACAAACCGCTTCAACATATACATATAGATATTTTTCACGTGAATAAAGAAAAATTTCTGACTATAATTGACATCCTTTCAAAATACGCTCAAACTTATCTTTTACCTGACGGAAATGCTATTACAGTATTAAATAAATTAAGATATTTTGAATCTCATCATGGATTTCCCGAAAAAATTACTATAGATAATGAAAATGTGTTTAACTCGGCAGTATTTAGAGAAGTTTGCGAAATTTATAACATCCAATATCACTAAACGGCCGTCAACAGACATACCTCTAATGGCCCAATCGAAAGGCTACATTCTACTCTGAGAGAGAAATTAAGCATTTTGGTAAATCTAAATCCCAATGAAATTATTAAAAATCAAATGACCTCAGCTATACTTATATATAATCAAAGCATTCACTCTTGCATAAAATTTGTACCGTTTACACTTCTATTTGGACCATATGACGAATTACATAAACATATTATTGAACCGAAAGCATACGCAATTGAAAAATACAATGAGATTCGAAAAAATGAAATTCTACCTTTTTATGACAAGTTATATAATAAACAAGAAAGCAGAAAAGTTACGCGATGAATCAAACCAGACACTTGAAAGTAAAGAATTTTATATTAAAACACACCAACAGCAATGCGATAAAACTGCACCTCGCTATCAAAAATTACTTGTAGAAAAATAAAAATGTCCTTCACTATAATGCTATAGACAGGGACAACCACGCCGCTATAACTTGCGGAGTGTTAAAAGATTAAGAAAACTTTCCTTTCTTTTACAGAAGGATGAAAACGGCACTATTGATAATAATCGCCACGACGCTTGTGATGAGTGATGAAATTGATACCGATAAAACATACTATTCTTACCAGCAAGGAACAGAAAGATTGCAAACTATCATTATTTACACTTTCGGATAAATTTAACAACGTTAACACAAACCTATCAAGAAATTTTAATCAGTTATTCAATATTATCTACTCGACCGGACCTTCAGGAATCCAACTTATTCAAATAAGCGATATTATGTAAAGAAATACAACAGAATATACAACAAATAACACCACAAAGCGAAAGAATGAAAAGAGGTTTCTTTGATCGATTAGATAGAGCAGTTAAATATGTCTTAAGCAAGTAAAGAGATCAATAGCAACACTGATATTATTAATAGAAATTTTTTAAGCATGATAGAGACGCTGAAAAATGAAAATACAAAAATTAATAATTTCGAAACTCTCGCTACCCGCATAATACAGGAACAACATTTTCATTGTTAAGTAAAATTAAAAGATCATTCATTTTTTCGGAACAATTATTTGATTTAAAAATATGACAATATCAATAAATATTATATATTCAGAAACATCTGTCTGAAATTTATTCTCATAAAGAACTTATGTTAGATTACCAGAATTTATTACGCTTCCGTTTTGCTCGAGGAACAATCGCATTTACCCACTCTATTATTTATTACTCTATTATTTGCACACTCAAAATTCCAATCCTCAATCATATCGAATTGTTCCTTATTCAAAGACTCGCAATCATCAATTATATTAATCAAACAGAAATAATTAACGTGCCTTGGATTTTAGTTGGACAATTTTTCAAGTTATTTTCTCAAACATGACGTGAAATGTATAAAAGAACATATTTATGTTACCAAATTAATACAGAGAATGCCAAACCGATTATAATTTCAATAATGTCACCTTTAATACTTACATAGGAACTATCAGATGGAATACTTGTCTCTAACAATTTTCCAATAAAAATCAGAGTTGATGACATCGAAACGGCGATCCAAGGAACACATTAGATACAAGGAAGAGATATCCACATTCAAGATTATAAGCCCTATGAAATATTTGAGGAAATTCAACAGTCAAATTTAATTTTACCAATAATAATTAAAGATCAATTAAGTTTTGAATCATTAAAAGAGTTAAATTTGCCCATAATAATTGCGGCTGTGTAAGGGAGGACTTATATGAATCGCACCAATACACCGGCGCATCGATCTGTCGAGCGTCTTCTCATCTCCTATTGTACTCTGGAGGCTAACTTCTAACTAGACCTCCAATAGACTAAACATCCCGGATGGATCATTAGTGAAGAAGAAAAGATAAAGACACTGAAGTGAATAAATGAATTAAGAATCAGCGATGCGACACTCTTTGTTGGGCTCTCAAGCTGTAAAGACGTGTGAATAAAAAGTACTTCAATTAACTCCTCTTGTTCAATTGTTTTACTTTCCTTTACTAATATATTGTGTCTCTGGTGTATTAGTTCGTGAAGTTCGAACTATAAATACGGGTTCTCAGAATATAGTTATTTAACTAGCGCGTCTATTCGGGCATTCGTTATTCCGCTGGATTGCTAAGATGCGTAATAATATTATTGTCGTTGACTATTAAATCAATTCTTTCAAATTAAATCTTAGTTTTTATTTCTTGAATTCCCTTGTTTGATTATAGTCACCTAGTGGTCAAGATCCTCTTGTCGAATGTCGCTTAAAAACTGTGACATGCGGAACTACCTGCTGCACCTTTTTTAGCTATACGGACGCTATTGCAACTTGCTGACAACGAACGTTCTTGTTTTCCTTTAGGCGTGCATTGTCTCGAGAAAAATACAAATATTGACGATACGTTCGCCGGAGATAATGATTTTTTCGTAAAAATTCAAAAACGCGACGAGCTTGCTGACATTTTAGAATCTGCTGGTATCATCTTAGATAAATGGGCATCTAATACTACAGATCTTTTACCTAACAATTCTCCTTTTGGTCTATCTCAAAGTCCGAAAGAATTAGATAATAGCGCTCACATTAAAGCACTTGATGTGCAATGGAATCCAGTACAAGATTGTTTTAAATTTCAATTAGAATTTGATGAGTCAATAATTACTTCGCCAACAAAACGAATTGTTCTTTTAATTATAGCACGGTTATTTGACCCGCTTGGATGGTTAGCACCAAGAACGGTGACAGCAAAAATTGCTATGCAAGATCTTTGGATTTTCAAATTCTATTTTGCCTGTGGTGATGACTTCCAAAGGTCTGAATATTGCAACTGGTCGAGAACAATGACAGGTTCTTCATATGAATTACATGAATTTTCAAATTTATCATCGATTGCTTATGGTGCCGCCATATATTTATGCGTAAACGATGTCAAGAAAAATGTTCGTGTATTGCTTTTATGCGCGAAGAAGAAAGTAGCTCCTGTTCAAACTTTCAGCTATCCTAATGTAGAATTAAAACTATAGTCTGATTAAAACAATTAAATTTTTTGATAGATTTATCAATTAATATTTGGACTGACACTCAAATAGTGCTGCTGTGGTTGCATCGACATCCGAACTGTTGGAAAACTTTTATTACCAATCGTGTTTCTTTCTTATAGATGGAATGACCATCTACAATTTGAAGGCACGATCCGTCGGCTGATAATTCTGTAGACTTAGCTTCTCGAGTTTGCTAACCGATTGACTTAAACAATAATAAAATATGGTGGCATGGACCGGCATGACTTTCGAAATCAAGTTAGCATTGGCCTCAAAAGAAAGAAATTTCTCGTGTTTTGCACTTGTTGCGTGGGCCTAGTCGCGCAGGTGATCCGAAGGTATTTGTACAGAGGTGATATGGCTAAGGAGTACAGCTCTCTCGCGGGTTATTCTGTTTAGAACCGCACAGGATTGCAGAGCACAATCTCGCCCATTTGAACATTTTTTACTTTGTCCTTCTTGTATAATATTTTATTTTGCTTTGCAATTGAAAATAGCGGATTGTAGCGCTTAAGTCTCGTCCTTCAATCAGAATTACTATCAGTGTGAGTTACATCGCAAAATTCTTGCCTGCTGATTCATTGCGTTAACCGGCCTTTTTTCTGAATGCAATTAGCGTGCGTAAGTTTGGTGTATTTTCTTAAGAATTATCATTCGTCTAATTTTAAGTTTGTAAGTACATATTAAATTCTTGTATTTTTCCATATTTGTTTGTTTGTTATGTGTCTTTTTCCTCCACTCTCTGAGTGGAGGTTATTTATGCTTTAGTGTACTATTATTAAACTTATTTTTATCTAAAAAAAAATTATTATTCACTTATTTTACCTCCCACATATGTAAAGCCCTAATTCATCAAGCATCAATCGAAACCAGGATACAAAAGATGTCAAAATTGTAAATTCGTTTCGAAATATTCGTTATGAAAATCGATATTTAATTTAGTTCAAGTTTAAAGAAGGGTATAAATTTAAACGGTGCAATAAACCGACCAATTCGATCGTACATATGTAAAAATTAAATAATATAGATTTCAAAACAAATTCATTATTGAAATTTATTCACTCATCATCGTATCGAAGCTAGTGACAGTGCTTGAATTAATACTATATGTAGCTAAAATATACATAGAGAAATAAATAATTTTGCACAGAATTAGCCGAGCTCTCTTCCTCCTAATAAAAATAATTACACATAAAGATTTTTATGTTAATTTATACCAATTTTGAAATAACAAAGATATGCAGCACTTTACATCTCGGGAAAAACTTATGACAAAAAAAGAAATGTAGAATTTGCGAGCATGTGTGAGTCCAATTAAAAAAAACTACACACGCCAAAATCATAAATTTACTCAGTGGCTACCTCTAGAAAGATCTTCATGAGCTGCAACAGGAATGAATGTCTCATGTATGTGATCAACAGAACAGGTATAATCGAGCTATGAATTGGTTGCTCAGTCTTTACAAATGAGATCTGATTTGTCAAGGAATTCAATATAGAACTTACAACATGACTATTAATGAAGCCCAGTACAAGCCTTGAGGATACAACAAGAGACCTATTTACAAACATGAGATATAACTAGCATAGTCATAGAAGTAATAACAAAAGAACTGAAGGAGGGACAAAAAAGAAAACCATACGGAGCGCCCGACTTCTGAATAAAATCGTAGGTGTTAACGATAGCATTCAAAGGTTTTATTGGAACCTAACAATAGTAATGGAACAACCACAATAAAAATGGAAGCAAAGATGATAATAAATGGTACACCCCGGAGAGCTTGATTTATATATTATAGAATATAGAATTACGCAACGGAAGAGATATGAAGTTCTGAGAAGAATAAAGGCTAGAATAAAGTCCGAAAAACAATAAATAAGGTTGAAACTATCGCACACTCTTCCTAAATTTACCCATGCATGAGACATGCAGTTTATCAGGTGGACAGATGGAAGCCTACACTTTCCCTTCATGGAACCTTAAATCTCTTAAAAAATTATCGTTCGAATTATTGTACGATCCTACTGAATCGAATGCTAATAACTATGGATCTCGTTCACGGCTAAACCCAAGTAACAGAATTAGTAAGAACTAACAAGAAAAGTCTGTGTTACGGATTTACAAGCTTTTATTTTAAAAAAGTAAAGTTTTTAGTGTGTAATTTCATATCTACTTTAATAGTTAATTAGTAACTTTAGAGATAGTTTAAATATATTAATTTACAATTTTATATCTTTTTTTTAAATGGTTTAGTTCCTAAGTTTAAATATATTCTTACATTTTTTAGTTATTAATTATATATATGTTAAGAAACATTTATAGTATTTAATTTAAAATTATTAGGAATTCAATATATGTATTTATACCTTGTAGTTTGTAAGATTTATCGTAATTCTGTTAAGTATTTATGTAGAGTTAAATTTAATAGTTTAAAGTATAATTGTAATCGGGAACTAATACGATAAAAATAAAATCATTAGATAACGTTTCTCGCATAATAATATATAGGCTCGATATAGTATATATTTTAAATAAACACGATACGTTCTCTGTATCGTCATATCGAGTCCCATATAGCAAAGGAAAATGTAACGCGATCTCTCGGACTCTTAAACTTCGAACAGAGCGGCTTCGCGTGCGTCAGCAATTCAACGAATTATAATGTTAAACTAATGTACAGCAGAGATTGGAAATTTACAGATATTCGTTTTAAAATAGTAAGTTCACGAAAAATTACTTCGTGGTTTTTTATTATGTAAGAAATAAGAATCATAGTTACTAATATTATAGTTTATAGAAACGATCGCGAGCGAACTCTCGCTATAAGCCCAATTATATGTACATGTAAAGTACATGTTTGATCCGTGCCGTGACGGGAAAACCGAAGCTTTTGCCTTGAAATAGCTTGTATACGGAATCACACGTAAGGTGAGCGAATACTTGCTATGGGAAAATCTTGAGGTTTTCAGAAGAGGTAAACAGATTATGCTTCCTAAAAGCAATGATCCGTGTTGTGACGGGAGCTTCCAAATATTTTCGTTAAATAAGCTATTCTACGGACTTATATTGAGATAGGTCGTATTCTAGCTTTGAGAAAATGTTGGGAAGTTCGAAATCATGTGACGTGTTTGGCTTGCCACCTCGGGCTCTCCGACCGTGAGGCTGCGTGAGAGTTTGGGCTGCGTTCGGCGAGTGAGGCTTATCGCTCGAAATTTGACCCCATTTAGAGGGGAGTAGCGTTTATAAAAGCGCGGCATGAACGCTCGGAGAGACATGCTTTTTCTGATCTCTGCTTAGCAAGGTTATTGTGTATTGTTATTTTCTTATTGTCATAATCAAACATCCCAGCGTATTGTTCAATTACAGTCTGCAAAGTATACAAAATGAGTCGGAACAATGATACACATACAAGCATTATTCAGCCATTAATGCAATTCCGAGGTAGCAGTCACGTAGTAGACACGTATCTACGTCATTTGTCCCGCTATCTTCTCGCGACTTAGAATTTCTGCAACACAGTCCAAACAATAAATTCAGGACTCGCATCCAATCAATTTCTCGAGTTCGTGAAAAAATAAAGTAAGAAATTTATACGAATACGCGCACGCTATTATCTGTATTGTATCTTATTTGTATATTATTTGTATTGTGTCGTATTTTGTGTAATCTTGTAGAAAGTGAATAAATTTATGTCAGATATATATTGTGATTGTTAGTTTAAAATATTTATTTTTTCTCCGTCATATCCTTCACTTGTCAACCAAGTACTTGAGACCAGAGCACGGGAAATGAAGTAGAATTCAAACGAGGAGAGCATTGTCAAAGCGATACATCAAGGTGACATTATGAAGGATCAAACAGCTCATTTCTTTTCGGAGCCGCTCCATCGATGCCTTCCCAAAGAAAATATAAGGTAATATTTAAAGGTGAAAAACAAATCTCATAGAAACGCCGGCGTAAAGGGAAAAACCTGACCTGAACGTTACACCTATGGTAGGTAAGCACTATTACAGTCCTTTTAATAATCAAAAGCAAAATAGTATGGCTACCAAGTATTACAATAATAGTGAGTGAGCGATCAGAAAACGTGAGGACAATACTTCTTCAGCGAATAGTAAAACTAAGATAAATAAAACCACGCTCAAAAAATAGACGATGATATCAATCACGTGAGTAGAAATTTGAAGGAAGCAGAGTTGAACGACTGCATCACCGTACTAAAATTTTTCACCATTCTATGGATCTTGCAGAAATGCTATACTTATGTCCTAGGAGCTATAGTTCTGATTCACACATGCCACAAAGGCATTAGTTTTCTTTTGAGATGCAGGATCCTGAATGCTAGACCAAATAGATACTGTTCATTCAGGACTGTAATATCCAGATTTGTCACGTACCAAAAGAAAAAAACAAGATGGTGGACGATTTCTGTAAAGGACCAAAATGTACTTAGTGCAAGAGAAAATGTAATTATTTTTCCCCAAACTCAAAGGGCCCACAAAAGCCTGATTAAGAAGCTCAAGAAAATAAGCATCGAACAAGCCCAAACCGGTAAATGAACGAGAATAAGAGAAAGTATGTCCAAAAATGCAGATAAACTTTTTTTTAAGCTCTTCGGCGAGATCCTGTGCAGATTTCGGAAAAAATTTTCCGTTTTACATAAGGTTTGAAAAATCTTTTTACGTTTAGAATAAATAGAGTTGGCAAAACTCTCCTGAGGTACACCTTTATAAGTATATGTTTGATTACCGTTCAAGCTTGTTAAGATAATTCTCTCAGGTGTCAAGAATTTTATAAATTTATTAGTTTATAGAGGTAGCCAAGTTTTGATAATTTTTCTAACAAACTTTCAATATTGACGTTATCAAAGGTAGATGATATGCCTAAGAAAAAGTGCATAGACTTGCTTTTTATTTTTAAAGGCTTGTAGTATATTTAGTGTGAGATTTAACTAGTTATCTGTGCATGATTGGCCTTTTGGAAAGCCACTTTGGCTGCTTGGAAAAATATTTTGTATCTCAGCCCACCATTCGAGTTTAGTCTTTACTGATTTCCAATAATTTACAAAGCGCAGAAGTAAGCGCAATCGGACAGTGTACGTATGCGTGTTTCCAATCATGTGGGTAATATTCAGTTCTACAGATTTCATTAAAAATATCAAGAAGAATTAATTTGTAGTGAATAGGTAAATTGTTTAGTATGGAGTAGTCATTCTGGATCATTTGACACACAAGGAGGACATATTTTATTTAGAGCGAGATATTGGTTTTCTACTTGTAAATTTGCAGAAAAATAAGAAGATTTTGTTTTTTCCTCTTATTTTTTGAAATTTTAAGTGTATTCCAATCATAATTATGATCGGGTTGAAAATTAATCGATTTTGTGAATTCTTTCAATTTAGCTTGCTTTTTTTATTTGAATGTTTTTTTTTGCTAGTGCAGCTAGTCGGTTATACTCAATAAGATCTTGGAGTTTGAGAAAAGCTTCCTATTTCTTTTAAGCTCGCTTTCGCTTTTGTTTAATTTGATGGCATTCCGCGTCCTACTATATTACTAGGTTTCGATACATATTTTGATTAACTGTTTTTCTTTTTGAGGTATTATTTTTACTTGCTTCTTTTAAAATGTTTACAAACGTTTCGTACTTCTTATTAGGTGAGGACCTTATATACTCCGGAGAGAAAAACTGCTTGTATGAATTACTAAAGCTAGATAGTACGATTGACCAGTCTGTTTGATTTGAATATATTTTAAAAGACTTTTTTGCATAATAAGATTTTTCTACATTGAAATCGATATAAATGGGATAATGATCAGAGCCCCATGTTTCGTAATTAATTTTGAAATTTATATTATCTGCAAATGAGGGTGAAGATATGATTAAATCAATATTTGAGTAATAGTATCTGTTCCGTAGAATTAAGAGTATGATCGACGCGAGCTTATGTACATAATAAAATCGATCTCATTGCGATGATTCACCGGTGGCGGCGGTATGAGCGAGCTCTGGCTATTGCGGTCGGTGATAAAGGGAGAAGGGGGCGATTAGATTAAGATTTTTTTTATATAGAGTAGTTAGAGTACAGCCAAGGTGCTCGAAGGGCTCGCGAAAGCTACTTATTACCGCAGACGTACGAATCACTATAATATTAAGCAGTATTTATATTGTGAGGTATATTTCGTATTATTTAGATTGGAGGGGGCATTCGTCTCAGTTATTGTTATTCCGCTGATTTCTATTGAACAGTTATTTACTTTTAATTTTTTAATTTCTTTATAAGCTATATTTTTACGAATAATGAGCAGAATTCCTCCTCCAATTGAATTAATTCTAATTAATCTATAACATACAAAGCCTGAAAAATTCAGAGTATTTGTAGATTCGTTAAATCATGATTTGACGCACGCTATGATGCCAACTTTGTGTAAAATTCGCTGGATTTCATCTTTGCATTCCAAAATAATATTTTTAGCTTCGGTGTATGGGATTGATTCATTCTTCCAATGTAGAATAATCTTCATTATCTAGTTTTTTTATAATTAGGATTATGCGGCTTTTCAAATTTTTTTATCAGTATATTTGTATACTTTTTTCAAGGCATCAATCATTTCAGCTATATTGTCTGTGTAAAGCAACGATTTTTGGGTCACTTTTACCAAATGGTTCCGTTAAGAATTAATTAAATTTGTAATGTCGAAAAATGAAATTCTGTATTATTTAAAAAAAATTTTTGTACAGCTTCAAGATGATCTTCCGGATTATATGTTTCATCTTGCGTTCTTCTTTTCTTACTCAATAGTTGTTTTCCGTGTTTATCGATTTTTTTAAAAGTTTTTTCTAAATTATTCATTTGCATCTCCTCAGTAGATTCGATATTTATTTGATCTGTAGTTTCTTCATTAGTATATGATATTGTGAATGAATGCTTTGTTTTTTCAGTCGGTATTTTAAAGCAATCGTCTCCGTCAATTATCATATTTGTCACTTGTCCTTGTGTGACTGTATACTATTGACTATCTTGGAAGTTTTTAAAGTCGGAAATTCTGTTTGAGAGATAGGTGATAGTTGTGTATTTGTTTCCCTATTTTTACAATATCTCATCACGTGCCCTTCTCCTTTGCATGCATAGCATATCAGTTTGTCTGTAGAAGTATAAATCCAGTATGCTATTTGATCATACTCGATCTTAAATGTCGCGGGCAGTGTGCTTATATCATCCTGTTCAATATATATTATTCTCCGAAAGCTTAATAGATGCGAGTACTCGATATCATTTCTAACCTGATACCATATCAAACCTGAGCGAAGGCGCATTATTTGTGATTTGAGGTGAATACTATACACTAACAGTTTGTTTTCAATTACACTTTTCGGTATAATTAGATTAACGTTTGACAAAATTACACGTTTTGTTTTGGTGAGTAGAGACCTGATCTCGAGCATATGATTATTTATATTCATGACCTTGTGTGTTCGTATAATATGATCAACTTTCTCTTGGGAACTTAAATATAGACATATTCTACCATAGGATATTTTTTAAATAAAAAGTATATTGGCTGGACCTATGACTATTCCGATGCTAATTGCATAATCCTTAAGCGTTACGTCTTCTATCGAGTCGACGATGATCACTTGCTCTTTGATGGAGCATACTTCTTCTCGTGCAATTTTAGCGTACGATATTGGATTTGGTGCATTATGAACGTTGTTTTTTCTATTTCACTCTGTGATTGGGTGCCTCTGCTATCAGAAGCCTCTATGGTTAAACTTTTTGTTTGAGATACAGAAACCTGTATCTCTTCTATTTCCGGTATGTCCGTTGTTTTTGAATGAACAATGCAAGAACCCCTCTACATATTTTTCATACGTCCCTAGACCTGAAAGAAGTAATAATTTTAATAATAGAATTATAATAATATAGAATATAATAATATAAAATTATTAAAATATCCTCAGACTAATTTATAAAGACCAAACGTGTTTTTTGTATACGTTAAACAAAAAAATACTTAAACGATTGCTCTGAAATTCGAAATTTATATTCTATACAATCTTCGGAAAGGCATAGGCTTTTTTCAAATAAATAAAAAAGAACAAGATGGCAAAATAGGAACGTACTTTACCAACAATTCTAAAGCTCTATATAATTCTCGTGGCTTCTGTATGAAAAGGTGATATTTAAGTGTTCGCTTTAAAAAGTACAAGTTCGCAGAGCATTTTTTTGCTTTAATTTCACATTGTACCTGGCACTACTAACTAAATATTTGCCATATTAATTTAAAATACGAAAATATAATAGATATATATACTCGTACATGGTATATATATACATATATATATATAGAGCTCAGACAATTAAGTAATGCAACCGATTTTATTTCTCGGCCTATGGTAACACTGCGAGCCTGTAACTCCGCCACCGAAATAGTAGATCCCTACTCTCTCGATTAAGACCTTGACGACCCTTGTACGATCATTTCTTCGCCAGCTGTTTAGTGTTTTGTAACAACGCATGAGTAGTGCATGTCAGGAAAATGGAACAGAGAAATTTAGAGCAACGGTGCGCGATAAAATTTTATGGAAAACTCGGTAAAACCACGACAGAAACTTGTGTTTCCTGTCCTGCACATGTGATGTTCTGCGTCGTACACAGGTACTTCGGTGAAATGCCGATTTTCAATAAGGCCATGAGACCATCAAAGACGAGGCGTGGAGAATGAACAAGTCCAAAGTGAAAACTATGTTCATTTACTTCTTCAACAGCAAAGAGGTGGTTCTAATGAGTTTGTACCACCTTGAAAAACCGTAAACCAAGTATTCTACTAGAATGTGCTCAAAAAATTATGAAAAGGATGCTCAGAGTGCGTCCAGAGATCGCGAAGACTTTGATTCTACATCACAACAATGCTCCCTGTCACAGTTTAGTGTCTCTTAGATTTTAACGTCTAAAGGTATCGCAACGTTACCACAATCGCCCTATTCGGCGGACATGTCACCCTGCGACTTTTTCCTTTTTCCCCATTTGAAATTTGACATTTTGACTCCGTTGAAGACATACAAGAATTTGTGATGAGGGTACTCGGAGAGATCGCACAAGAAGTGTTCCAGAATTGTTACGAAAACTGGAAAACTCGCTGGAATCAGTGTATAGATATGAGATGGGACTAGTTTGAAGGGGATCGCAGCGATGTACCTTAACTTTTAAATATATTTGATTTTTTAATTTTTTCGCATTACTTAATTGTCTGACCTTGTTCAAAAAAATGCTATTTCAAAGACATTTTTTTTGCTTCAATTTCAGTTGGTACTAATAACTAAATAGCTTATCAACTGGCACAAGGCACTATCAATTGAACTCGAAACAAAAAAAATGATCTGTGAAATAGCTTCTTTTTGAAGGAGACGCCGAGAAAAAATCTCTTTATACGAAGGTTACGATAGGTAAAACTTTCTACGAGAATATAGCTTTATACATAGAGTATTTTTCATATAGCTATTATTAAACTGTTAAAAAGTCTGTTAAATTATTATTTGGGGCTGAGCGGAAAAGGGGGATACTATAAATGAGAAACAGGGCTTGTAACATGATCAGATAGATATATACAACAGGTCCGTTAATTACGTTTTACAAATTGTATTATTTTTTATATATCATATAGCACTCTTAATAAATGAATTCCAAATGTTCATAAGTGAAAATACTGTTTATATAATGGGATAGGTTATCTAAACAGTATTTTCGCTACACACATACACACACACACACACACACATGTTACGCCGGATATATATATAGTATATAATATATATATATATATATATATATATGTATATCTTTTCGGGGATAAAGAGGAAAAGGCTGGTCGAATTGCCATAGCACGCCGAACCGTCGAGTTCTCCATGAATTTCAGGCTTGGGAAAGTGCGTAAGGATAGAGACGGAGAGAGAAAGGAAAAGAGACAGGCGTTTGGCAACGTCGCCCTTACTACCATAAATATATATATATATATATATATATATATGTATATATTTATTTATTTATTTAAAGCTAAGGCAAGATTCGTAGATATTCTCGGAGTAATCCGAGAGAATAAATACGTTTATATATATTTGTATATTGTAACGGTGCGCGTGTCCGCTTCGAGTACGAGGAAGGCAGGTACGGCCGTTGCAGTCGAGGTGCCTGGCTGGGCTTAGCCCCGAATGATTTCGGCGAGGGAGAGGGGCGGTTCGCGAGGGGCGAAGAAACGCACGTAGGATTTGCGGGAGGGGTAAGGCGACTAAATAAATGTATTGGAAATAGTAAAATCAGAACCCAGAATAATTAACATTCACGAGACTTTAATATCTAGTAGACATACAACGCCTATACCCGAGGCGTGCGGAACGCTGACCGAGGGTCGCCGAGGCGACGGCGCGTGAGCAGCTAGGGAAGAGAGAGAGAGAGAGAGAGAGAGAGAGAGAGAGAAGAACAGGCTGCCACTTACAGTCGGGCGTTAACGTGTCCGTGGAATCCACTGGCAGCACGTCCTCGTGCAACGACGCCTTGATTCGCCGGGGAAGGCGGCGTTCCCGTTTGTCGATGTCCCCGAAATGGGGCGGCTACTCCGCGCAGACGGCAGTCGGGCGGCTGGCTCGTCCGCTCGAGCTCGGCAGCGGTGTACGTGGGTAACACACAAGGCAGCGACACAAACACGCGCGTTCTGCGGCGTACACTCCGCGACAACGAAGTATGTGTTGAAGAGGAATATCAAGAGCACGAGGCCTATTCCCGAAAAACAAAAAACAAGCCAAGAAAGCCCGAACGCGTTTTTCTCTCAAAGTTTTTCTTCTAACTTCCTCACATTCGCGCGCGCGGCCGTCTCTCCCCACTCCCCGCTCTTTCTCTCTCTCTCTCTCTCTCTCTCTCTCAGTTACCTCTCCGCCGTTGTAGTTGTGCGTCGGCCTGGAACATATAGAAGGTTTATATTTAAACATATGTATACATTTATCTTTACAGACTGTATATACATATTTACAGGGCTACGAATGGAGAGAGAGCATAGGGACATGAGAAAGCAAGCGTACACGCCCCCTCCAGACGATTGTAGCTGAAGCGTGACAGCTCGACCCAACATCTCTCTCTCTCTCTCATGTTGACCATCGTGTCAGGATAGGGAAACTTTGGCAGCTGCGGTCTACCGCTGGGGATCACCTGGATGAGGAGAGGGCAGGTAAAGAACTCCCTTCCCTAAACGAAGTAACTTTCAGAGGGCGCCTTTATACATAGTACGATTACAGGGGTTCAATTTAGTGGATATCCCTCTTGAGTCTTCTGCGGCTTCTTATCTCGCGTTGGGATCGTGGAAACGGACCCATCATGTCTCCAGCTACTACTGCCCCAGGGCGGGTGACCGTTCGATGGCCCATCAGGCCAGCTGGTGCAGCCTGCTGTATCTTACATTGCTGGCACACGGCGCAGTCACGGACAAATTGTGTTACATCTTTGTGCAGTGAGGGCCAATAGTATGATCGCGCAATACATTCGTACGTCTTATGGCGTCTGAAATGACCAGCTGTGGGCTCCTCATGACATTCATGAAGAACGGTACGGCGATCTTCTTTGAGCACGACTACCTTCCACGCATCCTGGTCATCTACTAAATCTTCGACGGCAGGATCGAAACGGTAGTAGTATAGTTGTTGCAGAATTTGTTTGAGCCACCTGAGGTGCTCGCGAAATCACTCCGTAGCGATGATCACATCATCGAGGTAGACGAAGTCCACCGGCTCCATTTCAGGGCCGATCAGCTTGTCGCTTAACAGCTGAAAGGTCGCAGGGCCACCGGCGACACAATATAGCATACGTGTCCATTCAAATAACCCCATGTTTGGAACCGTAAAGGCAGAGAGGTGTCGCGATTCCTCACGAAGAGGGACCTGATGGTAGGCGCTGCTGAGGTCCAGTGTGGAAATGTATCGCGCATTTCTCAATTTCCGTAAAATTACGTCCATGTAAGGGAGCGGATACGCGCCGGAATTCAATTTGCGATAGTCCACGCAGAATCGGTAGCTCCCGTCGCTCTTGCAAACCATCACGACAGGGCTATACCATGCGCTGGTTGATCTGTGAATTACGCCTTGATCAAGCATTTTTCGAACTTGCGCATGCATCTCCAGCTCTATCTTCTGAGAGTCTGGATAGTAACGCTGCTTAATCAGCTTAGCATCACTGACATCGATCACGTGATCGATCAGATGCATGCAGAGAGCTCGACGTTGACTATCGTCAGTATCAGCCAAGCCTATAGAGGCAAGTGAATACGCCGAGGTAACAGAGACGATGCAGAGTTGTAGGGGAACGAAATCCGCAGCACCATCGATCGACATGGTGTTGTCGCGCGGGTGGATGACCGCATTAAAGGCGCGGTAGAAGTCTGCACCGAGCAGACAGTCATTTTCCAAGTCTGGAATTATGATGACGTCTAGCTCCATTTCAACGTCTGCAATGGCAAACAGAAGGGCCACCTGGCCTATTATCGGTTCAAACTTTCCCGTGGCGAGTCGAGTGCTATATCCAGGAAAAGGTCGAACTAGACGACCGAGGGTAGATGCAATCTGCAAGCCGATTGCTCCGAGAGCTGTACGAACAGCCCCTATATCAAGCCGTGCATGGATGCGAAACTCGCCTATGCCCACCTGTATCCACCATCGTGAATACCGATCGGGGTCGACACTTGTGGCTGAGTCAGTGGAGTCATGGTCGTGATGGTCCTCCTTTACAGACAAGAGGGGGCAATCATTATTACCCTGTGTCCTCGCAGCTGCCTGCTGATCTTCAGAAGTCTCACGGAGCGTAGAGGCGAGTTGGTCCTCAATTACTCGCCCTTTTTCGCATTTCCCGAACACTCGGGACAGCTGCGTAGGGTATGGCCTGGCCAACTACAACCCCAGCATAAGAACCGCGGATCAGGACCTGCTATCCGACCTTTGTTCTTGTCGCTGAGGGGCTTGCGCACGAGCTTTCCCTTGAAGGATGGCTTCCTCTCCGACTTAGGTGAGGTCGACGCTCTGGTCTTCCATGTACGCGGCGACCTTGGATGTGAGTTGCGACTGCTCCGCTTCGTCCTAAGAGCTGCAACACCTGGCGCCTCTAAATCAGGTGAGGTGGCTCTAAAGCCCACTTCTTGCAAAACTTCTTGCACTAAAGCTTTGAAATCGGGCGGCTTCACGTCCATGGCCGCGATCTTTGGCTTCGGGCGCGTCCGAGAAGTGTCTGCCGCATGGAAAGCCCCTTCAGGCATTATGCAGTCCTCGAGTAACGAAGGTGGCTTATAGTTGCGCTCCGCATCGAGGACGCATTCGGCCTCTCGAGCGAGCTCGATTAGCCGATTTACGCTCGTAATCTTCTCCCGCGGAACTAACTTCTGTATTTCCGGGAGTAGATTACGGTAAATAAGAGCGAACCGTTTGTCGTCCGACCATGGTTCTTCGATCCGATTTAGGATCGTCAATAAACAGAACACGTAGTCGCGTGTTGGCTCGCGTTTCGCCTGTGTACGCCGCTGATCTTCGCGAATCAGCTCAGCTTGGAAGCATCGATCGACTCCGTAGCAGCTCTGGGCTGCGTGGCAGAACTCTTGCCACGTGGTCCAGTCTATCCTGGCTGGACGGTACCAGTGTACGGCGACACCGTCGAGTAGCTCCGTCATTGCATTGAGCATATCCTCGTACGTGAGCGGCGTCAATCTGCGACATTCTGCGATTCTCTGTAGAAATTCCTCCACGCTTTTTCCCTTGGCACCATTGAATCGGATTTTCCATTGGCGCATGGTTTTACCGATGTCCGTGCGCTGGGCCAAGGTGCTTGATAGCATTGATCGCGTTACAGCAAACCGAAACATGCACTCGGTGTAGATGATCCGGACATAGTGCCTTTAGTTGCAGAGAACGAATTGCGATTAAGGCATCAATTGAGACATGCCAACTATGCGATAAATGTGGACATACAGCAAAGACGTGCCGCAACCGCATAATTTGCCAATTTTGCAATTTGGTTGGCCATACGGCAAAGAACTGTAAACATATCGAAAGATGTTTCCGGTGTAACGAGCCCGGACATAGATCGGCGACGTGTCCGTTGAATATCATAAAGGGGGCTCAACAACGCAATAATATGCCTTACCGTCCGGTCTGTAGAAAGTGCAACCGACTAGGACATATGGCGGCATCTTGCCCTACTTCAAAGAGTTGTGCATATTGCAAAAATACGGGTCATGACATCAACGAGTGCAGAAAAAGAATGTATAATGAAAAAATGCGAGCGGAAAACTCGAACGATGCCTCCATGTCCAGAGCGCAACCAATGGTACCGCTCATCCCCATGCATGAAGGTTTCACATCGTAGAAGAGAGTTTTAAACTCCCATACGATGGCATACTAGGAATAAGCTTCTTAGTGCAGCAAAGATCCATAGCAGATTTCGGAAAGAATAAATTGAAGATCGGAGAACACGAACTGCCACTGGGTGGTAAAAGTAGTTCCGAACAATCCCCAACGATACTTAACACTAACTTTGCCGGAAACCACAATAAATTTTTATTTTTAAACTACGAAGGAACACTAATTTTAATCGACACTGGTTGTGAAGCGAGCGTTATTAAAGCAAAAGTACTATCATCATTGGAAATTGTCGACACAACACACGAAACTTATCTATAAGGGATTGACGGAATACTAATGCCTATACTCGGTGCCGCCTCCTTAATATATTAGGCGTAGAATTAGCAATAACAGTAATACCGAATAACAGCACCATACCATACGATGCGATATTAGGATCCGACTTTTTGTACAGCACTAAAGCAATTATTGGTTTAGGAGAAAAAATCATTACGGTCGAAAATGAAAGAACAAAATTAGAGTTTCTACGCGACGAAGAAATACTAATGTATAATAACGAGAACTTAGAAACAGATGCAATGCATTGAGCATCTTAAGTCCCTAATTTGACAATACCAATCTCCAAGAGTTTGACTGGAGTAAAGGAGATTATAAGAACCTTTTTTTGGCATTCGAATGGTATGATGATATACCGATATTTTCGGATCGACTAACAAAGTTAATCGGACTTACGGAAATCAATAAGCTGCAAAAGGAAGAATACTAGGAAGCCGTGAAATTGTTGAAAACTAATCCGGATCGGTTTTATCTCGAGGGTAATGAACTTACTACAACTAATGTAGTACCTCATAAGATTCCCACAACCGATGATATTCCGATGAGCACGCGTCAATACAGATTGCTGCATACTCTGAAGGACGAGGTGAACCGACAAGTGAATGAGTTACTGCAAAAGGCATAATCAGACACTCTAGAAGTAGCTATTCGTCAGCGCTTTGGGTCGTACCAAAAAAGTCATTAACTGATAAGAAACCACGTTGGCGAGTTGTAGTAGATTTCCGTCCTCTGAACGAGAAAACAGTAGCAATGGCCTACCCGCTACCTAATATTGTCGAAATACTCGACACCGTTGGTGCTGCTAAATACTACACTGTCATGGATTTCGTCTCCGGATTCCATCAAATACCGATGAGTCTGGAAGACATGCATAAAACTGCTTTTTCAACACCTGATGGGCATTTTGAATTCGTTCGCATGCCATTCGGTTTGAAGAACGCAGGCGTGGAATATCAGCGCGCGATGAACTTTACGCTCGAGGGCCTTATTGGCAAGGGCGTGTTCGTCAATATGAACGACATAGTAATCTACGCCATTACGTAAAGCAAACTGGAAACTCGAACCCGGAAAGTGCAAAATTCTACAACGAAAAGTAGCATATTTAGGACACGTTCTTAGCGAAGATGGGCTAGCACCCGACCCAAAGAACGTAGAAGCGGTAGAGCGATTCCCACGTCCTAAGCACGTTAAAAATGTTCGACAATTTTCGGGTTTAGCCAGATACTACCGTAGATTTATTAAGCACTTTGCCAAAAGTTCTAAACCCCTCACCAAGCTTCTGCAAAGCAACAGACCGTTTGTCTGGCGAGAAAACGCAGAAAATGCGTTTGCATGCCTAAAAAATACCTGATATGGACCAAATCCCTGATATGGACCAACCATTCCTTATCACGACGGACGCGTCGGGTTATGCGATTGGGGGCATCCTATCACAAGGAAAACTCGATAGGGATCAACCGATTGCCTATACGTCGCGAGTTCTACGCGGACCCGAGTTACGCTACGAGGTATACGAGAAAGAAGCACTTGCTATATTTCATTCCGTGCAAACTTTTAGGCCGTATGTATTCGGACGTACGTTTTGATTTGAACACACGTGTGATAAAGTGGAGGTTTAAGCTTTCGGAGTATGACTATAAAGTCGTTTACAACCCAGGAAAGACAAATGTACACGCTGATGCGTTGTCACGTAACCCTGTTGAGAATGTAAACGTAGTCACTCGGGGGCAAAGGAAAAAACAACTTAATTTTGATAAACCAGTGGCGAGTCATGAAAATCCGGATCCTCATGGTACTGAGCCTCCCAAAGTTCCGAAGGCATGTACGAGGAATACTAAATTAAAAGGGATTAGAAGTACTATCCCAAATCACCGAATTACCAGATCTAAAGTCCGAGGAGAGAATGGCGAAGATAAGATACTGAATGTTTCTAATTTTTCAGAAGGAGTTAAAGATGTTCCAAGTTTAAGCAAAGATGAGAGAAGTCATGCTAACTTTTCTAAGTCGGGAGTTGATATCACTGAGAATGGCGAGAATACGATGCCATATATTTTTAATTTTTCGGAAGGAATTAAAGATTTTCCAAGTATAAGTAAAGTTAAAAGAAGTCGTGCAAATTTTTCTAAGTCGGGAGTTGAGGGCATTACCAAAGAATCAGATAGGAAGATTTTAACGAAAAATGTTCGTCCACAATGACATAAAACTAAGAAACGAACCCAAGAACGCAACGGAAAAATGCAAGGGGTTGAAAAAGCGGCTATCAATAGCCAACTAAAATACAACGGTCAAATTGACATGTCTACTTCTAGAAAGGGGAATATAGATGCCTCGGATCTGCAACAGATAGAGATAGGGACTAATAATGATCGAACGCATAATCGTAGACGACGAGGACGACCGCGAATTACAGAAATTCAAGAGCAAAGAAAACCAAACGATATTATCTAGAGTAAATCTTCCGAATTAGTGAACACTTGTTCGAAAAAGAGATGTAACAAATACCTTGCTGACAGATAGTAAATCTACTAGCGAATCAGGCAGCGAATCGTCATATGTACCGCAAAAGCCCAAACGGAAAGGTAGAAAACCTAAACAGAAATTAATTACTTTAACGTCCGAAAATAATAGTAGTCAAAGTAGTAATGATTCGGATACCTCTAGCAGCGAAAGCTCAGTAACAACGGATTGGAGTAACCGTTCAGAGCACGAAAAAGATAATGCTAAAGAGAGCACAGCTGATGATAAGAGGATAAATTCGAAAGAGAACAAAAATAACTTCGTAGAAACCAAAGAACTGATTCAGTTTCGCAACGATCATATTGTCTATTTCATCAATAATACAGGTGAACCTTGCGATGTAGCAGCACGGAAGCTCGCCGAATCAAATAAAATTCCAGAGCAGCAATAGGTAGAGGAAGCTAGAATAAGCTCGTATGAACGGAGCAATCGTAAATTTCTAATTGCCCTAAGTATCAGGGACGATAAACCCGAGTCATTATCAAGAATAAAGGAAACCATGCAAAAACTATGTAAAGAATTAAGAGCCTTTAGTTTAGAAATAAAAATCGAAGAATTCAGTATAGCTCACTCTCCAAACATAGAAGGGTTAGAATGGTGCGAAGGTATAAATACTTTCTTAAACGAATTTAAGGATACAGGTATAAAGATAATAATTTATGAACGGACTTTAAAATTTATCCCACCTGATCGGCGTGATGAGATATTCTACGAGTATCATAACTCAACTGTTGGTGGTCATAGAGGCGTTTCACAAACGTATAACCGTATTAGACAGGATTATTGCTGGGATAATTTAAAGGCAGATATACAAAGGCGCATCCAGCAATGTATAGACTACCAATTGAAGAAACTTGTATGTGTAAAAACAAGGCAACCCATGGTCATTACTGACACTCCAGGTACTACATTCAAAAAAATAGTCCTCGATATAACAAGAATCGGAAACGAATATATCCTAACAATACAGGATCAATTATCCAAGTATTGCATAGCTGTCCCGCTCCCCAACGCAGTAGCGTCAACAATCGCCGATGCATTTATAAAAAGGTGTATTTGCATCTATGGAGCTCCGAAAGTAATACTTACAGATCAAGGTAGAAATTTTCTGAGTAGTCTTATGCAGCGGGTTGCAAAGAGATTCAGGATAAAAAAGGTGAGGACAACGGCTTTCCACCCTCAATCTAACGGGTCTTAGAACGGTCCTATCATGCGTTAGGAGAATTTTTGAAACAATACACGGAGAAGGACTCCGAATGGGACGAATGGGTGGAAATAGCGATGCTGAATTATAATACATATGTATAAGAAAGTACGAAGCATACGCCCTTTTGAAGTAGTCTTCGGCAGATTAGCTAGACTGTCCTCCAACGATCCACTACGTGAAGCAGATCTGGTCCCAACATACCAGGGATACGTGAAGGAATTAGTGGTTAAGTTAACGGGGATAAAGAGATTAGTATACGATAATCTTATCTGGTCGAAAGAGAAATCAAAGACACTATACGACCGACATGTGAAAGAAGTAAAATTTAGTGTAGGCGATTATGTTTTCTTACTAAGTGGCCCGAAACCCGCAAAACTATCGAATCAATATTCCGGTCCGTTTCGTGTATTAGAAATCATCGAGAAAAATAACGTAAGAATTCAGTATAAAAAGGGCAGAAAAATCGTTCATGCGAACAGACTACGGATATCTTACATTGATAATGACGCGAGAAACGTTGAAACAAAGCAATAACCCCGAGTATACGTATAACTGGCAATTTAACTAAAGAGTATGTAGATATATGAGCATATATATATATATATATATATATATATATATATATATGTATATATGAGCATATCTGTACATATTCGTCAAAAAAAAAAATCGAAAAACATACAAAATACAAAAAAACGGATTACTAAACTAGAGCATCAATACGTCAAATATTTTGCGTTACTTTAAGTTTTGAATAAGAATACTTAATATTATATAATTAAGAGCATATTATGTCACAACCCGCCTGATAAATTTCAATGATAACTTTTGCTACGATTCGATACGTACTTATTGAAAATGGGGTAGTTAATAAACACTTGCGATTAATCGTTAAGCTATACAAGCATTTATGAAATAAGACTATGTATATATTACTGTAAGCGAACATTATAATTAGTTTTGCACTTCTTTTTTTACCACGTTCTTACTTAGTTTGTAACCGCATACTTGTAAACCTAAAGGTATATTATAACATGCAAGTTTTAAAAAGAAGGAGACCAGAGATCGATTCGACTGACACAGCCAGCTATATTACTTCAAGAAACAACAACGACCAGCTAAGAGTGACATCTATCAAAAGGAGAACACGAAGGCGACCCAAAGAAATGCAAGTTGATTGGGTTCATTTCAATCCCCAACCAACCATTTAAGGTTGCGGGTGTTGCGTCCAGCGATTACGCCGGATATATATATATATATATATATATATATATATATATATATATATGTATGTATACCTGCTCGGGGATAAAGAGGAAAAGGCCGGTCGAATTGCCATAGCACGCTGACCCATCGAGTTCTCGATGAATTTCAGGCCTGGGAAAGTGCGTAAGGATAGAGAAGGAGAGAGAAAGGAGAAGAGACAGGCGTTTGGCAACGTCGCCCTTACTACCATAAAAAAATATATATATATATATATATATATATATATATATATATATATTTAAATTCTCGGAGTAATCCGTGAGAATAAATACGTTTATATATATTTGTATATATTAACTGTCTGCGTCTTGCCTAATGACGAACCTCATTGCCAAATGCCTGTGCAGCGCACGCCTTCCAGTTATAAAAGGTCGGACCCGATGTGACCGTAGTAATGCAGCCTAGCCAGAGGCCCGCTACGATCGGCACAGGCCGAAGTATCCTCTCTCTTCCCGCACCGATTGTACTCCCACTCCCCCTGGAAAATTCGGAACGAAGCAGAGGCGCGCTAATGCGCTGTTTACAAGCCTTCCCCTCTTTTTTATATATACGAAATACGAAACCCGAGAAACCGTCAAATATATTAATCTTCCAGGATGCTGAAGCAACTAAAATACGTTCAAAATTTTAGTTTCGAGTAAAATATAAAGATTCTCGAAACAAACGACGAACCGGAATAATATTATGTCTGAACATGAATGTCGATTTTCTAAGCTATTAATGTAATGAAAAATGTACAAATGTTCATAGTATTAAGCGCGGTTGATATTATTATTACTAACATCTAAGTCTATACTTATTGTTATTAATATTGCTCTTATTTTCTAATATTGATAAAATTAGTACTATTGTTATTATTATTATTATTATTACTATTCTAAGCACTAATATTACTATTCTAATTCATATTAATACTATTATTAATATTGTTTTATTATTTTACTGTTCCAGTTAATATTTTCGATATTATTATTAATATTATAAGAACTACTAATTGTTACTACTAGTTTAAACAATAATTATGTAACGCTATGCGCTAAGCAGTATTATTAATCTCGTTATTATTATTATTACGATTATTACTATGTTTAATATTATTATTATAATTAGTTTACACAATAATATTTCTGCGCTATTTTGCTCTTATTATCATTAACACTATTACTACTATTTTTTTTACTATAATTGTAAACGATATTCATTAACCATTATAATTACTATTACGATGACTGTTTTTATTAATAGTACGATTCGATTATTATTTCTATTATCCTCACTATTATTATTATTATTATTATTATTAATTAATATTATTATTAAATCATACTAACATATTACTAACTATTGCCATTTTTACCGCGATTAGGATGTTTTTATATTTAAGCACAATGTAAAATAAGCTAAAATTAACTTTATCATTTATCAATAAAAATTAAACATTATCATTAATAACGTTATTTAATTAATGACGCGTGTGTTTATTTTATAAATAAATAGAAAATTTTTTTAAAATATAACTTAGTTGTACGCAGTTTAGAAATATAGAAATAATCATCAGAATTGTAAGAGATGAACGGACGGCTTTCTCTATGAAGAAAAAACGTCCCTTTATCTCCCCCACCACGATGTAATTTCCTGCGGAGATAATTTCGGCGGCACTGGGCTGGGACTATAAATACGGGCCCTGAAAACTGCGGAAAGCAGATCGGCGGTCGCGTTCTTTCCGTACGGTTCTGCTTGGCGATATATTGTACTAATTCTGTTATATAAAAATAAAAGTAAGTAAAAATTTCGGGCAATATTTTATTTCCTGCAATCCCTTAAATTCACGCGCTCATTCTCAGGGCTGGAGACACTAACTAGGCTGACAAGAAATTATCGCTCGGCCTTGTTGCCTCCGCTGAGATTAAGCGCGGAGATCTGAGAGGTAGTTCGCTGGCCAAGAAATTGGACCGCTGCTACCCTTAGATACGCCGAAACTTCGGCAACCGCGGTACGCGCGCTCGTTTTCAGGGCAGAAGACGCTGGCCAGGCTGACAAGAAATTGTCGCTCGACCCTGCTGCCGCCGCTGAAAATAAGCGCGACGATTAGAGGATATCGGAGCCGTCGCCTCGGAATCCAACTGCTTAGGTTAGGGCTACCTCGGAAGTAGCTTTAGTAAGCGGTGTAGCAATCGCAGCGCGACGCATCGAATCGCGAAGAACTATATTTCGCGGTCCGCCCCATAGATCCCCGGTTTCAAACGCGTCAAGCGTAGGCCGAAAAAAGAGGGGCAAAACCGTGGGGAACCAGTGGCATTGAATCGCTGTCCGGTTTACCGCGTGGCACCAACACTAGTTGGACGTCACACCCACACACACACACACACACACACACACACACATGCATATTCAGCATCCATGTAAATAAACTTGTACCTACCATGAAGACAATGAAAGTAAAATGGATGGTTTTTTCTCAAAATCATCAAAAACCCTGAAGAGGTGAAAACGGCAAGCAAGATCTAATTTGGTTGTTTTGCTTCCTTCTTTCCCGTCTTTGTTGTAATCGTAACAATTCGCCCCACGGCCAGCTATCTTTTTAGATGCCCAAGGACCTTTCAACTACGTAACCAATGAAATATTACGAGTGATTAACGTACTATAAGTAGCCTAGATATCTGTTTTAAGGAACCCAAAAGATAGTTACAGATTTAAAAAAATAGAGTTTATTAACTTTGTGCATAATATTTTTGAAAAATACGCATAAGTTGATGTAATAACTATTAATTATGTTAAACGAATATCAACTTTTTAATTTTTAAAATACCTAATTCTAATATAAAACTTAATTATAAATCGATAACTGCGATGTTCTAAAAATCTTTATTTTGTATAAAAAGTCAATTTTAAACTATGTTTCGAGGGATTCAATTATACCCTATCAGTTTAGAAAAAAGAATTTCTTTCGATGGTGCGGGGTCAAAAATAATATAATTACTATCTAAAAGTTGACTAAAAATACAGAATCAGACAATACTTCATTTGGATTGAGTACAGGCGGACAGTTTATGACATCAGTGCACGACACAGGTCGATCAATGAGACTGCAATAATAATTCAAGTAGTCGTATAATTGTTACTCTTTTGAAATGAAATATTTTCTATCAATTTCTACCAATTTTAGCATGGAATAAGCTAAAGACGTTGTTAGTCTAATATTAAAAATGAGAAACTTGCTTTTTTTTATTTCAAAAACACAGAAAAATATTTTTTCATTTCTGTGTACCTCACTGACTTTGAAAAAAGCTTCGTAATAATTAATAATAAATAAAAAATGCTTAATAATACACCTAAATAATAAAAAATTAAATAATCAAATAAATATTTTTTAAAAATAAAATATATAATATATAAATATAAATATATAATATATAAAATATAATATATATATATATATATATATATATATATATATATATAAAATTTATATTCTGTTTAACAATCCGTTTTGCTTCTTTTGGACTTTCTTTTTCCTCCCATAATTAACATAATTAAAAAAAAATTTTAACCATATTTTATATAATATATTGAATATTTAATAAGGCATTTAAATTAATGAAGGTAATTTTTTAAATAAATTATTTAATATTTGTTTTATGAAATTAACCGATAAAATTAAAATCGATCAAATTTACAAAAACTCTTACCTTCAATTGGGTTGAAATTTCGTATTCGCTTATATTTTGTAATAATTAATAATGTTATACGATAATCGTATATGATAATGTAGACGACACTGTTTTTGAGCTCTCATTAAAATCTCAAATTATACCTCTATCTTTCACTTTATATTTCTCGAAAACCATGAGTTGAAAAATATTTAAATCTTATCGTCTACTCATCAGACTATGCGCCTACCGACTGACTGCCTTCGTGCGCTCCTTGCAAGTGCGAAACGCGATCTGGCGACTTATATAAAAGACCTCCCTTTGTTCGTATCAGGCTTTACTTCGCTATCTCGCGGAGTGGGGATACTGATATGCTGATTTCCAATGGTCAGCAATAAAGTATTATATATATATATATATAATATGTAAACTTCGAAAAAAAATTTTCAAACGTTCATTAAAAAAATATTTCATCAACCTTTCATAATAAGCTTTTTGTAGAATAACAATAATTTAAGGAGAATTTCCACTTCAAAATGGAAATATACATGTTTTGCATTCTTTATAATTTATTCGATCAAATTTCGGTAACATACATATAAAATTAGATAGTATAAAAAGTTCGGTGAATTAAGTGCGCATATTCCACATGCGATCAATACTACTTTTTATGCTTAAACGCTTTTGTATTATTATTTTATAGAAGTTACTTTTCATCAATACATTTTTTTGACTTCTGTAAGAATCCATGTATAGCTTGTAAAAAAGTCGTACATTCAAACTTGATTTCCTCAAAAGGTTGCACGTAAAGTTATTAAAATAACGATACCATCGGACTGATTGTACCTTAATTAATACGTAAAGGCTAATGATATATGCATAACTTCTGTCGAAGAACCTTCTTAAAGCACAAGCACACAGACATCCATCGACAATACTATATCAATTGATGGAATCTCTGCATGCAAGAATTTGTATTATGAAGAAAAAAAAACATATTTACACATATAAGGTTCTAATTAAACTTGGTGTTAATCGTGTGGTTTTATTTTAAGAATCTAAGCTGTGATTAAAATTTCGTATTTTTTAATTTCGTATTTTTATAATATAATTTGCTATTACAGAAAAAAAACTATAAAATCAAGAAAACATATGTAGCGATTACATTAGAACAAGTTTTTTAGTGTCTAATATAGGCCCATGGAAAATAAAACTATCGCTACATTTTTAATATATTAATATATTATATTACTGCTTAAAACTTTTAATTTTAATTCAGTTATAGTTGATAACGTATTAACAATGAGATATTACAAAATTTATAAGATACTTATAAATTTTAACAGAAAATATACAATATATGTAAACGCAATAGGGCGATATGAATACCGCTGTGTAATAAAGACATATATAATGTAAGGTATATTGTTTAAATAAGCTAACGTCCATGTTATTGATTGTTTTTCCTACACTATATTATATTTGAAGGTAGTGCATAGGTAATATATCCGGTACGTACTATATCTTCTACGAGCCATATCTGTTTTTCCAATGTAAATTATGAACTACCATACATATCACTCGTGAAATATTTTATTGATTATTATTAGTACATAAATTGATTATTATAGTACAATAAATAATTTGTGTGTCTGGTGGGTGTGTCAGTTAGACTAGAGTTGAACCAGGTAAAATGTCACATCCTGGTCTGTGACCTCCATACACGTGTAATCTCGCCTCCAGCAGCACGCGTTTATGGGGAGTTTCTGGGGAATTTGTGGGGAGCAGGCAACGTATTTAAAGCTTTTAATTGTGTATTGTGAATTTCATACTATTTTGTACTTTCTCATACGAATATTTCTCATATCTATTTCAGTTTATTTCGTGCACATTCTTAATACGCATATTCATTGCACATATGTTTTTTATATTTTTCAGGTTCAAAGAGGAAGCTTTCCATGCAAAGTACCTTGTACAATAATGGATTTTCGACCTGAAATAAATCGTTCATAAATAATTTTGCAGCTCGTTAAAATGGCCAAAGATTATTGCTATCTTTTTTTTTTAATTGATTTGAGTAAAAAACATTGGAAAATCAGTTTAATTTATATTTAAATGTATTCGATTAATAAATCCTTTACAATAATGTGATTAACAATTTATAAAAATTTCTTAAAGTTTGACACTTCCAAATAAGTTATGGATAAACTTCGGAGAAAAACAATCCTGATTTTTTTGAAAATGTTTTTTGAGATTTTAAATATATATCACGCACATTGGTTCTTAGCGAAAATTAAATTTTTATGGTGTATTCCATAAAAACGATGGTTTTTCGAAATTATTTCAGAAAATACGAAAAAATTCAAAAAATATTTAAAAGGAAATTTATGTAGATCTGCTCAAAGAAATGTATTTTTCCGTATATACATTTTTTTGAAACTAATGATATTTCTGAAAAAAAATTCCAGTTTTGAATTTCCTGAAACATAGGCGGTGTATTTTAGAATTATACAAAATCCGAAATTGCTTATACATACATATGCAATCTAATTAGTATATTGATTTACGTATATTTTTAAGAGTAAAATATTTGCTCGGACGATAATATTTTGATAACGAGATTTTTTAAATCATCTCGAATACCCACTATATTGTGATATCTGGTGCGCTCCTGGTAAACAAGAATATATAAACCGAAATTCTTGAAAACATTGAAATATAACACTTTAAGTTAAAAAAAAGTCCTCGCATTCTTTACAAAAAGCTTAAGTTGTTTTTTCTTTTCACCAACAATTCGCATCGATGGGATCGTGAAAAAAAATATGGATATTATTATATAAACGCTATTCTTAGCGGTGAAACTTAAAAACAGCGGTCTCTTATCGCACGGATTCGTCAATGCGTGAATGAATCACTTTGCTATATATATATATATATATATATATATATATATATATATATATATATATATATATGCCTAGGAGCCGGACACAAGCACCTAACACGGACGCAATAATTGTACAGGAATACAAATAATACGCGCTCGCGCACGAGCACATTCCAACCACCGCGTAAAGATTAAATTATATTACTCCCACCCGCAAATTATATATATATATATATATATATATATATATATATATATATATATATATATATATATAGTATAGACATATTTATTAGGCCAGTCTGAGTGGCATTAAAATCCGCAAGAACAACGACACTTATATATGCATTGTAATTATATATATATTCATACATTCGCCCCGATACACTCGCGCCCGCGCGTGTCACGTGGATTTTTCTTCTTTTATTTCGCGCAGCGCGAGCATCGGTGGATGGGTGAGAGGAGGGGAGGGGGCGACATCCGTTGCACGCAACTTTCGCGGTCATCAGTAGAGAGGCGAGCCATCGTCAGCTGCCAGTGCGCGTTATAACGTTATATATATTTTTTATATATTAATTATATCGCAGTGGAAATAATTATTGGTCTGCGTCGCGCGCGGTCCTATATCTCTAAAATTATAACTTTCGCATTAATACATCGTCGGCGCGGGCGGGCGCGCGTGCTCGGGCCTGATCGTACGTTTAATATTAATTATGTGCGACCCGGGCGATCGTTGGCAGGCGTCGCGACGGCATCGCATGAGCTTCTCGGAGTACCAGTGTTATCAGCTGATGATCAATGCTGACGAGGTGAGAAAGCGGCTGCTATATACCGATATCATTATATTATATATGGCCATTGTTATTTTTTTCTTGGAGTTCGGAGTGTAGGCAATTATTATATGTCGTAGGGTGGTTGTTTTTTTATTAGAATTATTATATAAGTTATTTCTTTGTTTCGCACTTGGCATATAAAAAATTTATATATCTGTAATTCATATTTTATAAGAAATACAGTGCAAAATGTTGACTTGGAATATATTAATTTACTTCTCTGAAATATATAACATTATTTATTTTCTTTCCATACTTAACTAATGGGAAGAGCGAGTGCAGATGATAACAATAAAATTGTTCATTATTAAAAAACTATTTTTATAAGTATCTGAAGTGTATAATTATATGATGAAGAGTATTTAAATGTTATATTGAATAATATTATTGTAATAATAAATTAATTTATCCTGTTTTAAGTTTGAAATCATATGCAGTTATCGCTTATTCAGGAAGCTTCGATCTTTATCAAATTGTCATATACATATAACGAGTCTGATTGTACTAAAATTTTTAACTACAATAATAAAGACATTGGGTATATTTAGAAGATTTTGCTTATATACAATATATTATATTGATATAAGTAATGAATAATTTTTAACTTCATTTTCGACCCTTTGCTTTCTGAAGGTATGTTTTTGTTGTGATATGGCCAAGAGTAAAGAAGAGTCTTTACAAATTACAAACACGAACTTTTGTCATTGTTTTGGCATTGAAAAATGAAGAACTTTATGATGTTTTGAATGTCGATGAATAATAATAAAATAATGAATTCATTTAAAAATAGAAAGGTAATTGTCACTTCGTTGTTATAACATTACTATTACAATAAAATACTTAAAATATAAGGTAATTCTCCTTTATATATATATATATATATATATATATATATATATATATATATATATATATATCTACCTATATCTAATATCTGATTATTTTGCATTTGTGAAGTCATTAAAGTGCCACAAAAGATTATCGAATACCACTGATAAGAATTACTTCTGAATCAAATTGATACATTATGCGTTCAGTAAAGTTCTATACACGCAAGATTTTTATAATACATGCTCAATTGTTTCAATATCAGAAAGAAGAAATTAAATAGAAAATTAAAAACTTTTCCAATATTAATATTTATGAAATACTACTAAATAATTGATTCACGTACATTATATTATTAATTAATGTTTGTTTTTAAAATTTTATTATAAAAGCAGATATGAAAATAAGCGCCTTTCATATAAATAAATATTAATTTCACTTTGTGAAAATAATTTATTACAATTTTGATTCAATCTATTTCCTACTAAAATTTCACAAGTGAACAAAATCTATTGTATTAAAAATATGTATTTAATGCCTTTTATGTATTGAATTTAAAATTAAAAAGGAAAAACATCCAATCTCATTGACTATATGAATAAGAGGCCATTTAACATAATATATTTATCAATTTACGAATAAGTACAAGTTCAAAATTTTAACAATATAATATATAGTTTATAGATTATTCTACATCTTTTTTAATGTACTTCAAGTATCTTTTAGAATTAAAAAGTAAAAGAAAGTAAATATAGTTGATGCTTTTGTTCGCAAAATATTTTTACTTACGAGCGAACGGAATCAAGGTAAATATCTGATGAGGTAAAAATTAAGTTTCAGGAATTAGGCAAAAAAAATTATGTTAAAGTCGACATTTTGAGCTTCAATCTCGATATGAAAATATTTTTTTTTATGGAAACGATTTCTATATAACGTCTATATCATGTTTATTTTCAAAATTTAAATGAATGAAAAGGTAAACAAGCCGGTTCAGAACGAATTAATAATAATACACATACCCTACGATTCATCATCTACTATATGGAGAATGTTTTGGAATGCGTATAAAATCTCAAAACGAAAAATTGTATAATAAAATTGAGAAAATAAGAAATGTTGAACTAGTTCTAATATATATATATATATATATATATATATATATATATATATATATATATATATATATATAATACCATCGATTGGATGCAAAATAATTAATGTAAATTTCGAAAATATAATTAGTAAAAAAGAAATCATCGAGATCACAATGCTAACACTTTTTAATTATTTAGATTTTTTGAACACTTGATATTTTTGAATTTTATATTCAACATTTTATAACCTAACCTATGACTGGAGAGAGAGAGAGAGAGAGAATAAAAATATACTAAATCAAGATTTGGTGGAAAGAAACGTACATTTAATCTACATTCGTATATCATTTATAAGAATTGCGAATATGTAGTCTCGGGAATCCAATCCTGCGCTAACCAGTTGACATTTACCAAGATTTTAGTCGGTAGGCTTACGATTCGATGAATTAAATGTTAATCCGAATTTTTATATTGCTTTATAGGTTGTTTTGTATTTTTATTTAATAACCTTGAATTTCTTTCAGTAATTAACGAAACTCTTTAGAAGCATTTTATTAACAATGAAAAATATAATTATTATAACGACAAATAAAAGTATAGATGTCTTTTTTTTTATGGCATTACATTTATTTAATCATTTTATATACAATTTGCAAAGTAAAGGACACAAAGGGTTAAGAGACATATAAGTTTACTGAGAAAATGTTTTCAATTGTCCAGTAAATATTTTCTTATATTGTACTAATGGTATTAAGAAATTATCTGCTCAATGCAAGACAAGCTTACTGAAAAGTCAATTGAATTCATCTTAAAATTAGTGAATATTTTTCTATTTTGAAAAAATACGTTACTTGCTAAATAAAACAAAAAGATTTTTAGTTAATAAAATGAATTATAATTTAGTATAATTAATTAATCTAATTTGTCGCTTTTAATTAATATTCAATAAAGTATGATACAGAATTATGCTTATGATACATTAATATATTATTACATGTTTTTATGTATAAATTTGAACGTCTTGTATTTACTTTGTTAATTTGCGGGATTATTATTTAGAATGTTTTATGATATAAACAAGTGTGTAACATATAATGCCATCAATATACTTGCTCAGACGAAATATAATTCTAGAAAGTTTAGCATATATTCTCTACATATACATATTATATGTATATTATTAATATAAATAAGTATATTACAGATTATATAATACTAATCGTTCTTATATACAAAAAATAATTTTTTTATTTTATATATTGATATTAAAATTATAAAATTATATATTGAATGTAAGTAGCATATTCTTAATGGTGTGTGTGTGTGTGTGTGTGTGTGTGATGAAAATTTATAAGAAATGGACTTGTACTTTAATAGAATATAATAGAATATAATATCATAAGTATAGCCCGTTCACATAGTATGCATACAGATATATCAAACCATAAAATCTCTAAAGAATCTTAAAATTTGTGCACGAAGATACGTGTTTATACATCTACTGCTTTTTATATATATAATATATCTATATATTACCATGTACCATCGCGGGTAACATTCATTGGAAACATTCATTGGGCAAAAAATGTGGAGTGACTACGTACATTGGGTGGGGGAAGCGGGTACAAAATCCCGCCAATACAAAGGGACTCTATATATATATCTATCTATCTATATATATATATATATATATATATATATATATATATATATATATGTACATGTCTTCACAAATATTAGATACCATCATCCAGATTCAGCAAAAGTGCGCGCATCAGTCCTTCGTCGATGCTTGCATTAGACAGAGAGTCCGTATATACGTTTAATGTGTACGTGGTGCGTTCAAAAAACGCACACGCGCGCATCCATCACCGTCGTCGCAGGGGGCGAGCTTACCGGAAGATGCGCGACCTTCGCTTCCTGCAGGTCGCGACGCGCATCAGCTACATATTATTTGACGTGAATAATAACGTAATATTTCGAGGGCGCCGAGGTTTACATATAATATAAGATGCCGAAACGCAAGTGCGAAAGGCAAACCGAGTGTGACGTACAGGTAGGTGTACATATGTATAATATACACATATATGCATAGATGTATATAAATAAGCGCGTTAACGGAAGGAATTGACCATTATTTCGTGAAACGTCCCGATGCGCGAATCTGATGGTCGCACTGGTTGTATACCTATATATGTAGATTTTATATATGCGTGTTTACTGAAATTATTTTCCCCGACCTGACAGCGAGTTAGTGCTGTTTTTGGTGAAAAAGCGTACTTATACAGTATTAACAGGACGTTGTCAAATTGTGTATATGTGGAGATTAATTTGTGCATGTGTACGACGCTTGACCTGTCCATTGTGTATAGCGAATGATGAACTTTTAACTCTTTCTCTTTAATAAAGTGCCCGTGTTTGTGAAACAGATGCAGAAGGGACCTAAGAGCATTTACACCTAAGATTCTAAAGCCCGTGATAGTGAAGTTTTTAATTCAAAAACATTTCAATATAAATTTACATCACTCATATATTTTAAATTCTATATACGACTAATAAAGTAAGTATATAATTATAATTAATTAAGTTAAACAAAAAAATAGCACATACTTTTAAGTTACGTTACGAACCAATTTTATCCCCTTAATTCGCTATATAAATTATAGGAAAATTAGAGTTTTTTGAAAAAATATAGGTTATTCTGTCATTTCAATGATAGAATTATAGGAAAATACATTTTGTTAAAGCCACACATTTACTATTACACTATTTTTCATTTCATTCAATTTAGAAGCTTTAAATAATAATCAATTGCAGAATGTTACAAACAAAAAAGTAGAAATAGTAAACATATATATATATATATATATATATATATATATATATATATTTGTATTGTTTTTTTAACGTTGATCTATTGATAAATAAGCTTTTACCGCGCAATATATTCTCTTTTATTACAAAAATATGCGTAATCTTATTTAAAACCTTTTATAGAGAAACGAGTACACATTTTATCAGCATAATATTTGCAAAATATGAAATCGAATGAAATAATTATAAAATAAAAGTTCTAATTCCACGTGGTAATTTAATCCAGTTTCGTTGAGAAATTATGCCAGTGGATTGTCATTTTCTGTTAACCGTAATATCTTTGTAGAACATAAGAGTATAATACGCATAAAAATACAAAAAGATTCGTGCATCCGACCGTTATCTTTACATATTTCCGCAACATTAGTTCACTCTTTAATAGGACGCCATTGTGCAACAAAATAATACACAAAATCCTATTATAATATATAGAATGCATCGTAATAATCAAAATATAAGTATATATATATCAAGTAAACAAACCGGCAAGAAAAGTAAGACGCAAAATATTATTATTATTATTATAAATATATCGTGGCGACACACAGTCTGGCGCGCGCGAAAACGGCCGCTGCAGTGCATATGTGCGCGCGGAAACTACTGGTCCGACCGTTGGTGTCTCTGCGATCGGGCAATTTAAATAGCCGCGCTTCTCTTCCCGCGCACGCGCGCGCTCCGATATTTTCGCACATGTATTAATACGTGTCCGGCTTTAATATTGCCGCGACCTTCGCGTCAGGCGGGCTTATTACATAGTGTTTGCGCTTTCGTCGCGATCCTTTCTTATTTATAAAGTTAATTAATTATAGTTTGACTCTGTCTTCTTTATATCTATATATATTTAACTTTTAAAATTCATTCGAATTTTCTTTTAAACTCCGTGTTTATATATTTTATATATCATGGAGCGCGAGAAGGGGGGCTCATGCGCCTGCCAATGCGGTTTTAACGAAATTATTGTTTTTTTGCTGCTTGTCAATTTAATAATCGTAAGGATCGAGATTTCTTGATATTATATGAATTGTATATAGTGCGTCCATTTTGTTTTTCTCTTCTTTTTGTTATAACGATGTCTTATCCTTTATTTGCATGGCCTTATCAATAATATATATATATATATATATATATATATAGTGTGTGTGTGTGTGTGTGTGTGTGTGTGTGTGTGTGTGTGTGTGTGTGTGTGTGTGTGTGTGTGTGTGTGTGTGTGTGTGTGTGTGTGTATATGTATGTATGTACGTATATATGTACGTGTATATGTACGTATGTACGTATGTATGTATGTATGTATATGTAGATAGAATCAACGAACTCGTGTTTTATTTTCGTAAGCACGACATAATTATTGTGCAAAATTTTATTATTTTCTCGGAATTAATTTGACATTGTTATGGTAACTTCATGAAGCAATAACAAATAAATTATTTTTAAGCAGATAGTAATTTATGAAAGTTCATGTTATTTATTTACATTTTAAAAACAAAGTAGGATTTTTATGATATTATATGAACGATATCATTTCAATAAATTGTATGAAATATAATTTATTTTTTTTATTAATTGGGATTTTATTTTAAACTATATATTGTACATTTAACTAAAAATTGTTATAAAACTTATTAGAAATCTATATATATATATATATATATATATATATATATATGTCTATTGCAAAACTTCATTAGCATCTATATTTGACATAAAAACTACATGGTATTTATTTATCTGTGATTATAGTGGGAATCAGCTCGATTATTTCACTGTTTGAACAGGCTCTAGCCGTGCAACCCGCCGAACTACTTGTAAATTTTCTTGTTAATGATGCATATATTAGTCAAATTGGTTACTTTTTTCAGTAATAATATTTAATTTTTATTTTAGCTATATATATATATATATATATATATATATATATATATATATATATATATATATATATATATAGATTCCACTGACTCGATTCGAGAGCTCGAGCGGCTGCAACTGAGTGCCAGTGCTACAAATTTCCAGACCTGTGTGTGTGTGTGTGTGTGTGTGTGTGTGTGTTTTTTTTTTTGTATACCTTATACAAAAATTTATTTTATACCTTATACAAAAATTTATTTTAAAAAGAGACACATCATGAAAATTTTACAGATGTCGGACGCGGAGGACCAGAGGCTACCAAGGACGCCGGCGCGCGGGAAGCGCCGACGGCGGATCAGCGACGTAATCGACTGTATGGGCGGCTCCCCGGCCAGCTCCTCCTCCTACTGCTCGACCCCGTCTTCCGGTGGCTTCGTCACGCCCCAGCGTTGCTCACGCGGGCCTCATTGGAACCTGGCGGTTGTTCGAATCAAAAGCACATTATATTTTATAATATGTACATTAATACACATACACACACACACACACACACACACACACACACACACACACACACACACACACACCTCTGACCCTTCTTCTCTTTCGCGGATTTTAAAAGATTCTCCTTACTGTCCGATTCGCGTGAATTGTGATGGAAATTCATATGGAGCTTAGATCAGACTTGTCGTACGCGTCCGAGCATGTTACTAACTTATGCACCCTCATTTAATATGTTAGAAATAAGGATACTGATTTTGCTTTTCACAAATTTGGAAAATATCAATAATATATTAGATTTTTTAAACAAAGATTAAAGTTCTATTATTTTATTTTTCAATTTTATACTTTTCAATAAAAAATAAAAAAGAAAAAAAACCAAAGTATCAAATTGAGCAATAAAATCATAGAAGTTTAATCTTTGTTTAAAAAATCGAATACGTTACTGATATAAAATTATCACTGTTCGTTCTTTATATAGTCAAAAAACACTTAAATAATCTTTAGTATTAGAAAAAAATTTTCTTCACTTATAGATGTACAGTTTTTACTTATTAAATGAAAAACCATTTTTTTCATATAAAAATGTAATAATGACAAGCGAATAAACTATATTGCTTCCATTAGGAGATGCTAATGAAAGCATATTATTTTATTCTATTATTTAATTTCAAGTCAATCTTTAAATTTTATTATATTTATATAATTTCATTATATTTATATAACATTTATATATTCTCAAGTAACTCTTTAAAATAACGATTATTTTACTATAGAAATGATTAATAATTTAAACCTGATGCAAGAGATTTATTTATTTATTTTTTTTAAGCAATTGTTAATATATAAGATTAATTATATCTAGAAAGATTTAGGTTATGTTATGATATTTAGTATCTTACATTTGTACGGAATTTTAATTATATACCAAATGCAAAAAAAAATAGCTTTCAAAATTTATAAAATATTTTTTTGCTAATAAAAATGAAATTTTGCTTGCAGACTTCACCGGATCAAGGTTACTCAACCACTCCAGAGCTTGTAAAATCCTTTATGCCAGACTGGCTGTACAAAAGGGTCGACTCGAACGATGCAACTGTACCAGCAGCAGACGAAGACAACTTTTCATTGTAAGTGTTAATTTTTTTTTTTTTAATTTAATTAATATAATTTTGAAAATTTTAAGTAATTACTGGTAGTTCTCGAAATAAGATTGAGGAGCACGACTGAAATTTATAATTGAAATTGGATAAATTTGCACACGTAACTCTACTATATACATTATTCGCGTTGAGTCACGGCTACTTTCCTAGCTTCACCCCCAAAAAGTGAATGTAATAATACAATATGAAAGCTGCGCATTTCTTTTTAAACGCTGATAATAATTTAAAATCTATGCTTTTTTGGACATTGGTGCAGGTACTTCAAGTTTTCATTTTTAAATTTTATTCTCTGCATATAGTTTTTTTTAGCAAACTTATTTCTTGTGCATGGGATATACAGATGCAACTTGAGCTTCTCATTGGAAGCTAAACTCAATAACGATACAAAAGTCATATTATAAATTACAATTAATATTTTTTTACTTTCTACAGCTCGCCAGGGGGGCCAATCGCAAATATGTCTACGCACAAAGAGGATGATCGGTACAATATGGAGCACCGAAATCGAGGAAAATGCGTAATTTTTAATCACGAGAATTTTGACATGGGCTTTGAAACTCGCGAGGGTTCCACGACAGACGCACGAAGGATTGAGCAAACATTTCAGAGGCTTGGTTTCATTGTCGAAATTTGCGACGATTATGAGCACAGCAATGTTATGAACAAAATTACCGAGCGTATGATAATTTCCTTAATTAGTGAATTTCAATAGAAAATTTTATTTAAAAAATGTTTACTTTTTAATCCAAAATATACCAATTCGTTAAATTGATAAATAACACTATAACAGTATTTGAATGTCAAAGTACCATGCTTATTAAAATTAAAATTGATCTTCTACGTTCTTATTTTTCTTTTATGTAGTGAGTGAAGAAGACCACACAGATAATGACTGTATATGTATTTTCATACTTACGCATGGATTAAAAAATGATTTTATATGTGCGAAAGATGTCGCTTATAAATTGGACAATATATGGAAGCCTTTTACTGCTGATAGATGTAGCACATTGGCTGGAAAACCAAAACTATTCTTTTTTCAGGTAAAAATATTATTTAATATTAAAAAATTTAACTATCACGTAATTTTATCACCACTAAATATTTTGATTCAGGGATAAAAATCATGTTTATACCATCTGTTTATCGGGTTGAATTAAAAATTGAAGTCCTTCCTATACCAATACGATAAGTTTTATAATAACTTTACAATATATTACATAATTATATAACAATAGGGTAGACATAGGATAAAAGAAGACTCCAAAAATATATAGACAATATAGTACACCTTTTGGACATTTGATATTTACGTAATTAAAAATGTGATAACACACAAATGGATGTTCCAATCCTTAAGATGAGACCATATTTATAACTATATATTTTTGGAATTCCCGAGACGAAATCTGGAGTCCTTTTCAGGGTTTCACTACAAAAATTTAATATAATTTTCTGAGATTATAAAAAATGCTTTCTATGGAATAAATTTAGGTTAAAATTTATGTATAAAAATTACCTAATAATTTATCATGATATAAAATCTATCAATAAATAAAAAAGTTAGTTTGTAGACAAGAAATTTATTTTTAAGTTTGTTATACATTATAAGTCTAATAAGAGATCATCTAAAATTCTCAGATGAAATTTTACCTAAATTTTTCAAGGACGTTGAGGTATATAAATAAAATAGATCTACGATTTAGATTTCAGAATTCTCAAAATATATCGTAAGCATATGTCTTTCCTTAGGTTAACTTTTTTTGTTTATCTGCGTATTTTGAAGTGTAATATTTATTTGTTAATATTGAAAATGTTTAGTTTGAAATAAAAAATGAATAAATTGAAATATAATTTTTGTCAATTTGTAATATTTTAGGCTTGTCGAGGGGATAATCTTGACGGCGGTATCGAAATGCAAAGGTCTGGAACAACGGAAACTGACTCGTCAACTACATCTTACAAAATCCCAACGCATGCCGATTTTCTTTTTGCCCATAGTACTGTTCAAGGTAGGATTCAAATCAGTTTTCTACATAATTTAGATATAATTTTTGTATAAATGAAAAAATTATTAAGTAATAAGTTTTATGGAAAATTACGATTGGAATTAACTGGACTATTTATTTCCATCTGTTATTAATCATTATGTTTTTATATAAATACTTTTTTTTATTAAAATAATTATTTTTGCTCTTAATCGTGATTTTAATTATTTAGTTAATAGCATATATTAGCTTTTTTACTTCTAAATACAAAGCGCTTAAAAATCAATCCAAAAATACATAAAAGATTTCATAACAATTTCGTGTAATATATAAATACCACAATAACTTGGAAATGGTATTTATACTCTCAAAATATTTAAAAATATATTTTTACTAACCAATATGATTTATACAATAAATTAGAATATTATACTAATATTTCGTATCTAAGCTTAAAATATATTAAGAATACGATAATATTAATCTAAACGTCTTTCATAAAATAAAATGGATAATAAAACTAATGAAAATTGTTTCCGTGAATTTAGGATTTTACTCATGGAGGAACCCCGAGGAAGGTACATGGTACATACAAAGTCTTTGTGATATTTTAGATAAATATGCTTCAACGGCCGATCTTTCAAAGATACTAACGATGACAGCACGTAAAGTGGCCACTGACTTCGCTAGCTATAACGATATTGATCCATCGTTGCATAACCAAAAGCAGGTGCCCTCTGTCACATCTATGCTTATACGCGATTTGTTCTTCTCGCGAAAGAGCACATAGAACCGACTCAGAAGCAGACTGATATCATATATAAATATAAATGACATTAAATTCCAAAAGTGAGGATATTGAAAGGTTGCTTTATATTTATTCTTTTGTACATGCGTTTCATAGATCGAAAGTGAAGACTGTTTTCAAAGATTCTTCACCGCAGTTTTTCAAAAACGACTGAAGTCAATATCAATTATTGAAGTACTTCAACATTTAATTTTGAAATTCAATTTTGAATTTCTTCGATAAAAAATTTAGTACGTAATTAAATTATCTTTGTTACTATGCTTAATATATTTTTTATTGAACTTCTTATAAATCAAAATTATTCTGATTGATTTATAGATGTGTAATATATTAATAGTTTTATAAAACATAAAACGATCAAATATCATGGAATTTCGTTACACATACATAATTTCCAATTCAATTGAAATCAGAATTTATTCACAGAAAAATAAAAATTATATTTATCTTTTTTTGAAGGAATTGTAATTCATATTAAAATAATTCACAGCTCCTTCATTTTATGATGCCTTTCTATTCTAATATTCTGTCAAACTAATTAAGACAGTATATAATGGAAAATATATATTTTTGGTGTAAATAAGAATGCCTATGGTTTTGAATTATATAAATAGAGTATTTCTATGTTTAAATAAATAATTAAGATTTAAGCAATAAAGAATTAATTAAATCATTAAAACATTATTTCCATGAATTTTGACTATTTACACAAAAAATAGTTTTGTATATGCGGAAATTTAGCGATAAAAGTCACATAACTTCTATAATTTGGCTGAAAAGTATGAAAATAATATATATATATATATATATATATATATATATATATATATATATATATATATATATATAGTAGTTGATCTATAATATAATCTAATGTGGTAATAATCCAAATCTAAAATTGAAATTAAAACATCTTCAGAACAATTAGTTTCTAACATAATATAACTAATTTAATTACAAACTTATAAATACTATATTTATTAAACACAAAGCCATTATTCAGTAAATGTTATTAATTGCTTAATTAAAGTAGTTTTGATCGATCGAAAACATATTCTAAAGTAGGCTGTATACAAGTTAGAGATAGAGATAAATTGTATTATTATATTTTGATAACAAAGAAATGTATAATGAGAAAAATAAAATAATGATTAAATGCATTAATGAATAAAATAATATACAAATGCTCTTATTAAAAAATAAAGAACTTATTAACCATAAATATTCTTAAAATTAAACAATTAGTAAATATAATTCTCGTTTTTTTTCTATTTGAAAAAATGCGAGTTATAGTGATATTTTTGAGGTCAAACTATTTTTTTAGTTTATTTAAGTTTCATTCTCAAATATCTATTTTATAAATGTATAAAAATTGTGATAAAATGAGAGAAACATAGTGTATTTACTAGCTAATTTTTGGATAATTTACACCATTAATATTAAGTAATAATTACTATTTATAGTTTTATATAGACGTCTAAAAGATTAAGCCTATATTTATTTTTAATTAATAAATTATTAATTATAATTATAAAATTTTCTGTATAGTTTTTTTTGTATTTTTATACACGAAATGTATTTTTTTCGATAATAATAAATATTGTATGTATTTACTTTGTGTGTTCTTAAAAAATATTTATTTCTTCGTATCTTACCCACATATATATCTACATACATACATAATTATAAAAACTTTATTTAAATATATATATATATATATATATATATATATATATATATATATATTATATATATACGTAGAAATTAATAAAAAAAGAGAACATATAGTATTGACATCTCTTTTTTTGACTATTAATATGTTAATGAATTTATTATAAATGTAGTTTATAATATACGTAATTATATGATAATTGTAAAATTCAATAAATTATTAATATATTAAAATGAATAATGGGTAATTACCGCAGCAAGCATTTTAATTTCCACCATTGTCCGAAAGCTAACCAAAAGGAGGCGACGTCCCATGGCTCAGATCGAAGAAATTCAATTGATAAACAAAAGTAAAAAAACTCAAATGATCAGAAATAACCGTTTTTCAACTTTATAAGCTATAACCATAAAAATAAAATATTTTTCTATAATGTAAAATAGATGTTACAATAATTTAGAAGATGAAATTTTAGAGTTAGACGAATCAATCATTAAGGGATTAAATAAATCAGAAATTCAAAAACATTTAATGGAATTGCTGGAAACCGATGCGTATTTAAAATCGAATATTCTACACCAACCTGCACAAAAAGATTTTCAGACTGTTAGTGAAGGATCCCATAAAAAGCCTGATGCGGTATATCAATGTACTGTTTCTGTTAAATTGTTGAATTAATTTATATATTAAAAAGTTTTAGTTTAGCCATTGTTGAATTTTGAGTAAATTAAAGGAAATATTAGACAAATTTACATTTTTAGATTCTGATAATTGTTACGTTCCTCGTCGGCTACCGAGACAATTAAAAAAGAACATATTTTCAGTAAGAACTAACGAAAACAAAGAAAATTTAAAACGAAGAAAAATATTTGCTAAATTTTGAAATTATTTTTGTAATTCTTTTGAATAAATTTGATTTGAATACTTATTTGTCAATCAGAAAATACACCATAATTTAATTAAATATCTATTAGGTAAACAATGTATGAATTCAAAAAGATTAATGCAAATTGATCCAGAAAAAAATATAAACAGAAAATTGACTACTCCTATGCTCCAAAGCACGTTTAAATATATCAAAAGCAATTTACATGGAAGAAAGAGAAAAGATTCAGCGTCGAAGCCAAAGAAAACTAGATTCATAAAAAAATTATCTTGTTGCATAAAGCCAAATTTTTGCATGAAGAATAATCAGAAACAGTGTTATTGCAAATATTATAACATTGTTACGTCTGATTAATCTGCACTTTTATGCAATTTTTTGTAATACTGGAAATAAATTAATGAATATAATTGGAATTGATATATAATAATAGTTCAAATATAATTTAAAATGTTTTTGCACATGAAAATCTGCTCTGTAGAACATGTAACCATTGTGTCATTGAAGCTTGAAAATGCAATACGAGATCTACTTGTCGATTCAGAAATTAAGGGCATGGCGATTGCAAGACTATTCGCCTCATAATTGTTAGTTTCCTGTTGAAAAAAAAAAAACAGTTTGACGCTACCTTATTCCAGGACTTTATCAAACTTTGCCAAAATTCACCTAATATTGTTGAACGAGTCGAACTGGGATGCATTACCACGTTAAATATTTATATATAAATAGAAAAATTCTAACATTGTAGACAAACTCTGCTAAAATTTAAACACGCTGTTGTAACATTTTGCAAAGTCTGTGATGATTTGTGATACATTTGTTATTATAAATGATTTAATATATTTTGTTTATTGAGCAAATTTCTATAGCATCCCCTTTAACCTCGGAATGCAAACTTAGAGAGATGTAGACGTTTTTTACATGCAATGTGAACTCTTTAATTTATATTTAACTAATTTTATATAATTCAAATTAGGCCATGAAATCCATATCGCGATGATACTCCCTGCAAAGTGCGGACGATTTGATTAAAATTTTTATCATAAAGGATTACGGCAATGATTTTTTTATGGTTAAAATCCCAATAGTTATACGTATGTAAGTCTGAAACTGCAGCCAACTATCGTTTGATAATTACCGAAAAACAATGCATTTACAGAAAGATGTACATACTTTTTATTTAAAGTTCATTTTTATCTTAATCAGATATTATTAATTTAGAGTTGCGTTAAAAAAAAGTTGATTCTCTATTATAATAACCTTGAAGATTAAAGTAGCTATTGTTGTAAGTATTTTAAGCTGCTGAATCCAAATCTTCCTTACAAATTCTTACATGGCTCTCTAATTATGCCGTAACTATCTTAGATTAGATTTTAACTTTATCGAAAAGGCAAAATCAAGATCAACACCATTTTGATTATAAAAATCTCAATTTCCACAGTGATGTGTCATGCAATGAAAAATTCTAATGGGTATATTATACTGTCTAGTCGTTTTCCACCTTACCGATCGTAATTTTGGATCAGTGTTTTTTAACACAGATAGGTAGCGTTACGGTTGGAAAGTTTGTATAGCTTAGTATTTGAAATATTTAAGTTGGTAATATGACATGTACTTCATATATGAATAAATCGTAGGAAATTTCTTATATTTCAAATTAAATGTAAGCATATAATAATTTTAAGCAAGCGGAAAAAGCAAAGCGCTAGGGCAACTGCTTTATATAATTAGAGCCCCCACTCGATAGACGTCATACTCTGTAAGAATCATTAAATAAAATAAGATATAACTGTACTTTAATTTTCGTTTCTTTATTAATTTAAGAACTAAAAGTAAAATTAATTAATTCAAATATATTCAGAATACTAAGTATAAAGTTCTTAAAAAGAGAAGCTACCGGATAATTGATGACAGAGTTGGCCTAAGTAAACAAAGTAAAACTGATTATCTTTTAAATTAATTCTGTGAAATAAATTTAAGGGCTGACGTTCTTCTCTTATTGAAAGTAAACAACTTTCTTATAATTCAATAGGTTTATTGCGTTTGACTCTGGCTTTGAAAAAAGAATAACAAATAAAGCTGTTTTAATCAATATGCGTTCATAAATATATAGTTTTTAATTCTAATTAATAAATATTTTTTTATTGGTCTTACTTTTATTTTCTTGGATTTAGTCCAATCAATTCAATCTAAAAATAAAATAAAAATAAAAATAAAAATAAAAATAAATAAAAATAAAATAAAAATTAAAAATAAAAATTAAATTAAAAATTAAATTAAAATTATAATGACAGTCAGACTGTCCTTGTTTACATTAACCCCCGTAGACTAATCTAAAAATAAAATATTAGTTGAAAAAATTCTTTGTTAGTAAAGTGCAGTCTGACTGTCCCCAACACCCTTACCTAATTGAAGACTTGTCCAACGTTTCGAGCTCGCTACGGCTCCTCATCAGGGACCGTATAAGGATCAGGTATTCGTATCAGGTCCCTGATGAGGAGCCGTAGCGAGCTCGAAACGTTTGACAAGTCTTCATTTAGGTAAGGGTGTTGGGGACAGTCAGATTGCACTTTACTAACAAAGAATTTTTTCAGCTAATATTTTATTTTCAGATTAGTCTACGGGGGTGAATGTAAAAAAGAACAGTCTGACTGTCATTATAATTTTAATTTAATTTTTAATTTAATTTTTATTTTTAATTTTTATTTTATTTTTATTTTTAATTTTTATTTAATTTTTATTTTTATTTTTATTTTTATTTTTATTTTTAGATTGAATTGATTGGACTGTAAGACCAATAAAAAAATATTTATTAAATTGTATATGGGCAGATCAAAATTCCGTCGAATTTGGGCATATTAGCATAGAAAAGCAACTATCTACTGGAACTCAGAAAATCGGACGATCTTTAATTGACAATAATTCAGAAAGTGTACATTTTGCAAATGCAGGATCGCAAGATTTTGATTCTCGATTTTAACGGTAAGATTTTCCTTTAAAAAACTCCACTGACTAGAAAATATATATCGAATTTAATATTGAAAAAGCATTTGTCTTAGATATGAGAGAACTGTCTCTTATGAATATAAGATCGTTGGGTCCTAAAACTTCACAGTACTCATTTTGAAGTTCATCAGAGTTATTTCAGTCGATTTGGACCAAATACATCATCTATATCATATAGCCTTTCCATGTTATATAATTTTGCGTTACTTATTTTAATAATAAACTTATGTTGTACATAACCATTAAATAAATAGTTTAGAGAAAAAACTGTATTTGATCAATTAAAGCTATCAGGCTTGAAATACTTTCTATAACATGAATTCTTGTCAATTGAACAAATATAAAAACATGATATTATTATTAGCTGCTTTTTAGAATATTGTGTGTGTGTGTGTGTGTGTGTGTGTGTGTGTGTGTGTGTTCAAAACTATTTGATGTCTCAAGATTTTTCCGAAAAATGATTTTCTCAAAATATGTATGTTCATACCTTAAATAAGATTATTGGCTAATAAGAAAAAACCATATAATCTCCTATTTTTGTAGAATTTTTTCATCTCGTATTATAAAGAAACTTAAGAATCTAATTGTAATTTGGACCATTCCACCCTCTTATAGACTTAAATTTCAAATAAATTTACTATTTGTGAAAAGTCAAAGTGGTTTCTGTGCAAAGTAGCGGAGGGCGCCGGGCGGCGAAACGTATATACGGCAATAGCGGATGAAATGGTGAAATGGGAGAAGCCAAGGAAAGTTAACGCGCGAAAGAAACTCGAGAAAGAACGAGTTATTAGACGAGGGATCCAATTTCTGAAGAAAGCGCAAGAGCAGAAATGAACTTGGGAACAGGAAAATGTGAAAAAATTTCTATAAGAGTTGTAGAGGAAGTATTAGAGAAACATATTATAGATGGACGTATATCTGTTTGTCTACTTCAGTACAAAATTGTATAATAAATTATACGATATGAATAATTAATCGATGGATTAAAGATAAAAACAAGAGATCAAAGTTCTATAAATATAAAATTAAATATTAAAAATAAACTGTTAATACAATGAAATTGTACAGTTATAGCTATATTTTAGATAATTGAAAGATAACAGATGAAATTTTTTATCAATAAAATGGAATAAAATATCTGTAATAATTGTAAACAATTATATCAGACTTTATTTATACATCCATCAAATATTGACATAAATAAAATAAATATACATACTGTTCAAATCCACACAGTTTAAATATATATTTCATAAATATTAAGCTCAAAGCTACATGTATAATACTTCGAGATATTGCGTGAAACATATTTAGAAAAATAGGTCTTCTGAGTACTTCAGAAGATGGATACGCATTATTTATTAAATACTATTACTATTAAATCATCTCTTCTACGCTGAATCTGCAATTGATACATAGATATCGCCGAGGGAGTAAATTAATCGTGACGAATAAGACTAAATATAACGCATATAAAAATTCTGTATTACTTTGAATTTGCTTTTGAATTCCCAAGAGGCATTGAGCATTATAACTGAACAGTTGATTGATTGAAAACAACGACGCATAAACAAGGTTCTAACATAAAGATTCATTAATATATTTTATAAAAAAATTATAAACTATAAGTAACTCTATTGAGGTTCTTAATTATTTCATCCATAGAATAGCTCCTACAGAAAGTGAGTCTAATACAACGTGGAAAGTATTCGGAGTCTATTGTAGTATTTCTAGTCTAACGTCAGTGAAGTAGTATTAGGCCAATACGCTAAGGATCGATCGAGAACAAGGGCTAAATTGATTAACATATACAGAGAAAAATAGTAGATCGTGAACTGATCCTTGTGATACGTCAATTTATCTCGATTCGACAGAATTTATTTAAGAAGTCGGTGAAAAAACGATTGTTTCCTTCCACGAATGTAAGAAAAAAAATCCACCTAAAAGCAGTTATAGAAAATTCCAAAAGATCTAACTACCAAAGCAGACGTAGAGGACGTATATGGTATGGAAGAGTTTATTGAACAGAAGCATTGTTGCTTTTCCAGACAAGTCATAAGATCATTCACCAACTTCAACAAAGTAGTTTAAGTAGCATGAACATGTCTAAAAACCTGTCTATGTAGGGTCGAGACATTGAATGCCATATAAATACTCTTGAAATTGATCATGAATGACCTCTTGGAGAAATCTATAAATAGAATACATAAAATAAAAATCTATTGAACATAACGGATGGGGAACTACATTTATAATTGTTTAATGGAATAACGTAAATTTTTTTCCAAAGGACAAGGTTAACTCCGTGAGATAGGAAGTAAAATCTGGTAGATACTGAACAAGCTCTCCGAGCTTCGGATAAATTATATATATAATATTATTTAGATCAACATTTTTAAAAGTGAAACCCTTTTCAAGTAGAAAGAGAGAATTTTTATCTTCATATTTTAATACGTTTTAATGTTTAAATTTTTTTATTCAATCTGAGCGAGAAAATTATAACCAATTAATCTCGCTAGAGCGCTACTCTAAGGCCAATTGATTACGTTTAGACAGGGTAAAAATGCAATCCAGAACATAGACAACTATTTCCAAATCCCACTGACGTGTAGTTAAAAAGAAAACTCTAGCTAAACAGAAGTACTTTTCTGCTCTGTTTTTAGTTGGGGAATACTTGAGGCTTTGCGGTTGGCTTAATTTACAATCTAGTAAACTTATGGTTCGTTGAAACTTAAATATAAAGTTTATTCATCTACGAATATTTTCCGTCACCCTTGCGTCGAATTCTGTTTTCTGCTTCATGTACGTCGATTTTCTACGCTCCAAAAACTGTTATATGTAAGCATCTCTCAGCTATATCTACATTAAATAACCCGGATAACGTGTGCTTCGTAGAAACTTTATTTACCTTTTTCAGGATAGTAAATTTAATTTCGTCAGCACATTTGAGCACTATGGTATAACTGATAGTCGCTCGCAATTCCATTTTTTGCGTTTACACGAAACGAGAAATGAAGACTTAAATTAATAATACTAAACACTTTAAATTTTATTTCAGTTTTAAAATAATTAAAGTAACAAAAAGAAAAAATTTATTTGAATTTTAGGAAATACATTAATCTAATATTTGTCAGTTCAAAAATAAATACTTATTGTGAATTAAAAAATCTTTGAAACGAAACTAATATAGACGATAAAAAGTTTAGTTACATGAAAAATGTATTGTTCTTATATTCACCTTTCCTTCATCTTTAATTTAGTGGAAATATCCAAATCCAATCCGTAAATATAGTAAATCCGTAATTTAATATATAATATATTAAATTATATATTTATAATTGTATATATATACAACAAGTTTAACGATTGCCGTTACAAAAATTAAATTAAAGAAAACATTAATTTTATTTTAAAGGCATTAATTTTTTACGTATTAAAGAAAACGATTATTTGAAGATATTTGGTAAGATTCGCGATATTGACTTTAAATTTTTTGAGATATAGAATAGCTTTCAGTAATCTTCCAGGAAATATTCTATGAAATATCATGGAAAACTTTTACGGAAGCTTTTAGTAAGTTTTATTTAACCTTTCCTCGCTATTTTTCAAGAAAGTTTTTTTGACATATTGAAGCAAGCTTATAGAATAAAAGCAATCTTCGGACAGGCTTAAAAAAATATATATATATGTGTGTGTGTGTGTGTGTACCAGCATAAACCTAATAAGAAACTCAATTTTAATTGAAGTTCTTCCATTTTAATTTTTTAATTGATCTTTCGATAAATAATTCCCTTGATATTTTATCCATTAAATGCATAGCAGATAAAAAAAATGTATAATACTGAAGGGGCAATTAATTCATAATTATTCAAATAGGAGATTACATAAATAATGAGAATTTTTCATAATCACAAATGATAAAAAAATTTTACTTGATTAGTATACAAGAATTATTTTAATATAAAGACGTGAATATTGCATTAAAACTATATGCACACGTTACTAATATAAAAACCACGCATTTAATACCAATGAGCTAAATTAACGAAATATTACGGACTTTAAGCACTAGAAAGTATAAAAAGTACTTGTCATATGCTTTTAAGCGCTTGGGTTGACCGAAATTTCCTACACTCGTTTTAAGGTTCTAGAAATATTTTAGAATGGATTTCTGAAAAGCTTGCAAGTATCTTTTAGAAGCTTAAAATCCAGCTTACTGTTGGAAGACTCCCTGAAACATTATTGCTGAAAGCTGGTGGAAAGATTTCCTGAAAGCTTCCTGTAAGATTCCAAATATTCTCATTCGAGTCTTCAGGAAGCTTTCGGTAACCTGTCATGCCATGCAGAATATTATCGTACGAAAACTGTAACAGCTGATTAAATTTTTTCCAAACCGATTTTTCTAAATTAGAGAAGCTACGTTATATCATAACTTAATCGAACAGAAATCGCATTATTCTACTAAAAAAAAAAATTATTTTTCACAGTCGTACAGAGATTTTCGCTAATTCTTTAGGTAGTTCGCGCAACCGTTTATTTTTTTGCTGCATATTTCAACGGTGAAAGCTCGAATGGACATCGCCTGGTTTGTCACAGAGAGTCTCTGCGGTATTTAGACGACGGCACTGAGTTTCGTCGTACAAAGGTTTATATTCACGTGTATATATATATATATATATATATATATATATATATATATATATATATATATATACTGAAGGGAAACGCGGTAATTATCTTCTCTCAAAATTCCTTTCCCTCCGCTCACCGTATATATATACCAACCGTGTTTTCGGTTTCATTCTCTCGCACACTGCACTCTCTGCATCTGTCGGCCGATCCTCTTTCTCCCTCTTCTCTGCCTCTAATGTGTACGTGTCGCTTCGAAGCTTGCGCTCAGCGATCTTAGCATTTCACCTCGTTTAGTAGGCGTATAAAAAAGCCAGCCCAGGCTTATGCGTACCGCGAATGCTGCAGGCTTGAGGTTGCGCAACCCTGGAAGTTTTTCCGTTGTGCTTTTTACAACGCTCGCTCATGCTGCAATTGCTTCTTTTTCGTCCATAAAGCAAATAAATGTGTGTGTTTGTGTATACGCACATATATAATGTTGTTGGCAAAAAAAAATCGAATGATGAAACACAGACGTACAATCTCACATAAATCGTTAAATTTGAATAGTATTTTAGTTTAATATTTTTCAAAAATACCATTGATTATTGGTTAAGATATAGTTTAGTCCTCGAATCTGTATATATAAACGACAAGGTATCGCATCAGGCTCCATAATTTTGTTAAAAAATATATTATTTTTTTTCTTATAACTACAATAATAATGAAGATAAATATGTACCTATTATTTAATATGGAAATTACTTTCATTTAAAAAATAAAAAAATTTAATTGGACGTTATATTTTTTATTTATTTTATATATTATTTAATCTATATTACATAAAAATTACATAATGACTTAATTTTTCAATGCAAATTAATCAATTACATATGATATTCTAATATTTATGAAACCAAGAAATTAAAACTATACTATATATTGTACATTATAATTTAAATTAAGTTAATTGAAACTTATTACTTCTATACGGAGATGAATTAATTTTTTGTTATTATAGTTTTATTTTTATAGCTTTTTATTATAGTTTTACATTACACATTAACACCATCCATATTTGAATTATGGTCGTGTATGATTTTATGCTTCGTGTTAATAATTAAAAGTTCGAATTATTCATACGTGTGAAGTACATATATTACGAATGAGAGCATACATAAATTTTTATAGATCATACTATATTTTAGAATATTAACTTACTATATTTTAAGACTTTACTTCTCAGCTTCAAAGGTGCGTACTATACTTTATAGTGTAGAGTAAAAAAAGAAGAAGTTTTACGCATCAGTCCGTGAAATGCCTCCGTCACAAGCTCAGGGCATAAAATGAACTTGCACGACTTATAACGTAATCTCCGTTCACTCTCTCTCTCTCTCTCTCTTTCTCTCTCCTTCTCTCTCTCTATCTCTTCCTCCCCTTCTGTCCTCGTCCCTTTTTCTCTCTCTTTATTATATCTATCTATATATATACATATATATATATATATATATATATATATATATATATATATATATAGAACGCAGCGAACAATATACTCTCGGTCTTTTCTTACAAATGCCGGGAGCTTTGAAATAATTTTTCATCCGAAACGCCGACATTTCCTCTTTTATCATTGGGCCATCTTCCTCCCTTACAATATTACATTGTAATGAGCTGCAATTTCAAAAAATTACGTTATGGCCTTAGCGATTTCCGCACCGGTGGCAAATGTATAATGAAATAGATTATAAAAGAAGGCGATGTATATGCTTTGTGAAGTTTGTATCGTAAATTTGTGCATTCGAGAGAATCAGGAATTGCCTTTTAAAATTACACATTGGTTCAAAATTGGCACAGCTATTTCTGTGGCATTTGCACCGAGTTTGAAAACAATCTCGACATCGTACGTCTCGTTTATGTTAGCTGTCTATTCCAGGCTGGCTCTGGAGTAGATTAACCCACTTACTCAGACCCGGCAATGAAAAAAAAAAAATAATAATCGATTCACAGCTCCACTTTTATACGAGTTTCTGCAACTGAATCGTATTCGTATCTTCAATTCAGTGTGCTATATTCAGATTAATAACTGCATCCGATAGATGTAATAAAATAAAAGTTGGCAAAGAAACTAAGTAGCCTATAAAAGTTTCAGAAATATTATTATAGGAGGATGAGATTTTTATAAAAAAATACGATAAATTTATTTAAACGAATCTGACGATCGTTAAGAGGAAGCAATTTGTTTTATTTAATAGATATAAATGTGCAATATAAATATAAATAAAATATAATTAGTATTGAGTAGTCAGGCTCGACTTTATGCAAAAAATATACGATGTTGTAATCCATGATTCCATCTACTACATTTTTTAAGGAGGCTCCGACATTCTAATAACAAACTCTGTCCACTGATTATTGCTTTATGAAATTATAATTCTGACAATTGTTATTTTTGGTTATTTTCCCAATAATAACGATTACAATTTCAAGTCTATAGAATATAATAATAACTGAAATTTTAAGTTAACTAAACTATCTGAAAAACCTTTTTTTAATGAAAAGCTAAAGTTTCCTTTAGCTGATAGTTTAATACAATATCAGAATATTAAAGTCCCAAAATATTCGCTCCCTAGATTCTTTGGCAAAATCGATAAAACATGGTAGTTCGATACAATATATGAATGGCATTTAACTTTTACTTCATAGTAGTAAACTGCTTATTTTGCTCCAAGGAAGCACATGTAAGAAGTAAAATATATCCATTTAAAAGTTCTTTTAATTAGTATTTTAAATGCGAGTTTCGTTTCCCAGACTTCGACATCTATCGATAGGGTATGAACCAAAATTTTATTTAAATCAAAACAGCTTTTGGAAGTAATATTTTAAAACTTATTTCGTTTGAAATTCATTGGTTTTTTCATAAAAGGAATAATATTTAAATTAATCTATTTTTATTACTGTCTACTGCGTCTATAAATTGTTTTTTTAATATAGAACCGTTCGAATTTTCGTTTTGAAATACACGAAGTGATTTATACATTGATTATAAAGTTTAAAATGATGATGCTCTTAAAATAGCACAATTTTACATGCTCATTCAGGAAATCTGTGTTATCTTACTTGCAGCATCTATAAATTTATAAATATGCTAAAAAATAAATCTTATCGATGTTACGTTATACAAAGAAATGTATATATATATATATATATATATATATATATATATATATATATATATATATCAATAAATCTGTTATTTATCTTTCAAAATATTAAAGATTTCAATATTTATATATATATATATATATTTGTTTCATAATTATTTCTTTTTATACTAGGTTCTGTCTGATAAACTAACAAAAGAAGAAATTAATTTTTGCCTAGATTATATGGAGTATATATTTAGAATTGTAATGATTTAATTTTATTTAGCCGCTGAATATTTTATTAACTTTAGTGTCAATAACAGACCATTTTAATTGTTGTTACCAAAATTTTTCATAAATTTATCATAAGTATATCATATTAAAAATTGACTTTGTTCTGAAGTTGAAAAAGGACTATCAAAATGAAAATTACACATTACATTGTAGAATAAAAAGATTTAATATTTTTTTGCTTGCCTCCTTAAAAAATCTTAATAATCAGATCTTAAAAATCTATACAGTGCATAACAAGTTGAATTATATTATTGCATGTCAAATATGATTTTTTATTAATTTATGCAGCAAATATGATCGTTCACCAATACAAGTTCTTATCGCATGAAATAAAAAATCTAAGGCAAATTTCAATGTTTGAACATCTAGATCTGACTGCATCTATTTAATCCGCAAATCTACGACTAGATTGATTATTATTATCACTGTAAATATAATTTTATAATTAAACACATTCCACCACGAATTCTATTAAAACCTCACCAATACCTCAAAATCAGTTAGTTTGTGAGGATGAACCGTCGGTCGAACTGTCGGATGAACCAGCGGTTCGAAGCTTCGGACCTAAGGTAATTCTAAATTTAAGGTGGTGGAGGCAGTCAGGTTGTCCTTTACTAACATAGAATATTACTTTTATTATTTTTATTTTATTCTATTTATTTTTTTTTATTGTTATTTTATTATTAATTTTATTTTTAATTTTCGGATATAATTTATTGTAGTAATAAGTTTTATTTCAGATTCTACGGGGGTGAACATAAACAAGGACAGTCTGACTGTCATTATTTTAGCTAATATATTATATTATAAAGACTGCAGGACCGATAAAAATATTTATTAATTTAATACCTCAATACTTTATTGCTTCAACATTAAAAATCAATATCAAGATCCTATAAAACAGAGAAGTTAGAGCGAAACGTATATTGTGCAAAAATTATTATGTAACTCATTAACATCGACATATTATCATAAACCTATCATGAATGATAAATTCAAATATCATTGTATAAAACTGTTTGATAAAAAGGCAGAAACCTAAAATACAAGAATCTTATCTTGACAAGATTTTTTAACTAAATATTATATAAAAATTTTGGTCCTGATAAAACTATATTATTATAAATCTAAGATAAATTGGAAATCGAAGTGTCATTATCAATCTTTATCAATCCGTTGTTGCTCAATGTTCAAAATTAAAATTAATACTTACTTATGAAGTATATAATTATGAAGGCTATGAGAATATTAAGATTAAGACAAAAATGATAATCTGAAGAATCATATCGAGAATTAAGCCAATATTTTACTTAACAATACTTTTCGATATCGAGACGATATTTTTACTAATGCTAGATCTCGTATTGTCCTTGGTATTGTCGAGCAAATTCAACTCGGTCCTCGAACTTTGGAGGGGTGGATGGGGAACTAATCCACCAAGGTCTCAGACCCTAAACCAGCGACGTCCATCTGGTAAGACCGTCGGATTATGCGAGTCTCGAGTCGCAGCAACCGTCGTGCTCGGAATGGAGGGGGAGAGGCGAGGTCCGGCAAACCCTATGAAAATTCAATCGACCGTCGGAAGGATCGAAAGTAGCATTTACGCAATAGGCGGGATAATACGACGACGCCCTCGTCCTTTCTGCGCGCCGGGCAAACCCGTTAGGCCATAGAGGCAGCCAAAAAGCGACAGGGTATCGTATGGAGTCGGACGACACGGGAGTGCTGGACCGGAGCCAGGCGAGAGGCCGAGATTGAGAACTTGAGGAAATTGCGGACTAAGTTCTCTTACGGTGTATAGGGCGTGGGGGATGGGGGTGGAGTGTTATAGTGCGGCGTCGACGAGTTTTTTATGTAAGAAATCGACTTTTTCAACGACTATGCTTCTGAACGGACTAGATTCGTGTGCTAAGTTCATGATTACTAAATTAGTATCTTGTATGCGTAGAGTTATAGGGGTTGATACGCTCCTTCTCAAACATACACACACACATTGATATGCGGAAACAGTCCTTATACAGCTCATGTAACACCTTGGATACTCAAGTTTGGATGGCTCGACGCTGCAGGCAGACGAAAATGTCACATAGTCTCTTCCTCATTGAATATTTCAAAGTATAGGTCTTCATCTTACTTGATCGACATATATCCTCCCGTGCTTTAGTTTAGCCAAACAATTTTCCCCACTCGTTTTACCTCCTACTTCCCCGTAACAGAATCATTGAATTCCTCATTTATTTATACTTCAACCGAATTTATCAATAAATTATCCCCTCCGCTACATTTAACATCTAACAACACTCGTTTCAAATCCACCTTATTCAGTTTTTCGATGAATATAAACGACAAGGAATGGGACAAAAGCAAACAAAATTTTAACATTTTAACATTTTTAAGGCCTAAACTAAATATTCATAATTAATCTACAATAAACGTTCGCTTTTCAATAACCACTATTCTCCTTTCAGTAACTCCGTCCAATGCGCACATCAATTATTTATATTGCGTATAGTTCAAACACAACGGAAACCATCAGCGTTGATTTTAATATTAAGTGAAAATCATCCATAAGATCTATAATGTATTAATATGGTACTTAGCGCACATATTAAGTTTTGCTAACATCCCTGTTTATTATATAGTGTCATGCGGGTCTTATCCCATGACTCAATATATGATCAATCAAATCGAATCAAATTTTTATTCGTTTCGCGTAATAAACTACTAATTGGCTGTTTCTGTCAAAGTTAAGCCTCGGGTTATCAACTCAAATCTTATATATCAAACTGATTCTCATTAATGAGGATTGGCGCAAATAATTCGACGAACAGTGGCACATTTAGTGGACTGTTGCATGATGAAAAGTAGCGGATTTTCAAGTTCCACGTGGAAAAAGCAACGGGATTAACTTTAATTAATTAACAATAATTGTAAATTAACAAGTATTAAATAATTACGGTTCATTTAATAATTGTGTAATAAGTTAACTAAGAATTATTCATTCTCTGATAGTTGCACGGCATTTCGTCTCACAATTACTTTTACTTTACATTATTGAAAATTTCGTTGGACATTTTTAGCTTTCAAAAACAATTTAATGTTTTTAGAACTTTAACAGTTTCATTCGTTTTAATAGTAATAAATATATTATTTTTCGGTGCGTAATCTATTGGAATATGTTCTTACTTGCGTCTATTTCGAATGTGCCGTTTTTCGTTGATAACATCGAAACAACCTTGTCGGCTTTGTTACGAATACTTGGACTTGAAGTAATAGAACATGTTCGAATTACAGTTAACAGATCGAAATAACGGTATATCTTTGGACAAGTACAACAATCGCCACCGTCAATTATCTCGTGTCTTATTAATTTAATTTATTTATTGTTATCCCGCAACGTGATCATAAAAGGATTATTGTCTCTGACAAAATACAAAGAACAGCCCGTAAATGCGATCTGCCTCGATCGACCTGCCGTTACGCTAGCCGAGATTTCGTTCCTCTTAGAAGGAAAAAAAAGATAATATTATAAATTAATTATAAATTGTACTTTTTTTGACTGTTGTGAATTAAATTAATAAATATTTTTATCGGTCTTACAGTTTTTATACAATAAATAATCTACTATACTAATAGAAAGGCAGTGAGACTATCCTCGTTTATCATCACCCCTGTAGAATCTGAAAAAGAAATTACTACTAAAAAACTAATAAAATTAAATTAAAAATTTAAAATAAAAATAAAATAAATGAACCTATAGACTATGTTAGTAAAAGACGACCTGCCTGATTCCACCACCTACATTTATCTTTGATATTGTCCGGCGTTTTGAATTGCTCCTGTATATAGTTATAAATTATTTGATTAATAATTTATATATTAATTACTTAATTTATTAATTTTTTAGTTTTTTATTTGCATATTATATAGAAATTTTATTTTATTTTTATTTTTTATTTTATTTCATTATTTTTTAGTAGTAATGTCCGTTTCAGATTCTACAGGGATGATTGTAAACAAGGACAGTCTGACTGTCATTAAATTAGTATAATACGTATATGATAGTATAAAGACTGTAAGATCGATAAAAATAGTTATTAATTTAATATAATAGTGTAGGGTCAGATAAAATAGATATGACTTTTTTAACAGATCAATTTTATGTATATTGACAATACAATTATAATACATAAAATTAAGTGAATATGCAATACACGCATGAAAGGATAATTTACATCCATATATACTGGATTTGTTAATATTCCTTCAAACGTCCACGAAGAGAACGATGTAAGAATCTCTACATTGAAACGAGTAGTATGATTTCACGTGTATGTATATATATATATATATATATATATATAACAAAGGAGACTGTATTCTCGTGCTTAAATCCCTTCAACGAGTATTTGATCCCGCACCGTGCGTCACCTCGTTGACGGGGTCCAAACAGAAGCCGACGAAGCTTGTCGTGGCACGCCTCTTCGATATCTCAAGTACGATTTAATCTAATGAAATCTAATTCGGATGGAAGTGGTTTCAGTGGCCCGTGTGAATTTGTGCTCGTTCGTCCGTAATTGTGCATGGATTCTTTCTTCGTATCATCTCGCCAACTTTGCCGTAACTCTCGTACAAGATCGTGCGTATATATTCGCAAAGGCTTGGGTGCAAAATTGGACAGTAAAAGAAAGAATATTAGACGATTGAAAGTTTAATGTAATTTTTAATTTTAATTGCAATGTTTTAATTTTATGTTCGATAAGCATCTCGAAATAATATTTTATATAGGTTTTTGTTTGATTTAGAAAAATTTCTGATATTATATATATATAAACGCAACTTGACAATGAATCTGATCAAATTTTTATTCAAAAAGTATATTTATATATCGATGTGGCAAAAAATAAATTTGCAAACGTTATCATTTTCACAAGCCTTTATTGATAATCTTAAATTACCTTACCACTTTTATCGTTCCAATTAAAAAATAAATAATCAGCGAAAAATCTGCAAATCTGAACCTTAACAAAATGTCGACGGTTTTTTTTTGGTTGTTGTTATTTTATGTTCCTTTTTGAAAAGGGCAAGGAAGCCAACGATAAACCAAAGGCTAACAGGTTGAAGATCTCTCCAGATTACCCGAAGTGAAAATTCACTCCAATTAGAGCGCAAACACTGGCGCTGAGCCCGCGGTTCAGACGCAAAAGAGACTCCTTCGCCCGCCTCCTCCTTCTTTCTCGAGCGTGCCTCACAAAGGAGAGGCGAGCCGTGGATGCGCGGCTCGTGCGTGTCGCGGATAATTGCGATTGTCGTAACCGTGCGAGCTTCGACGACGAGCAGTGCTCCAGCGAGATGGGATGCATTATTATTAAAGCCGTGAATATTCACATTTACTCGCACTAATTCATTTAGACATTTTTAATGGCGAGGGAATGTGAATAGGGCTAATACGCATGTATGGCCAATTTCGCGGAACTTTTAACGATCGAAAAAATTATGCTGTTTTAATTTGCCAACAAACTTATTTACTCTCATGTTTAGATTCACACGATCATTGTAAAATTTAAAATGCTTGGCGTAATTCATTTTATCCATTATTAACCTTCAATGAATTTATTTATTTTTCCTAATTACTTTTTACTTAATTTAATTAATAAAATCTGATCTTATCATATTGATACAATGTGACAATCGAGTTTTAAATGAAATTTAAAGACACAGGTCTCGTGCGCTATAAATATTCGTTTTAATGTTACGAACGAGCCTGTGTTTTTACGTAGTTGACTTAGTTGACAAAAACGTTGAGTAACAAAAACGTTGAAATGTAATTGTTTTATGAAATGAGGCGCGTAAATTTTTTCGGTAGGCAAAGCAGTAATAATTGTAATTTAAATTACATCAATATTTTCAGTACGTCTCCGAAAATTAGCATTGAGAACAGAAAAAATTATGAAATTTACATTTCAATTATAGGAATTTTAATGTACTTAACCATCTAAGAAACCCTTAAAATAGCATCTGCGTAGTCAATATTTTATTCACTTGTATATTTAATGCTTTTACATTCGATTACCTTTCTCAAGATTCGAGAACATCAAAACGTGTGTAAGAATAAGAGAGTAAGAACATCAATAAGTAAGCAAATGAAGTTTTTATACGTCCCCATTATTTGAAAAAAAGTTATATGGATTTACTTTCGATCCATTAAAATATGTATATAACACATAATACAGGATGATACGTTTTAAAATAAATATGGATATTTTGCTGAAATCAAATTTCCGATTTGAAGAAAATATATGCCAGCTGTAAGATTTATATGTACAGAGTGAGCTATTTTGACATAGAAAGTTCTTTTTTTTGAAAGTGGAGAAAATTTTCCATAAACAAGTTCCAATGTACCTCTGTCCAGAAATTCGTATTTTTTGTTATGGTTATTGTCAATTTAATTAAGACACGTTAACAACATAGAAGCAGTTAAATACATAACAGTAATGTTTACTCTGACTCTTCGGATTGTGTAGACTAATGCATATATAATTTCAATTGACGTATAATGTTGCGGAATTTGGTATATAGAAGTATTGCGTCTGCTTTTAACTATAGAATAGAAGCCCAGAAAAGGTTTAGACATTGAAAGAATAAGTAAAATTCTATTATTTGGGAGACACTTCGTTGGGATTTTTCTTCTAATATTCGTGCAGTAACAAAACGAAAAATACTAGATATTGCTTAAGATTGTAGCAGTAATGATGGTCAAGCTATCATCATCGCTACGGAAACAATCGTTCATACAATCACTTTCCAGATTTTCCCATCTGTTGTAATATTGTGTATTTTATCTTTGCTATATACAATCAGTCATAATCAACCGATCAGAAAATAGTCTGGAATTCTTATGAATTCTTATGATTTACTTTTGAAAAGTTTTAAATTTTCGCAAAATCAACGTTAGGCATGGCATAGTTTTAACAATACTAGTCACAGTAGTATAGAATACCTAAACTAATACAAATATAAATAGTATCCAACCAAAAGAATAATTTTATTTATTTATAAATATATTGATACAATATTTATATAACGATGCGCGCGTAAATTTGTAAACTCTATTTATAGATTTTTTAATGATATCTTACATGTAATAATAAAATAAGAGGGGAAAAATACATTTAATTTATGAATTAAGTTTGATATATTTACATAATATGAATGTTTCATTTTAAACGGTTGAGCATAAACTATTGAAACAAGAAATTAGTTATTAAAAGTATAGAAATAAAATTTTTAATGACAATTTTTAACAGAACTTTGTTTCAAGTAAATAATGTAGTAGCATATTATAATAATACGTACGATTTGTTTTATATATAAGTAAATATAATAATAAATGAAATAGAGCCAGTAAGTAAATAGTGATATGTATATATACCATATTTTATTACACTTAGTATATAATATCCTAAACAGAAACCATATTTCACTTTGTATACATATATAAATTTAACAGATTAAGCGATTGTCGAAACTTTTTCAAACGCTCGTTCCTAACGTGCCTTCGTAACGCTAACGTGGCGAGTTCGAGAAACATTTTATCAAAGATACTCAAGTAATACTAACTTTTTTTTCTCTCAGTGTAGAATTCAGATAATTGGCTTGTTCGTTAATTCAGATACTTAGCTAACAGTGTTTCAGAGATTTGTTTATAGTTTAAACCCAAGTACAGGAGATAAACACTTCAGATTACAGTTAATAAGGACTGAGAGGAATTTTCTTTCAGGGAGTCTTAAAAATAAAATGTTTATGAGGACATGAATCATTAGGGGATTTTAACTCGATGTATTGGACTCTGGGAGCTGCCTGAGCTCTGATAGTCCATCGAGGGATAGTGAGATAAAAGATTACGAAAAGCTCAGAAACTACTCTATTTGTCTCAATACACATCTTTAACTAATAATAAAAATCATAGTAACCGATGATTTGTGCTGAAACCTGAAATTCTGCTAAAACCTACAATGAAAAATATTGCCCTATAACGACGTACAATTCTTCCATGATATTTAGCTCAGCGTTTGTATCTTGTATATGAACGTGTCCCTAAACTTTGCTTTCTTATAAAGTTTTGTGTTACATTTTGGAATGATATAAATTTTTGAAAAAAAAAAATCATTACATCTGGCGTGACAAATGTAGTTCAATATGAGAGCACATTCGAATAAGGGAAATCGCACAATTTCACTCTAAAATCAATTCGTTCAAAAGAACCACGACATTTTCGAAAAAACCTTCCACTACATCTTGATACATATATTTTATTATGTCGAGTGGAGGTGTTCGATGAAAGCGTATCGACGAAACGAGGAGGATAGCTATAAGAAAGATAATAAATGTATATAGATATCGATGTAACTGGTGACTCTCTCGTGAATGACTGGAATAGGCAGAGCCAGGTTTTGCTAAAAGGGTAAGTAAAGGTGCTTATATATAAGACATTCGGTTCTTGCGTATGCTTGTTCAGATTCTTTGTTTACTTGCCCCTATCTAGGGTCCGTGTCTAATCCCTATTTTTTCATTATTCATTTCTGGTTTTAAAACATTGGCGGGGCGCAATGCCTCCTGCAGCTGATTCCGATCAGTCTCCAGAGAATCGCTAAGTATGAATGCAAAGTTACTTTTCCTTTCCTTATATATTACGATGATATCTTGTTCCCAACCAAAGCCACCCGATCTCCTTGACTGTTTTCCCATACCGCAAGTTTCATCGATCCATGCTTAACTGTACATCAAAGAATCGATCCATCGTTCCGTTGGATCAAAGCGCGCTATAGATTCCAACTCACGGCCCAACATCCACCGAAAATCTTCTATACACAACACTATTGGCGTGGATTATGTTCGATCTGTACACGCTCACCTATTACACCTGCAAAGTACGTTCCACTCCTCTGGGTGCTTTCGGGAGATCCAGTGAGTTGACTGCCCTGTTCCACCCATCCTCCCCCCCCCTGTACCACACCGTCACGTTGTGAACGGAGCCTGCGAGGGGGGAGGGTTACGCTGCACACAGCCGCGGAGGCGGATCAATAATATGCGCGCGCTCGGCCGACTTCCATCCCACCCCACTTCCCCGATCTCTCCATCCTCCCCCGGGCTGCCTCGTACAGACGCGTGCGCGAGCGCCCTACACGTGGGTCCTCCCCTTTCCGCACCCTCGACGCGGGCTCGCCGCTCTAGCGCAGCTTCCTCCGTCCGTCTCCCGCGCGGCGAGATGAACGCTACGCTCTTGCTTTATCTCTCGCTCTCTCTCTCTCTCTCTCTTCTCTCTCTCTCTCTCTCATGCACACATACGCGTTCATCCATCTCGAGGGGTTGCGCAGGAGTGCACGCACGCGCGCACGGCGGCTGCTGGACCGGAGCGCCCGAACGACTCCGGGATGCTGGGGGCCGCCAGTATCGCGCTCGCCGTCGCGGACGTGCTCTGCACACGACGACGACGACGACGACGACGACGACGACGACAACGAGGACGACGCGGAGAACGACTCGTAAGGGCGGCGCTTCAGCTTTATACTCTCTCTCTCTCTCTCCCCTCTCTCCTTCACTCCCTTTCAACAAGAAAGCCAGCAGCTTCTTTCTATATCTTCGTGTGAGTGTTTCTTCGACGTATCTCCGGTTTCCTAGGACTCGAGATTTTGGCAAAGGGTGCGGGCAGAAGAGATACTCGCGTCAGCCGTGCATGCCGGCCGCAATGTGATATATATATATATATATATATATATATATATATATATATATATGTATAAACGTGTACGCTGCACTATCTCTGCTATACATAAGGCGTTTCGGTGCGCGAAGGGTCGAGAAGAGTCAAGCCGGATTTCTGCGTGGGGAGGGTCAGGAGAAGGGGATGTGTAATCCTGCGACGGTAGGGTGGCTAGCAAAAGAAAACCGCATGGCTCATGGCTATTAGACTTTGTGATACATTCGGATTCTGTACGATACATCTTCGATGTCTCGATGTATTAATGAATGTACGTAAAGCCGTATTTTGCTGAGCGACGCTTTTAATTTGTCACGTAATCGTCTGTATTATATAAATATTTTTTCTGTATCAACTGACGTAAAAAAGAGGGACTGATGTAACGAGTAAAATTAAAAATGAAAAAATTAACGGGCTGGTTGGAAGTAATTTATATGGGGTAGATAAAAAGTCTCTTTTTTCTCATCGTTAAAGAGGGTAAACTTAAATTTTTGTAATTAATTTTGAAGGCGAAAAACGGCTCCTCGAACAAGAGTGCTCAGGAAGAAAATTAATGATCCTTACTCGGCAGGACGAAGTTCGCGTGTTTTTGATTTTTTTTTTTTTTTTTTTTAAAACTTTCTCCACAAGCGCGGCGATTCGTTGTAAAAACGTCCGATAACTTTCGGATCGATGGGATGTTTGAAATTTCGTTCATATTAAAAACACAAACGTTCGACTGGAAAAAAAAGTATTCATATAAAATTACGTCGACTTATTCGAGATGACATTGGGAGCTCGTAAGTTCTTCTTGAATTTTAGAGAGAGCGAAAAAAACAAATAACGTCAACGAACTTAACTCGAACCAAACGAATAAAGCTCTCGATTTGTAACGATCGTTGCATCGCGCACAAGTACACATCTTCTTCTCGATGTTCGCCGCGAGTTAGATCGACAAGGGGGCCCGGGGTGAGGGGGCGCGACCACGCCGACGCGCGCTGGGCCATACACGCGAGAATCGTACGCAGCAGCGGACCGTTTGAACGGGCCGATCCGATGAATCGCCACTCGACGCCTCGCCCCCCCCCGTCGCCACCCACTTCCCTCCATGAAATTTCTCATGCCCAGCCAAAAACTTCGTACCGTACAGTTGTATAATTTGCTCTATTCGGAAGCTCCTGTATTTACATTTGTACAATTTCTCGAGGCATTTTTGAATTACATACACGTTATACATACGTAAGCTCAAAAGGAAACGGAGAGAGAGGGAGAGAGAGAGGCAAAAAGATGTCGATGGGGAATCTCTTGGGGGGAGGGGTATCGAGCGACGAGCGCCACGCGGAAAGCGCGGAAAGAAAAGCGCGAGGATGACAGTATCTATGCATATATATATATATATATATATATATATATATATATATATATATATACACACAGAATCGCTCTGAATAGGGTTCAAAGAAAGAGAAAGAGATAGCCGCCGGGGAGCTGGAGGTGGTTGAGGAGGAGAAGGTGGAAGAAGTTGAGATGTCACGCTGAATCGAGAGATCCGAGGATCGATTCGCGCGCTGCGACACACCGGCCGCTCGAGCGTCGCAAGAACGGAGCGCGAGCAGCAGTGGGAAGAAAGCGGCGGAGGATGAGGTGAAGCGGGAAAATAACGTTTCAGGTGAGTCGCTATCCACATAGATGCACGCATACTTGCGTACTTGCGCGGATAGAGAGTTCTCTCTCTCTCTCTCTCTCTCTCTCTCTCTCTCTCTCTCTCTCTCTCTCTGTATGTGTTTCTGTGTGTGCGGGGCGAGTTTGCGGAGGGACGGAACGGGGCGAGCGAGAGGGGCATGGAAATGGTATTACACGGCCCGAGACCGCCGCGAGGGAGAGAGAAAGAGGCGACGTCCCGGTGTGCGAGCCGACTTTTTCGCTTTTTGTTTCTGCTGGCGCCGGCTTTGTTCCGGATAGAGTGAAGAAATACGTCGTCGTGCGCCATAGACGCTTTAATGGTTTTTCTTGCAAAATGTTTCTCTCTCGTTTTTGTTTGACGGAAAGTTAGACTTTTTACACGCCGAAGCTATTGACTTTGAGATGGACGAAAACTGGATGATTTATTTTTCATTTTGTAGAAGATTAAAATTTGTAACTTTGTGCATCGATAATTGTGGGTTACACTATATTTTATTCAATCGTACGGGCTCAACCTCAATTATTAACGAAGTCGATTCGAACGTGGAGATCGAACCAATTTTATACTAGTTAAAATGTTCAGTTGAAATCTTCTTCGTTCCGCATAAGAGTTGGAATCGTATCTATTCAAAATATAAGTTCAAATTTTCTTCGTTAAAAATTGGAATTAGGATCATCTCCATTGAATGCCTGAGTTGGATGTTGAGATAGCTTTATCATCTCAAGCAACAACAAATAGGAAGAGTGACAGAATTCGTGGTATATTCCTTTTTTTTACATATCGGCCCCGCTTCAAGTTAAAACGTTGAAAAGCTATCGTTCCCTCTTTATCCCAATTGCTTTCACGTCGAATCAGTATAGGTTAAAATAAAGTTTTTTAATGATTTCTTTTTTTTAAAAGCAAAAAACTTTTCATTGTATTGTCGATGTTGCAAAATTCGAATTTTCGATGGAAACCGCAGCATTCAATATGGGACAATAAATCCATGATTGTGAGATTTTGTAGTTTGAACGAAGCATTAGTTTTATACCGGGATGGGAATTTATACGTGTTCTAGTCAGTAATATCCAAAGCCCTTAGGAGCGTTTTAACATTTACATTAAAAGATTGTTATTCGAGATTTAAAAATTATAGCTCCGACGTAAAAACCACTCTTCGCGTTTTTCTGTAACGTGCAAGGTTTAATCCTATGTATTAAATATTTTAATATCAGTCTTAAATTTGGATTCGTCAGAATTACTTCATTGATTCATGTTCAGCGTAAAACTATCGGAGTATATAAAAGGAAGTTTTTCTATTCTAAAACTTGAGCCTTTGCCGATGTAAAAAATACCTATGCATTGATTACTTTCCATAACTCTGCAAATTTTTAAAGTTTCAGTCAAATCGACGAGTCACATTTCCGCCGTTGTACTCGTCAACTTTTACCAAAGGACACGAACACACCCGTACAAGTTTAAAAATATTTCTGTTTTATTTGGAAAATATATATCTCTATGTATTTTCCAATTTATTTATAAAAATTTATAAAAATTCTATCTCAAAGGCTGAATATATAATAAACAAATCAAACCGTAGATGTAAAATGATAAAATTTTAGGTGTATAAGAAAATTTTAGCTTTTTAATAAGTGAATTTGTCTCAATATTTGCCTAATTTAACGCAAGTAATTTTCTCGAAATTACATACATAAAATATAAAAAATAAAGCATACATTTAGAAATTATACATGTAATAATATATTGATATCAGTATAAATTGAAAGGCTAATATGAACAGAAAATATAAAATTAATGCCTTTTATCTACGATTCATGTTGAGTACTGGAAATTGACTTATTTTTCCAACATTATTCCACGCATACGAATATAGATAGAAATTGATGGAAACCACCAAAAATTCATAGAAATAAAATTTACAGAGATACGGCAATCGTTATTTCTCGAACGAATCCTATATGCGTCGAATTCACCATTGGGCGAAGAATAATAAATAGTAAATGGAAGCGGCTATTATTAGCGCAATTACACCGAAGCTTATAGCATCTGTTACATATACATACGAAAGTACAGCGAACTGCAATGTCTCTCATTCCGCGGTACTAATTTTTAATGTAAATCCGCTCGCTCTTTCTCTCTCTCTCTCTCTCTCTCTCTCTCTCTCTCTCTCTCTCTCTCTCTCTGTCTCTCTCCCCGGCGGTTAGACACCCGCGTACATTCGTAACCGCTGCGAAAGCCGCTGTGCGCGGGGCAACACCCGCTGCACATACGCGCGCTGCATAAAGCGAGGAATAAAGCGAGGGTACCGGCGACCCGACCACGTATACTCCAAATAGCTTATAAGGAACAAGTTTTCAGGGGAGGGGACAGACTCCCGTGCACACGGCTGTAATATGCAGACGTTGTTACGTGATGGAGGCGCGATTAGAAAACGGGCGTATTAGCGCGACGATGGTCGCGCGCGTTTTAATAGCTTTGGGTTTATTGCGTACCCGGTTGGGTGGCTTTGAGCGCTATAATGGTATTATAATATATGTCTACTATGATCTTTTTAATCCTTTATGAAACAGCGATAATGGAGACAAGAGTTTCATTGTGTGTGTACGCTGGTATAGATAAAATTAGTTCCAGCAGTTGGCTAAGGAAGTAAAAATTAATATATACGTTTGCGCCTGTAAGATTTTTCTACGCAATATTACAATAAAATTGCAATACAAATTTGTAACGATTAATGTCCCGTTAAACTATGAAATTGTATTTCTGCTTTTTAGTCCCGACTAGAAGTTCACTTAAATTTTATTTTTTCTTGCAGGCATTCATTAAATAAAAAATATGTGACCATTCAATATCAAAGATAAAATATGCGTACACGTTACATATTTTTATAAATTTTAATCTGTCGCTTTGAATATAATAAGTTTACATTCCATGTCTGGTATGTCTTTTGTTTTTCTTTATGGATTTATTAGATGCCCTTCTTAAGAGAAAAAATAAAGCCTTAAGCAACCTTAAACAGAATGAATAAAATTCTCTATTATAAATAGGCTACGTCAGATTGAAAGTCTTTAAATAATATCTTATATTTTTCTTTGGAATTGTGATTCAAAATTTTCCTATAAAATGCCAAAGCAATTAAAGAATTCCTAAAATTCAATGCACATCTACCAAAAATTCTTTTTCTTTAAATATAGATATTTATAATAATAATGTAAAATATACATTGTTATCATTAATGTTTTTCCCCATTGTATGTGCAATCACATTAAACATTATGTAATTATCAAACATTTTCACTTATATGAACGCAAAATTTTTCTTAATTCACTCAGAGCAATAACAATTCACTTCAGGTTCTAACGATTCATCGAATTATTGTTTTGTACTCGAATGATTTCAATTTAATAATGTTTACGACATCTTTAACTCAATTATTATTACTCGACTAAATAATAACTAAATTATAAAAATTTATAATTAAAACAACTAAAGTAAATTTCATGTTTGAAACTTTCATTTGCGAAAATAAGTAATCGCGATGTATGAAGAGTTCGGCGGATATAATGCGAACAATACCGATTCATATCCATTCATGTCTCTGCTTCATTTTATAGCAATGGGAATTGAGAAATTCTTTAGATAAGCAATTGAATTCAACTCAAGTTGTAAATAATCGATTATAATGCACATCTAACTTTGTTTATAAAAATTGTAGTAAATAAACTTGGTTAGATGAGTTGACACTTTCGTTATCTTTAGCATTAGTTTAATCACTGGCTTCAGAATTATTTCGTGCGTTCATTAAATACTTTTTTACAATAAATAATTTATCTTGCAAAAACGAGCATATAACATTGTTCTACTGAGAATATCTGTGAAATTGTGAATATGTTTCAGACACCTTCATTAATACTTTATAAATCCAAAAAATATTACTAAAATCTCTAAAGCCACAAATCACAACACGGGCACATGCAAAGGATTTGCAATTTCCATTTACATTGGATTTCTCGTTTGGGAAAACGCAGAAAGGTTCGATGTAACGCGCTGGAGCAAAATGCTTAACGGAATTGAATTTAGAATCGTAAATAACACATGTTCCCGGTGCACGTAACTTCTTTAAGTTGTTTTTCTGGATTTCGTCCCCTGGCGTAACGGTAAGAGAGCCGTTCTACCATTTGTCTGGAAAACACATCTTCAATTCTATAAAAGCAATGATAAGGTACGGAAAAATCCTGCGGTTTCTCGAACGAATAGCGTTTCCTGATTCACCTCACACACGATCGGCAACGTATAGGAAGACTCGGGAGAATACAGTTCAAGCTGGTTATGAGCGTCGTTCCCATTGGATAAGCGAATGACCTTCGCCAGGGGTCCTTTGAACGATAATACTTTTGCTTTCAGTGTACTTATACATATAGGAAAATCCAGTGCCCCCTTTTACGGGCATTATTATTCAGCCTTCGCCCTTTTTCTCACCTAAAAGCCTAACCTAATTCCCAAGCTATATAACTACCTATAAAACCATCCACCTTACGTCTAACGCACATTTGCGTTCACGCAAATTCTTCTCAATGCAGAGTCTTTTTTTCCGTGCGAGATCCCACTTAACTTCCTCGCTGTCTTCGTCCATTCGTCGGGTTCGGCAAGGGAGGAAAAATTTTGAACGTCCCGTAAATCTTATATATGTACTCGGAACCGTTAAAAGAACGGAGGCACAGACTGGAGGGAACGCACACACACCCACGCACACTCGGGAAAAGCAAAGAGAATTTACGCTCGGACCTTTCGCCGTAATACGTGCGTATAGTAGTAGTAAAAGGTTTACGCTATCTCGAGCGAGTGAGATATATATGGCAGAGGGAGCACGTCTGCTGGGGATCCGCGTCGCGCTTCCAGTTTCCGGGCTTACGTTCCACTTTTTGATTCATAGAGAGAGAGAGAGAGAGAGAGAGAGAGAGAGAGACTTCCTTCCTTAGACGCCCGATTTATCATATCTATCCGTGCACGTGTGTTTACCGCCCTGTATATATAATGCGTGCGGAAGTGCGTATGTGTATGTGTGTGAATGTGCGCGCGCGCACAGCTACACGACGAGCATTGAACAACTCCACGCTGAAAAGGGGAAACTTTTCAGCGAGCAAGCGAGCGAGCGAGCGGCATTCAACGGCCTCCACAATGGGGCTTACTGGTAGTCTCGTTCTCCTTTCCGTCCCCTATCCTTCCACCCTTGTTCTCCTTTTCTATCTTTACACTTGCCAACCGGAACGTGTAGCGGTTTTAATTGAACCAATGAGTGCGAGAGCGCGAGAAGCGCGACGGCTAAATTAGAACGAGACCTTTCTATATATATATATATATATATATATATATATATATATATATATATATATATAGAGAGAGAGAGAGAGAGAGAGAGAGACATTTTTATTCGCTAATTCGTAGGTATTAACGTCTATACAAGATACGTACAAGAAACTCTTGTACATTAGGAAAATCAGAGCTTTTTACGAGCATTTACACTTCTACTCCCCTGTTTTCATTGGGATCTCTTTATCCGTCCGACGCTCGCGATCGCTGTACCGACCCGACGTTGACGAACGACCGAGGCGTCGACACATTGTTCGAAATCGTCTCGCGATACGTAATTCGTCGAAGGAGCAGCATTATCGGGGCTCTAATTAATCGAACCAATCGCGGAGCCGCGTAAATGGGTAAATGACGGGGCGCACCGCGCGCGGCATTACAAAACCGAAGCTCGTGGCGTTGTAAGGGAATCGCGTCTGGCTCGAACAGCTCTAAACGGGAACGGAAACGATCGCGTCGATTTGCCGATTGAATTGACAGGGTAAGCTTGCCACATAGATGATTATCCACTGAAAACCCTTTGAACTCTTCGCCACAGAGTCATATATAAATGCATACATTAGATTGCATAAACTGTTGATTATGCACAAATTAACGAAGTTTCACTTAAGCTTATACTTTATAATTTTTTTGTATAATGTTCACATTTTTACAAAATTATTTATAAAAAAATGCAAATATTTTAAAATGTTGAAGAAGTTCGTGTTGATTCTCTGAAAGCTCAAATCTCAGTATAATAGATAAGTTTATTATTATCAAGTCGACTTATTAATTAGTCCAAATTTAGTAAGTCGACAACATTCGAAACTTTAGAAAAATACTCTGAAAATGTTGTAAATAATGATAATAGGAATAATTTTTATCTATAGTAGCAAGTAGTTTTTACTATGAATAATAATAAATATAATAATAACAAATTCAACATAAATTTTACCCAATGTTACTAAAGCAAATCTACTACAGTAGTAAGCAATTTTTCTATAAGTCTTTTTCATCTCATAAGCGTATTAATCAACGTACAAATTATAAATTACATATAAGCTTCTAGAACTTACAGTAGTAATGGTCTATGTACGCTCAGCCTCGGATCTTTCAAAGAATATGCTTGAATATTCTCTTCCTTCTTTGGGCGTTTAATCTTCCATGGAGTAGGAAGGGCAGCGATGCGAGGGAATTAAAAAAAACATTATCTTTCCATACGTGTGCTCGAGAACGTATAAGGAATATTTAATTACTTTGATGTGGAAAAGCTTTTATGTTGATATTTTATAAGTAGTTAATGCCAGATGCTCTTCGTGAATTTTATTAATTAATGTCACTTGTATATTGACACAATTAATTAAAACGTTTACATCACAAGGATGCGTGGAATGCCGTGAGCATCGAATAATTATCGAAATTTGACGAGGGAGCGCGAGTCTCTGTAATACAATTCAATTATTATCGATGAATCCGTGAAAACATCCTCGCGCCATTATTCTTTTAATTATGCAACATACACTACAGTCGTACTTTCAATATGCCGAAATGAACGCGGTTAAAGTTACTTTTACAATAAATTACGTTGCCGCACATTTGTACAGATAAAAATTACAGGGCGTTAGCATTCTTTTCTCCTTAGGATTACGACATAGACGATATCCAGACTCGTGAAATTTACTGCAGAACTTCATCTTCTCGACTTATGTAAAGAAGACACATCGAAATTAAATACACGTAATACTTCCGCCTGTTCCACAATCAGTTATCGCTGATAAAAAAAAGTATCACAGACGAAAGATTGAACAAGCATTTTTTAATCGAACGAATCTATTATTAATTCGAATTCAAAGAAAAAAAAATCGAACATTGAAACGATAAAACAATCGAATTTTTCGATATTTGTGTATATAACAGCGTTCAAATATAAAACATTTATTTCTGTGTATTTGAAAAAAAAAAAAAAAACATACTCGACTTTTATTGTTCGATACTCGCTCTCGATAGAATGGCATCTAAAACACTTTCTCTTCGCGACGTCAGCTCAACGAACAAAATAGAGATGTCTATTAAAAAAAAAATTCCTTCATTCTCGCGTAAAAAGTTTGCAACTCGATAATAAAAAAAAAAAAAACTGTTCCCTAGTCTCAGGATTCGAACGAGGAAACAAAAATGTTTCGTTTGAAAAGAAAAACTTCCGTAGTCCGCCGTTCGTTCAAATTCCTCGAAGATCGAAAATTTAAGCCGGATAAACGTACCGAGCGAACTCGGGTCTCCCAATCCAGCGACGAAACAATTTTCCATTGGGCTAACTCCTCCCACCTGCCTCCCTCTCTCTCTCTCTCTCTCTCTCTCTCTCTCTCTCTCTCTCACTCTTTCTCTCTTTCTCTCTTTCCCTCTACGTACTACTTTACATTCCTAGCATTCGACATTATCACTAACGGCAATCCTGTCTACTTAGCATCTCAATTATCCGTTGGAAATAACCCAATCCACCTAAGTAGCTCAACCGGGATCGACTTTCATCATTTCGGTATCTGTCATTCCTTGCTCCGAAGCTGCAAATCAGCCATGTACTATACGGGCCTCAATAGTCTTTCGGTCCCCTTAAATTTTCCGACCCATTCTTATCGGATTCTCGTAACCTTCAACTCGCTGTAAGCTCGTTTAAGCTCGGCCAAGCTGCTCCGTTATTCCGTTCAAGCGCGTGACATTAAAGAATGGCATCCTTCAGTAATTAATGAGCATAGACTCTTATTTTTTTTTTTTTTTGTTAGTTTATCAGCGCTGTTAGGGTTAAGGCGTGCGTGATAAATTTCAAGCGTCAAAATTACCATGGCACGCCATACTCCGGTGTTTCTGTTCTTTCTTTTTTAACTTTGTTCGACTTGGTTATAGTATTACCGTTCTCAAATTTCTAGGATTCCTATCATACGTAAGTTTAAAGTTTACTGCTTAGATATTCATTTCTAACATTTATATTTACATTTTTTATTGCATTATTATTCCAACTGCTATGTTATTTTATACTTTATATCAATTTATACGCTCTTTTATATCTAAAAGAGTTTTAACACATGGTGAAATAAATAAATAAATATATATATTTATTTATTTATGTATTTTCCAATCTAAATTAATTTCTCACATAAAATTTTTTTTCACGATTTCACGATGAATGAAAACGAATGAAAACACTTTATTTCAAAAATTATAGAACGTTCAGGCAATTAAATGCGTTACCGTCTGAAGTATTGATTTAAAAAAGTATTACATAATACTTTGTGTGTAATTCACAAATTTAGATTAATAAATTGTACATGCCTTTTTACCTTCTTTTTACTGAAAGTTTTAAATAAATACTTTATAAGGCCAACGCATCTGATTGACGAAACATTGTATAATTTCAAATAAAGTGGTTTTTACTTATTCCTCATAGTAAAAAAAGAATTCTATATGACAAACAAGCTGAATGAAAAAATTGTAAAATTTTAATTAATTTCCCTTTCGTCTCTTTTCACACGGTGAATTTGCATAAAATTCATCGATCTCGAAACGGCTCAAAGATACAGTGAAGAATTCTTCTGGGAGCGCAAGTCTAACGCTATAGAATCTAGATAATATAGGTTAAAGGCGCTTGGTGCTATCCATCCCTTTTTAGACAGCTCTCCAGTTTCCTTCTCCCCTTTCCCCTAACACTACGACCTACGCGACATGACATTGCGAATTACCGACGTGCGATGCATTTAGAAGGCTGTATGGACCGACGCCGTTAAATTTAAAAACGATGAAAAATCCCTGTCGCCTGGACTGATTTTGTCGAGTCGGGTTGAGCGTACGACGAAGAGAATGTGTGCATGTGTGTATGTGGATATATATATATATATATAAACTGGAAGAGTCTGCGAGTGAAAAATGATCGCGCGGAAAATTTATCGAGAAAGTTACGTAGACGTTATCCCAGATGGAACTTTCGAAGGTTCAGATTGCCGGTGGCCCGATTTTAAATCTGTGCGTTGGCAACGGTAGAGATATAATACGAACGAACGTTTACGAAGATAGTGGATTTATCGAGATTTCTTTTTCTTTTTTTTTATTGATTAATTCAATTCGTAAACTGCGTTTTTGTTCTCTCCACTTCCCATTGGGTCAAGGTCAGAGCCTCCGGGAGCCACGTTCTTTTTTTCACCTATAACGCTCTATTCCGAGCACACCGTCCGCTCGAGACGAAGATTTACGAGGCCCTCGTGAACGAGTCAAATTGTAATTTTCACGAGTGATGCCTTTATGTCACTGTGGATAACTCGAAGCGACGAATTACAAATTAATCTTTCTGTCGTAGCGCGCGGTCGTGCGTTCGAGCAGAGCTTTACGGCCGTAATAAAGGGGACGCGATCCTGCCTTAATCAGCTCCTGGCATCGACTTGCCGAAAACAACACCGTGCCCGAGGAGTATTTTCCGAATTAGGCTCACAAGTGCACTGTAGTCGCGTGCTCGCGACTAATTGCCGATGCAGCCAGCGAGGAAGGAATTCTGGATGTAATAATTTAATAAAAGTTGCGACATATAGCGGTACTTAAAAAATACGCGATGCAGGGCGCTTTCTGCTTCTTTATAAAATCGAATTTGCTGGTAAAATTAATATAATGCGAACATAGTTTTTTTTTGTAATGTACCGTGAACGAATACAGATATCTGAATAAAATAAACCTTAACGTTTTTAAAATAAAGGAACTTCGCATATTTTAAGTGCTCGTTTCAATTTTCAGAGTCGTAACAAATCGAATCTTCTCAGATAGTTTGGATAAAAATCACTTTTAAACGTTGATTAACTCCTAATTTCACTTTTACCTGTGACAATTATTTAAATTATTAAAAAGATTGCTTATCTTCCCAAATTTATATTTTACCATTTTCATTATATTCAGCTAATGTCTCTTACAAGATGAGGTCACGAATTGGGATGGCGGATTTAGTCCAGATCGAGTAAAAGGAAAATTTTTTTTAGAAGGATCGATTACTGCTGTCTCATTCATAAGTTATCATCTCAAGTACGAGATCGGGCTTTTCTGTATTTAAATAGGATATGCTGCAGTTGGAATAGTTTTTTTTCTTTAAAAATCACAAATTTTGGCCGGCGATTTGAAAAATGAATCTTTGTCCGCAAAATTTTTTTAGCTACCCATCGATTGAAAATCGACCTTGTTAACAGAGAGGCCCTTTAACGCCTGTAACGGCGGTTAAGAATAAAATAAAGAGAACAACCGAGAAATTTACATTTGCAGACATAGATTTATTGGGACTTTTTTTGCTTAAAAGGTTACTCTATTTCAAAATCCGACGTCATAATTAGGAATTTCTAGTCTAGAATAATTTCAAAAATCTAAGATTATAAGTAAACCGTACCATATCTTTGGAGTAAAGCAGCGTTCGGGGCTGGAACTTTACAGAGCTTTTATTGAGTTATGCTCAATATACTGACGAGTAACATAAAAATCATAGTCTCTGATTATTAAATCATTAACATCAATATCACAGTCTGATATTATTATAAATCATCACCGATATTCACAAAAGTAGATAATGATAAAAATCTTGGATAAGATAAAGTTTATTAAATAATTGCTCCTAAAATATTCATTTATAATGAAGGCCTTAATTATTGTAAAATGTATAATTTACTTTAATTAAATTATTTTTTAATTCTTAATTTAACCTATTTCTTAATTGTGTAATCTGTCCTCAAATATGTATAAAGAATGGTTTTATTAATTATGCCATGAGAATGCAATTAATTAACACTGTTTAAAATCACTGAAATAACTTAAATTGCGCATGATTTAATTGCCGTACTTTTTTATCGTCCGCACGAGGGAGCTCAAATGAATTAACGCAATGGAAATGAAAATTCGCCATTCAGTGCTGGGTAGTTAGCTCAGACTTATTTTTCTTCTGACTTTATCTATCTAATTAACTCTATTTTTTAGGTCAAATGTGCACTAATGTATAGAACTTTAGCATACTTTTTCAAAAACAAAAAAAAAGTTAAACAGAGAGTTGAAAAAGACTTTTTCAAAACGTCAAAGCCCTTGAGCATTGCATTAATTTGTATAATTTATAAAAAATAATTTTTAATTAGCAATACATTGTTCGAGACTTTCTTTCGATAAATATTTAAGTATCTCACATTGTTTATTATATGAATACGCATTAAAGAATCAATCATTTAAGCAAACATATATCTATACAGTAATAATAATTACAAATAAATATATGATTGCAGAGAGTAAAGGCTAATTGAAGTATAATATATAAAGTAAACCTTCGTAAATTATGACGTTACTATAGTATAATTAAAATCAAATTGATTAATGACGGATTTAGTCCAGATAAAGGATGGTAATTAATAACTTTAATTACTTCGAACCTGAGCTCCGTAAACTTTCAGGAACTGGCGTTTTCCTATTCCGAAGATATAGTCATTCCTTACTTGCAAACTGGCACTTTCAACTAATTAAATTAGATCTACTGCGCAGTCGGAGAATGTTTGGAATGAACATACCTATTTTTTTTTCATCGGATTCGAAGAAATAATATATAATTCCAAGCCCAAAAAAGTCCTAATGAAATCTATATTTATATACAGTTCCTTAGTTTCTGTCATCTGAAATATCGACTGATTTTAGTTATTTATTTTTAGACGACGCACGTTAGCATAAGCAGAAAATCACACTGCATTAGTGGCATCAATTAAAGGAACGCGACATTTGAGATATTTTGTTCTCTTTGAAATATTCTTCTATAAAATCTGGAGCGAAAAATCGAGATTTTCGTTAATAATAAATTCCCTGACAGTATAATCACTTCCATTGGATAATTGAAAATACACTTATCGTATGTAAAAGTTTACGAGGCCTATGTTGGCAAATCTCTTGTTTAAAGATGATTATTGTATTTCTAGCAAATTTGAACGGGCAATTAAGCCCACCGTAAAATCATAATGTTTTACATCGATCATCCACAGACAGTGGTCACCCATCCCTTGGATCACCGTCCGTCAGATATTCTAAAAAAAAAAAAAAAAAAAAAACAAATAAACAATTCACCACCAGATCCAGAGGAGCTTCCGCGTCGTCGTCCCGCGTCGGTGTCGCCCTTAATAAGATTAAGCGAGCGTTCGCGCGTACAGCGACCGCGCCCCTCCCGCGGCTGCACTCGCTCATTATATATATCAGACCATGCCATTGCGGATGCGTCGTTCAACCCCTCCCCCCGGAACCATCCCGCGCGTGTACGGGGAGGGGGAAGACAGTGAGAGAGAGAGAGAGAGAGAGAGAGAGAGAGAGAGAGAGGAAGAGGAGGAACGGGGCACAGTGGATCAGTCGAGCTTGCTTTGTAATCCACCCCCTCGTCGTCCCGTCGTCGGAGCCGCATTATTAATTGCGTTATCTCGTCGATTGGTCCTATATTTATCTCTCTCTCTACGTACGCCTGTATGTGTGTGTGTGTGTGCGCGCGCGCACACACACACCCGCCGAATCGCATCGAACCTCGCGGAACTCCGGCCCCGCACCGAAGTCGGAGAGCGAGGCGAGAGTCAATTTATATAACCTCGTCCGTGACTCGCGCGTACTCCCCCTCGTGCAAGAACGCCGCTAGAGGGAAGGCGAATGAGGGATGACGGGGAGGGGAGGCCGCGGCCTAAGCGGTCGACCGAGAACGTCGAGGTCCTCGAGGATCGGTTAGCGAGAATGGGGGGAGGGGGCGAATGAGTCGCGCGATATCTTTTGCGCTCCGTCGCTCGAACAGGATCGAACAGGTGGCGGAGCTCCACTTTTTTTACGTTCTTTTGTGTTTTATTTTGGAGGGGGGAGGGGGGTTTCATTAATCACCGCATGCTCGATCGAATGCTCGAATAGAGAGCGAGCGTCGTGTCATTTGCCAAATTATATATCTGATACATTTGTAGAGCGAACTAAGCACTTACAAATAGCAAATTGTAGAATATCAGAGCATCTATTATTCAATCGTTTTATTTTTATTTTTCATAATAAGCGAACGATTACAAAAATTTCAAATCAAAGCCTTTCTCAAATAATTTGATAGATATTCTAGAAACATTTATAAAATATTGGTTTTCTGCTGTGCTCGATTGTCAGTTCAAGTTGATTCGACATTTATAGCTACATTTACATTTTCGATTCTCAAACAATAACAATATTTATAATGATTCGATAAAATTAACATATAAGAATATATGTCTATATTAATATAATATGCATCGGTTAATCGATCTAAAACTACGCGATTGAAAGTTAATTATAAAAATTAACTCCGTTAAAATAATACAATGAATGAAAATACACCGATTCTGTAATTATTGATTTCATTTGACGGCAGTCGTGTCATTAATGGCGGCAATAATTCATGTAATGAAAAAATAAGTATAGTTTTTAAAATAAGCATTTTAAACGATACAATAACATATAAATTGATTGGTTATATTATTCTTTATATATATTATAAATGTCAGACTTATTCGCAAATCAATGCATGGTTTAGTAAATTCGAGAAAACCCCATAAGCTTAGCGCCCTACATTACTATTATTATCCTTCAAGAACTTTTCTGAACGCAAAGTAAAAAGTAGAATAACATAGCTGGTCAAAAATAACTTTTGATATTATACAATGTCGACAAAACTAAAGCCAGAAAATTCCGAATATCAGCCGTCCCAAATGTAAATAAGTAACCACGTACGGGCTGGGGAAAAAACCCTATACATCCCTATATATCATATGTACACAGCAGAGAAAACGAACTTTGCAATCCCATCGGGGGAGATCCATTCCAGTGCCCTCGGGCGACCCGTGAACCGAGCATTCGATATCTGGGTCACTTTTGAATTTTAATCTCGCAGTTGGAGCACCAGACTCCCTCCTCTCACACATTCTCTCTATCTCTCTCTCTCTCTCTCTCTCTCTCTCTCTCTCTCTCTCTCTCTCTCTGTCTTTCTCTCTGTCTTTCTCTCTCAAATGTAACTTGGCGAGCAAGCTCGATTCAGCTCGCCCTCTAGCTGCAATTTCGAATTATTGAGTTTCAGCCTGCGCGTCTGGCGATTTCTTGCCCTCCTACCATCACCTTCTGCTCGCCCCTTCTAAAATCAATATTCTCGATTCAGATCCTGTCTTCTGTCTCTCTCTCTCTCTCTCTCTCTCTCTCTCTCTCTCTCTCTCTCTCTCTCTCTGCCCAATAAGAATCTTTTTTAATAAAGGCGCAATTGCGTTTCGTTTAGATAAATATTGTAATGCTCTCTCACCCAATCTCCGCTGATGCGAGACTATCGACGAATTCCCCCCTTATTCGATATGGAAACCGTAGATGATACTGTCTTTTGGGAGAAAAACGAAATTTCGTTCGGTTAGATTTGTCTGATTTTAATGAAAAAAACTTTAGATCGTTATCTAATTTTTAGCAGAATACGATTTATTTGTGTTATACTAATTTAAAGTTTATACTAATTTAATTTTAAGTTTATACTAATATTTTTCAATTTTTGTTGCTTTATTGCAAAATTTACTTGGTCTTTTTAAATATTTTACAATAGACCTTGTACGCATTAGTTCGTAAAAATTTATCAATTTTCATACGAATTTTTGAAAATTTCAATTCATGGTAAGTGTCAACATTATAAATTTCTTTCCAAAGCTAGCAGGTATATATGAACAATGACAATTTCTTTGGCGTATTTTTTTTAGACAAACCATTATTTACAAAAAAAGTATTATGTTCGCAATTCCATAAATTTATAAGTTATTAAAATACAGAAAATGTAACTCATCAATAGAATTTTTTAATTATATATATGTGCCGATGAATAATATATCGTATTGGCAAAGTTGACCTCTTGTTATCTTAAATAAGAAATTAGTCTTAATTATAGCGCCGAGTATATAAAAATCAATAATATTTTTCTATATTTATTCAAAATACTACGAATTTTCATATATGATCATTTGAAAAATAACATGTCTAAAACCATGTAATATCATGTAATATTAGAAGTCACAATATAGTGAGCTATGATGTAATATATTATATTTTTTATATTCTAATTTTGTTTATAAAATGCCTGAATTCGAGGCACAATATTTCTTTGATAAATAAAGATTCATCCAAAGGCAATGAAAAGAATTCTTGATATAGAACGACTAAGTTTTACTAATATATTAATTTTGACTCATTTATTCATCGGCTCCTGCGCTTTATATTTAATTAAAATAATGATTGAACATTTTCAAAGGGGTATTATTTTAGCTTTATTTACGGTTCATTTGACTGATAAATTTAGAGATTCACGGTAAGAATACTTTTAAACTTTAGTTTATTATTATTTTTTTATTTAATAAATTAACCCATCGTTTCATCAGAATTAATTTGATCTGAATATTTTAAGTAATTTATTATTAAATCGTCATAGTCAAACTAAAAAATTCAACATTATAATAAAAATTACAAAGCTTTAATAAAGTTTATGTATAATATTATTAACATATAATAATATTATATATTATAGTATTAACCGGATTTTCACCGTAAATACAAAGATAGTGTAGATAAATACTATAACTCATTTTCATCCATACAATCCAAACCCGGCTCGAAAAAACAGTTGAAATTCAACAAACGGTAACTACCAGAAAATGCTATACACTACTATAATCACGAAGTATTATTTTGCCATAACCGATGTATTTATATACGTTCACATTTCGTTAAAAAATATGCAATATTTAAATAATAACACGAATAATTGCTTTTGAATAACGTTCTCTAGGATATGTATTAACTAGATGAGCCCGACTTTGGCCGGACACACAATGATACAAAAATCATTCATAAAGTCCTGGAGATGAATTCTTTCGTAAAATTAATAGCTTGGACAGTTTTAAGGATCGGTCAGAAATCCACGAGATAAACTGAAAAAGGAGAAAAATTATTTTTAACTATTTTATTATCCATGTCATTATATGTATACAAATAACGTCAACGATTTGAAAGAAACATTGAATGTTGTTTCAATCACAAATGATTTAGCGTTAACTTATTATCGAAAAAGAATATCGGACATTTATCGAACGAATATATACACGTGAATTAAAAATTTCTCTAAATAATAAATCCTTCTAATCTATATTCATACGGCAACTTGGCCTCGTAAAAATTTCAATGAAAAATTCCATATCGAACAAAAATATTTCCAAATCTGAAAACCAATACTTTTTCATTATAACGAAATACACTAGTACTATTAACAATTCTTTTGAAATAGTATTTACGTCAAAAAAAAAATAATAATAATAACCCTAGTAAATCGAACTCTTTCCACCCGTATCCCCTATAACGAATCTCGAAATCCACGGTATGAAAATCTCGATGCTCGATCATCCGAGTTTGCTCGGCTCCTCCGCAATTGCCCCACTCCCCATCGATCCTCTTTATTTAACTTAGAAACCGACATATGCAGCAGTCAAAAAAGAATAGAAAAAAAGGGACAAAAGAATCATGGAGCGTGGGCTTGTGAAAAAAAAAAACAAAAAATGGAGGGAAGAAAAATTTCGACTGAAAAAAAACGACGAACAAATTCGAGCTCGAAATTCAGCGTTCCGCTTTTCCCGATCCGCGTGCACGCAATCATCGAGCTGATTACTAATTAGAACGCGCGCGCCGGTACGTTCGATAAAAGATGCGTCTAAATATAGAAGTGCCAATTCCGCCCAAGCCATTGGAATGCGAATTTTCAACCGACTGAGTGTTTTATTCGAAGAAATTGTAATTATAAATTAATCTCTAAAAAAATATTTAAAATGCGTAATAAGTTTCTGAAAGAAATATGATTGAATATTACGACGTTTTATAAAAATATACTATAGTACTTGGTCGATTATTAATACCTTACATTAGATAATAATTTATTCGATGTTAATAAAATATTTCGGAATAAGAAACTCAAATACTTGACTTGCTTTGACAACAATTTAAATCAAAAGCGAATTCTGATTGTCTTTAAGATAAAGGAAATGGAATAAGAACGACAATGCCTCCCTGCTTTCTGCCACCATTGTTAAATCTACTTTCTTTTATAGCCGTTATCAAAGTTAAAAGTAACTGAAATTTATTAAAATTCTAAAAGCAGAAAAACTTTATCTTTGCATAAATTTGATAGCTTTTGATTTACTTAAAAATTTATTGTACATAGGAATTATCGCTTCCATGTATTTCGCGCGCATAACGATTTTATTATAAGTAATTATTCCTTGTTAATTTCATTCATATTTATTAGTTCGTTACGTATAAGTTACTGTTTTCAAAAATTCGTAATTTTATAAATCTGAATCTAAAATTCTCTCACACTATTTTACTATCATTGGCACATAGATATATTGGGAAACCATTTACATCAGGGATATACAAAAAGGAAAGATAAGTAGGAAAAATATTTTTAAAACTGATTTTTTTTTAAAAAATATTTTTAAAAATGAGAGAAATAAGGTGTAATTAAAATTATTACTCATAATTATACAACACAAAATAATTTTCTAATGTTATCTGATGTTATAAGTGTGTAAAATTACTTTTCTGTTTTACTAGAACATCTATTTACACAGCATTATAATCTTACTGCGATAATTAAAATATAATTATAAAATAAAAGATTTTATTACGTAACCACTGATTACAGATAATTTTTAATATATCTATATATATTTTACGCATAGTTAAAGCAAAATCGGTTTAAAATCTATGCATAATAGAGCTATAAAATAATAAAACTAATGTACTGTTCGCCAAAATTTGCCGCAAAGAAAGGTAAAAGCTACCACAACTATAATTCACGTAATTTATTAGTTTCGGCAAAAATCACATCAAAAGATTATCGCCAATAATCTCGCGCGTATGGGATTTCGCAAGTAATTAGCTTTAAAACGAAATCAATGCGAGTGCGAAATATCCGCATTTGGAATTAGGATAGCGCCGTGGGTTAATTTTAGCCTATATATAACCCAGTTGCCCATTTGGAATGGCTAAACGATCTCACGCCCCGAACTTTTATCTCAAGCGCCGACTGCAGCAGTCTTTCGATTAATATACGACAACGACGATATATAATATTATATATATATATATATATATATATATATATATATATATATATCTAGATATAGATGTAGATATAGATATAGATATAGTGTGGTACGCATCGCGACATATAATATCCTAGGAGCGGAGCGGCCTGATGGCACGTTTCCCATTCTAATTCTCCCCTCTATATTTATGCACTCCACTGTCGCTCCGTCACGCTTCCCTCTGATGCAGACATATATATATATATATATATATATATATATATATACCGCGAAGCGCATATTCTATCCTATCTCCCACCATCCGCGCGCAGCCTTGATATTCTCGGATTTTCCCCGAGCGTCGCTGGAGTTCGCTTTGTTTCTCTTTTGTATATTTATTATATGTATAAACATACTCTTTTATTATGCAGTCATAAAAGAAGCCTGCTTTTATCGATACGTTTATAATTTTCTCTCCCTCCCTCTCTTCTCCTCTCTCTCTCTCTCTCTCTCTGTCCTTTTTTTAGCTCGACTATTTTGTATTGCAATGTTGAAAAACAACTATACGTGCGATACCGTGATTGTTGATAGCTGTGAATTTAGTACAAAAATTAATAGATTATAAATTATTAATATTTTGATACTGATCCAAATGGTAAATGAAACTGACATTAGACATACTAACATACTTAGAGCTGTTCATAACTTTATTGTATAAGACAAATTCCAAACTTTACTTTTCATATGTTTTACTTATCGTGTTTTACTTCAGTGTTTTCCTGTCAAATTTTTATAATATATGTAAATATAATTATATGTAAATTGCTATATATAAATTTCATTATACACGTATTTAATCTCTCTATTAAATTAAGGAAATAAATTTAAGAATTATTAAAAAAAAATAGTATAATGTAAATAGATAAGTATTTTGTTTTAAACAATACTAGCGAACAATATATTTAATTATCTTCATAACTAGACTAATAAAGATTGTTAACGGTCTCGCGGCCTTTTTAACAAAAATAATAATATTCATTACTTTGATTTATATCAGTCGACAGAAGTACAATTATTAATTTTTCACAATCATGTTCAATAATAATAAGTTTTTCAAAATGCACATATTTTTCTATGGACCAAGGAGGGTACAGTATTTTTATTTAAAATACGTAGAAATCGAAGGTTGATCTTAATGTGAGAAAACAGAGACAATTGAGTATTTTTTCTCGAATTATTATTAAACCAAATGGATTCTACGCCCGGGTCAATGGCTCGACATTTGACTTTCATCGTCGCGCGCGTTCTCGCCTCGTAAGTGCAATACAGCCCCGAGAAGTACGAGTGTAAACATATCGATTCTCATCAAGTGTACCAGCGCCAGTAGTCTCGGAGGCGCGCCTCGGAAAAGATTTATTGCTCGCCCTCTCCGAGCCGGCGTTTCGCAAGTTCGCGGATTGTTGACATGGGATCGGAGGGGGAGGCGGTTTGCCAGCTCGGGCGGGCGCGCGCGCGCGCGCAGCACCGGGAGACGCCCGGCTCGCGCAGCGTTAGAGACCGACTACCCCCTCCCCATAAATCCTTCGGCGACCATCGGAATCTCGAATCGGGCGGGGCTAGATATCTAGCGTGGATACGTGTGTGTGTGTGTGTGTGTATTACGCCAACGCTTAGTTCCCCTAACGTCCTTTGTGCTATTATATAGGTACTAGTGTAGTAAGCCGCCAGCCAAGATGTGGAACTGTACTGCTCGGCTCGGGGTTGCAAGATGAATTTAGAATCACTCACCTTCACATATACACACATAAATTTTATACATATATATATATATATATATATATATATATATATATATATAATATCATGAAGGACTGCGCACCCTCCGTGACTCGAGAGCGTCCGCGGGAAAAATGACGTCGAGTATGATGCAGTCTATTGCCGCGGTCTCAGACATCTCTAAAGGTCCTCTCGTCGTCACAATATATATATATATATATATATATATATATATATATATATATATATATATATGTATATATATATATTATATATATATATAGGGTCTGCAACTTAGAAAGTTCATATTCTTAATGAGAATTATAAACTAAAAAGAGACTTTATAAAATAAAAAAGTTACATTATTCTTCTGAGAGAAAGCGATGAGCCGCAGATGCAATTTTCTATAAATTAATCCGATAAAGTAAAACTTCTCTCGATTTCTGTTTTATTGGCACGTAATTCGAAATTTTCAACGGAAGAAAAAATTTTTTGTAGAAACATATGTTCACTTCGACAGATTAAATTTAATAGATTTTTTGCACGATCTTTAACACATGACAGCTCTCATTGGAAAAACGAATGCCGCAAATGATAGATAGGACGTTAGTAGTAAAAAAGAACTTTTTAAATTACATACCTAACATATACCGTATATATATATATATATATATATATATATATATATATATATATATATATATATGTACATAATATTCCCAGCAGATGTAATATTTTTTATGTCAGTAGTGAGTGTAAAGTGCTTTTTGCTATCCGATAAAAAAATGCAAAGGTACAGTACGTACGCCTTATATATATATATATATATATATATATATATATATATATACATGTACATATATTCCAGTCGTAATGTAATTATTGTACTTTTTATTTGATTCCTCGAGACATTCCAGGATAAGAGGTGAGCTGTAGGAATCTCGCGAAACGATTAGATCTATTTAACAGCGGGGCTTTACGAACGACTGCCGCGATAATTAATGAGAATCATTAATTAAGCGCGAGCTGAATAAAACAGTCCGGCACTTGAGCGGAAAGGAGGCTTTTGATCTTTTAAACGAGATTTCGACGAAGGTATTTCTCTCCTTATATTCTTGTACCATACATTATTTTAGGCTCCTTGGCTCCTTCCATACACGCCCCTATTATTCTCAAAGGAAGAATGGACTTTAAAAAATTAACTCGCATAAATTTATATCCTTCAGTTTCGGCGATTAACTCGAGTAATTAGTTTTTCCCATCTACGGCCACCTCTCCGCTTTTCTCGTTTAAATTTTCCTTTATCTTTATAAATCGACTAAGAGTGAGCGACACTTTATAAATCGACGGCGTATCTCTCGACTAAATACATCGGTTTCTACGGACCGATGAAGTAATGAAAAATCGATCCAGCTGTAAAATTCTCCCCTCTCCGCCCTTTGGCAGATAGGCAATTTCATCAAAGTTTCGTGGAGGAATCCGCGACAGATCGTTGCTGAAAAAATTCTCTCGAGCCCCTGGCCGTAAAGTGAACGACAAGGGCGAGGGGGGAGGGGTGGCGAGGAGCGATGGAAGGGCGGAGCAGCCGAAGCAAATATTATAGAGCTTCGCTTATAAAAACTTGGAAATTACAGCCAGGTGAAACGCTTCATCGTTGCACGAAAGATTTACGGCTTGTGCGTTTTCACTTATAAAACCGAGGAAGAGCGCAAATCTTCCGTGCTCTGCTCGGGTCTTAAATCACCGCCGAATAGGGATTAAGGTAGAGCTGGCCGATAAAGTGCAATTCCACCCCTTCTCTCTCTCTCTCTCTCTCTCTCTCTCTCTCTCTCTCTCTCTCTCTCCATATAACTCTCCGTATTTATTATTAATTTTCGCAATCATTGCAAAACGTGGCAACCTCGTAGTCTTACCTTTCCCGGAAATACACTAGGTAATTATAGACCATATACGTGTACGTGCACGTATCGTCCACACGTATATATATATATATATATATATATATATATATATATATATACTTTTAGTAGCGTATATACGTACACGTTTTCGAACGGCTTTGCGCTCGCAACCTTTATATACAGCTTTAAATGTGTGTGTGTCGGCGGAGTTTCGTTCGTGCCTCTCTCGCTTTCTGTATAGTTGCGCTTTCGCACAAGGGGCGGAGCTTCTGGCTTTCGGTAAGAGCAAGAGCCGGAACTTGAACTACGTAGTTCTATCAGGTTTTATAATTGAGGGCCGCGCGCGCGCCACCAGGCGCTGTTTTCGCTTGTATTTAGCTTACGTGCTTCTCTCGCGGTGGGATAGAGAGGGAGAAAGAACATTTTGGCCGTGTAAACTAAGCTCCCGCGGGGTTTTTCGATCATTAAATGGCTCGCGGGCTGGTTTCCTTGTTCGTATATATAAATCTTCACAGTAAATTTACGAGTGCACTTTCTCAGTTGCGTGGCTTGGTTCTTGGTGGCTTGATGCTTTTGTAAAGAAAAAAAGCGATTATGTAACTAAAATGTAATGTTAATTAAGTACAGCTAATTTTAAGCTTTTCGTATTTCCCATGTAAATCCTGGAAAAGTAGAAAGTTTTCCAGTGATTATACAGAATTATACAGAATGAGTATATGGTTATATTAATATAAAAGAATGCATTATAAATATTAAATGAGCTATAGTAAATAGTAAAAATTTTATCTTTCTATTTTCATATGTTTAAGAAAATAACAAAAAAATTGTTCTATAATATTCATTTGCCTATTAATTACCTTAGCTTATTATTTATGTTCTTTTCATATATTTTAAAAAATAATTGTTTCGGTATCAACAATAGGTCATTTCATATCGATTTGACTAATAATTACACGAAATCAGTAAGAAAGCAATAAGAAAATAATCCTTAGTACACGAGTTTCATAGTCAACGAACCTTCCATTTTTATAGTATAAAATCGTAAAGACAGCTCGACGACTAAAGTTAGCTTTAGCGAACTGTTACGTTGTAAAATTTTTCAATTCTCTAAAGTATTCAGCGATTACGAAAAGCTACGTTTGCGATGTAAGGCCGCTGTCGTTTTTCAAATTTTTACCTACGGTCGCTTGTATTTGACGATTTAAAAGGGAACCTCTTTGACGAATCAAAGAGAAGTTGGAAGAATGACATAGAAAAAAAGGCGCGTTTGCGTCAAAGGGTTCCCGTGCTCGGTGCTCGGACTACATTCGTTTGAAATTTTTTTTTGTGTTTTTCACGACGTCAATATTCAAAACGTAAAAAGGCAAAAAATTTTGATTTTTGAGAAGCTGATTTTTGTCCCGTATATATGAGCGTACTCGAACGACTTGTTAAAATTATAAGTAATTAGTCTGCGGGGTGCAAAATATTGAACGCGTTCATTTGTTACAAGCGCAACATTTGTGGCTTTGGGCTATACGAGACATATAAGACGTAATTAAAAATAAAATTAACGAAAATATTTTTAACAGTGCTTATTTTATTTTGAATTAGAATTTTTGTATTAAAGCTTTCGCAGCTTTAGAACTAGGAATATAGTGCAAGTATAAATCGTAATAGTTTTATAATGCAGTACAAACATATTTAGACGGCATTCAGTTCTTTTCAAAGCAGCTCAAATTCACGTAATTGAATAGTTCTATATAAATAATTTCGTAATTGATTTAGCAGGGCGGGCTTTTCAACTATATTTAAATTGCTCTTAAAATTTGCTACTCAAAAATGCACTAATTAGATTGTATATAAAGAAAATTTATTTAATACATTCATAAATATCAGAATTATGCGATTATCAATTTGTTCGTAATTATTAAGTTCACTTTTAAGAACATTATATTATTCGTTTATTTGATGAAGGAATGATAATTTATTTGAATTCATCGTTGATAAGCAAGTTCTTATTTATAATTGCGTAGTCGTTAATTGTAACGACTTTCAAGATAATAAAATTATATATGTACATGAGCAAAAGAAATAATCGTAAAAATGCACAGTTACTACTTTTTAGTTTCTATTAATAATTATAGTATATATTTGTAAATTCGTAGATGAAAAGTTATGAATTATTTAAACACAGATTAATTTGTAACTAATATATATAATAAATGTATACGATTTCGGGTAATATTGTAAAAATATGTAATATTGTAAAAAAATTTTTAATAGTTGTTCATTAGAGGCTTAGGAATATCTCGCTCGCTAGAGAGAACGATTTATAATTCGTTGATCCAATGTTGAGGTGCCGGTCTCGATCGATTGACAGACAAGCGCCGTTTGTAAAAATTTACTTGTGCTTTATTTACAAGTAGGCCCATATACCTCCATTGCCGATCCAGTATTGTTGAAGCATAAATAGAGTTCACAAAATAAATATATGCATTTATATTGTATTATACGCATACAAGGAACCACGTGGTGAATCACGAAAATGGTCGAAACGTTGACAAACCTATGTCGTGAATAAATCGACATAGAAATTCGTAATCCGATGTATGACGCTTTTCTTTCGAAAATATTCATAATTAATATTAATATTACTATTAGTATAACTATTTGGATATCAACATTAGTCTTTTAAAGATGAACTGCCAATTGCTTGGATCTAATCATTTTTATCGAAATACATAAACTTCCGATAATTCTGAAAGAAAAAATATACTTCCAATTAGAATAGTATGAATTTTGCTTATTTTTCTTTTCAATTCTTTTTTCACATGCAATAGAGTTGATTCTATAAAAGCTAAACTAACACTAATTACATCTTATTACGTTCGTGAAATTTGTAAAGAAGTTCCTTTGGTTCAGAAAAATCTTCAATAAAGTACAAAAATAGATGAAGGATAATTAGTAAAAAATATTTTATTTTATTAGACCTCAATTAAATGGCCCACATATGACGAGCATGTAATACTTTAGAAAAAAACGATGTATGTTAATAGCAGTTCTTATGCATATCAAAGAAAATTCATTCGTGAAAAGAATTAAACGATAGAAGACAGTATACATCATTTGTAAATATAAAAAAACTCGGATAATTTTTTTTATTCATAATTTTTTTTATATCATTGTTACCAACGTGGTTCTGTAATTATCAAATTTTTAGTAAATTGTTATTTATACTAACTTCCATTGTGTACCATAGCACGTATGAAATACTTCGAATTTACTTTGGTTAGAACTCAGTACTATTACAAAAATTTTCCAACTGGGGAAGCAGCAATACCGAACTTAAACAAACTTATTAAAAAAATCAAAATTTTCCATTTAAAATTTTTTTAAAAAAGCATTGTTAGTTACTATAAATTTTCGAATAGGGAAGAAAAAAACAGAACATATGAGGACTGTTTAATTTACAAACAAACCCCTGTCCGCCTTGTACAGATTCCATCTCCGTGCACAGATCCCAATATTATAGAACAACTTCAGTAATTACGCGAAATTAACTACGTATTCTAGGTTAACGAATATGACCCTAGTTCATTCAAAATTTAACATGTTGTTGATCAAACGGGAACAAAATAATATATGTGAAATTTCAAGAAGGCTCGTGGGATATTTTGAAAGTTATAGTTATTTCAATTTAGCACACGTTCTTATAGGAAAATGGAAAGTTAGACTATTTTTTCGACATCTTTTCACATAAAAGTATAATAATTTATATCTAGGCTCTTTTAAAATTTGTAAAACTCTTTTAAACAGCAAATGTTTTAGGAATGAATCTACCTTTGAATATTAACATGCATGGAATATTTTTTACAATATTTAGTAAAATGTCAATCATAGGTATGATATATTTACTAATAAGTATAGAAACGCGGCATCGCCCTCTCTAGTATTATTTGGTGTAATTCGAAATCGCGCAGTCGGTCAAGTAGGATTGGACGGCAAGATCAGACGCGATCAACTAACAAAATCTGACCAAATAATCATCAAATACATTCTTTTCGAACAAAAAACACGCGACGTTAATTACTTATTAATTACGTATCTTTTCTAATGAATAAACCGCTATCTTTCATTAATATTTTTCGACTTACATATAATTTTTCAGTTTTTAGTTTCTTTAGATTGACATTTAGTACAGTCATACTCAAAATCATTAAAATTATTTGTTTGAAAAACTCTAAGAAACGTATTTATTATTTATAAAAATATTGAAAAATAGATAATTTACCCAAATTGTACAATATTTGAAAAAATGCTACTGTACAACAAATTTTACGATACTTGTTTCACCAAAGTAATCAAGAATTTTTACTTTCGAAATGTACTGCCCCCTTCGTAAGCTTGTGATACATTCTTAATAATGCGATCGGTACTAAGCTCCGTACCATATGCCAACCATTTTTCAGCAGCACGAGATAATAAACGGCTACATTTTGCTTTTTTACTCGGCAGGTGGAACGAGGCGGTATCCGAGAAGGCAGAATGGGGATCTACGTGCCGGGGACGGCGGGCCTCGCCGGCTTTTACACTGCGATCCTGGGCCTGGGCGTCTGGGCCGCCGCCGCCAGGCGAAGGAAGAGCCGTGGCGGCGGCGGCGGTGGCGGCCAGAACGAAATGATGCTGGCCAATCGTAGCGTCGGCCTCGTCCTTGGGATATTCTCGCTGATAGGTGAGGTCGTTTTTGGAGTACTATTTTTATTATAATAAAGTATAAAAAAAACAGTCTACTGGATGTCTAAAAAATTATACTTTCACGTCGATCAATGTAATTTAGGATGTTCGTCAAAATTATAAGTTAAAAATTATAAATAAAATTATAAATAACAGAAATGACTTTATATAAGTAATCTATGTGCTCGAGAAGGTGAGACCTAAATAATTTTCTATTTTTTCTCTCGCTCGCCATCGATGTAAAAGAGAGTGGTAATCAATTCACTTGTAGTATGAGAGAGAAAGAAAATTTTATATATTTTATATAAGACTCGGTTGACCATACAATCTGGCAAAAGCAAGCTATCTCCATATTATATATGCTCAAAACTTACCATCAATCCAATTTAAACTAAAACCTAACCAAAAATGATGAAATAAATAAATGAGGGAGTATTAAATTTGAATCTTTTACATCGATCGACAAATCGATAAATCTTATCTTACGTCAATTGTAAATCACCCTGCTTTGTACGGACTCAATTTGCATAATAAAATCATGTCCTCGATAAAAACTCGCAGACAGAGAAAACAGAATGTTTTTTCGTTAAACATAAATTTCAAATCCATCATGTACCGATCACAATACATACCTGAGTTGCAATGATAATTTGGAATGAACTTCACGTACTCTTCTAAATGATGCATCGTCATTGCAATTCGTGCTCTGAAAATTTAAGTGCCTAGACACGCGTAATTAATGAATGATATGGCTAGATTATTAACGGTTATTAACAAATAATATAATGTTACTTACAAGGTAATTAAAAGAATGAAAATGCTCGAAAAAGACGTGAATTCAGGTTCATTTAAATTTCTGTCAATTTTAATAAAGCTTGTTTAATTTCATATTGATACGATAACTGCTTTTACTTAATCAACTGATATTTAAAATGTTCGTAAATTATACACTTTTTATAGTTAATAATTTCCCATATTTTTATATGAGTATATATATACGTTTTAGTACAATTTTCAAAACTTTAATTTATATATGTGTCAAAAGACTATACATTGAAAAAAAGAGGTACAAATATTCTTTCCAGAACTTTAAAATCAAGCACCTAATACGAATATGACGAAAAAATATCAAACTTCGTGGAAAGATGGGTTTTAAGTTTTCATTTCATTTCACTGAACAATAACATTTCTTTTCAAGAGTTACTAATCTCGTAAGATCGCATTTCTGGCATAGGAAATCTCCCATCTGTGACGAAAAAAATGTTTTCAACTGATGTAAAATTACTGCACAGATTAAATGACAAGGATGAACTAAAGATGATTTTAGATGTCCCTTTGTCAATACATTTGTCTGTGAAAATATACGATTTAAATCCAGTAACGATATAACTGTTGAAATTAGTAATAATCACATAAGATGGATATATATATATATATATATATATATATATATATATATATATAATATACAAATTATCGAAGTGAATTTGGGAAAGTTGTTCATAATATTAGAGAATGGAGTCACGTTCAAGATACCTTCTTAGTCGATCCTGAATATCGATATGCAATGCTACGATCGCAACGCATGAGTATCGTATCGTAAATGCCAATGTTACTAGAATATGGAAAATTGCATCATAGCACTAAAGCTAACTTAATATGAAAAATTGTAATAATAAATGTATTTTTAAGGCACGGAATGGCCATTACGAATCGATATAGTTCAATTCGCTTTTGAAAAAATTATTAGACCACATTTTCACTATCTCGATGGTTTTTTTTTTTTTTAATTCTTACCACTGTAAATGCAGCAAAGAAGATCTTTCTTTTAACATATAAATTCGTTCTGCATGTATACTAAGAAAATTGGAAAAAGAAGTCTCGTGTGAAAAATTGTGCAAGTTGGTTAAAAGTTGATGGTTTTCGTCTAAGAAACGGATGACAGCTGCAAACTGACTTTGTTGTTTTAGGAATAAAAGCACATACTCTTTATGTATTTAGAATATCGCAGACAAAATTGATGGGATAGACATGGATTTCAGTGTAAAAGTACCTGGCTTTATTTGAGTATGGATATATTCTAAATATAACCGATTCATCATCCATCGAATTTTCTTATAATATTGTCTGTGAAAAGAAATTATCGGAAAAGTTGATGCACCTATATATCTGAGTCCAGAATTTTTCAATTTGCAAGCGATAGAAATATTTTGAACTGAAAATCTTCCAAATTAAACATCCATTAACTAAACATATATTATATGAAATGAAATATCTAGATGATATCTTTAACACATGGATTAACACAAGCATCTAGTTACGAAATGAAAAAAATCTAATTGCCTTAACTTTCTTAATAAATAAAATAAAAGAAGTTAAAATATTTAAATCTTATATGTATAGAAAATTTCATTTCACATTTGACACTTTGAGCCTTTTTAATTCTAATCGATCTAAAAATATTAAATGAAGTGGAATACGTTCTTTATTATTGGATTATTGGCAATCACTCTTTTAGAATCAAAAAACCAATCCCTCTTTTACTTAAAATACATAGAAATGAATATTTAGTATCGACAGAACGTAAGAAAAGAACTACTGAAATATTTCGAAAGTTTTTTTTGCCTCCATCAAAATCAGTACCCATATAATAACTACAGGTTATTACGTTATTTTAAGAAAAGTGAGAGGTGATAGAATTCTTGAAATTGTAGAACTAACCAAAATTATAAAAATAGTGGTGAAAATACTACCAATGGCAATGCTTTTACCAAAGTACTGTTATATACGAATAGCGTGAAAATTTTCGCTTTCCATCTTCAAAGCGTATCTCGTAATTTTCGTCATTTACCCTACTGTCTTTAACCCTAATGCTTCGTAATTTATCTCACTGTGTAAACACACAATAAATAAATAACTACCGGGGATTTATTAACTTTGGTTTTCCTCTTCCTGCCGCTCGGATATCTTTCTCTCCTCTACTATGTGCAAAAAAGGAACTGCCAAAAGCAGTGAAGAGAGCGAGAGAGAGAGAGAGAGAGAGAGAGAGAGAGAGAGAGAAGGGGCAGAGAGGGAGAGAGTGAGCCGACGGATTCTACTCTTTGACCAGTCCAGAACAAAGTTCTTAATATTCTCTCCGAGTCAAGTGGTCTCGCTGAGTTGTACCGCGCATAACCCGCAAGTGGCTTTCGCCCTTTGTTCCTTCTGTATGTTGCAAGCCCTATCGTCTAACCCAAATATACGGGCCTATGTACCTATATACGAATGTAGATAGTTTGATGGGAGGTAAAAAGAGAAAGAGAGAGAGAGAGAGAGAGAGAGAGAGAGAGAGAAAGAGAGAGAAAGAGAGAGAGAGAGAGAGAAAGAGAGAGAGCGAAAGGGGGAAAAATAGAGATAGGGACGAAAAATCAAGATGAGTAAGGAACAATGTGGCGAAGAAGAAGGAATATCGTCTGAACGACGTTCTAATTAGCGAGCACACGCGGGATCGTTCTCTCTTTTAATTACGACGATATATATATATATATATATATATATATATATATATATATATATGCGCGCGCGCAAAAAATTACGGTAACTTAGCCGACACGGTGAAACCTTCCACGCTCTCCTGGCGCTCTTTTTCATCGTTATCGCTTGTGTAATTGTAATATACAGCAGCGATTTTTCGAGGAAAAGACGAGCGAGCCCGCGGAGTTTCCGTGCATCCGTATACCCGTTGCACGAGCGCATTTTAAAGAATTTTTTACGCACATCGATCCAAATACGATCCTGTTTTTTACGTGGTGAAATTTTTAACGACAAAAAATTTCGAATTTCCATTTTCAATTTTTTGCCAGTGTAAAGTTACCCATCGATCAATGTCAAAGCATTGCATTCGTGTAGTTTTATATACTTTTTCAGGTATCGGACAAGTACTCGACAGAGTATGCGTTTTGCACCGGGCTTGATAATATAAAAAAAAGAAGAAGAAGAAGACGTTGTTGCCTGTCGGTTTTACGAAAATATTTGATATTTTTAGCCAGGATGGAAATGAGAATTTCTTTCTTTTTGCCCAGAGCACCCACGAAGGCTTTTGAAAGTGTTTGCTCTTTTAACGTTATGATAAAATGAAACTGAATTTAATTATAAGAAGAGAAAAGCAGGTTAGATATTTATTAACTGAGCACTTATAGTCCTGAATAATAGAGAATATTAATGCGTGTTATTCTCAAAACAGGTGGTGAAAATAAAAAGACGCAATTTTTATAGTCATTCATTGATTATATTTAAATAATATATAACCTATAATTATGACTAATAACAAAAATCTAACAAAAAATAAACGAAAAACTTTTTTATGCTGAATTTGTATAATAGTACATCAATAGCCGACATTATGCATGCTTCCAAAAATATTGTCAGAGCACCATACGAAAATTAGATTTCGTACATTTACCACGTACTTGATTAGGTATAACTTAGGAATACCGATGAAAAAAGCTATAGCATAGAGCAGTTCGTACGCGATCTAGGAACTTTTACATCAAAATAAAGTCACCACCCGACGGTAAAAAGAATTCAAATTTTTTCATAAGAATAACCGAGGTATCGTTGCGCAATATATTAATTAAAAAATCTAGAATATGAAAAACTTCAGGAGAAATATTTCCATAACTAATAATTCCTATAGTAGACTGTAAACGCAGCATTCTTGTCAGGTTGCATTTTCGAATGTAACTGCTTCGAAAGGTCTGACAAAAACGCTTACGTACTATTCAACGCAAAAGATCAAAGTATTAATGAGCAATAATTTTATCTCCTCAATTAGAAAAATTGAGGATTTTCTTAACAAGACAAGACAGAATAATCAATGGTAAGAATAATGATATAATGCCTAAGATTGGAAATGTAAACATAATAGAATTTAAAATATTAGTTACTCTTTTGGAACAAGATTAAGTGCATGTAAAATATATAACACTACATGTGTAATATAATATTAATCTTATATTTAATTAATCTTATATTAAAGTTAAAAAATGTACTTATGTCGACTGTTCTGAATTAAATCAATAAATATTTTTATCGGTCTTACACTCTTTATAATATAATATATTAACTAAAATAATGACAGTCAGACTATCCTTGTTTATATTCACCCCCGTAAAATCTGAAATAAAACTTATTACTACATTAAATTTGATTAAAAATTATAAATAAAAATAATAAAACAATATTCTATGTTAGTAAAGGACAACCTAACTACCCCATCTCCTTAAATTAAAATTCACTTTTTGTGTCTGACGTTTCAAACCGCTACGATTCATCCTCAGGAACTAAACTAAAAGTTTAATACACATGTAAAATAATATTTACTTGAACCCATAACTGTTTAAAGAGTGGTTAGTTGTATATAGAATTTCAGATAAATTAGATAATGCTAAAAAATACATAATGCTAATAAATTTCAAAACTTTGTTTTAAGCAGTTTTTCACTAGTATTTATAGAATTTGTTAATATTTGAAGTTAACTTATAAAGAGAGAGAGGAAGAGTCACATGTTTGAATCCTGTTTTTTTGCTGTAATTCACAGAAGCTTTCCTAAAATAGACAAATAAAATATATGTACAACCATTATTTTCAATGCTTCTCTGAAACAAAGATATTGACAGTTAAAATTGAGCAAACACTATTCCAATAAATAATTTAAATGTCTTTAAATCGAAACATTACCTCGTGCAAGAGCCTGTACCACTGAAATCGTTATATTTCTTAATTAAAGCATATAAAAACAAAGTGGAAACATAATATTCATTGAATTCCGTGCATTATTTGTAAAATTTTAAATCAAAACATTCAATAAACAATTGCAGATGCATGAAACGTATATGTTAAATAATGCATGGGAATAATATAAAAATTAAACACTATACTTACAGTAACTATTTTAAGATTTCTTGCTGATAGTAAGCGACACCCTACATGATCTAAGAATAAATAATAACTATAATTTTTTATATCTATTGAAGCTTATAGCCAAGTACATCGAAGTTTATGAAAGAGTCCTGTATGAGGTTCTGTACGACATAATGAATGAAATGTTCTGCGTTTATCGGACGAGCTGAAAATTTCGATAAATACCTTTTGGCAATGTAACGAGCGATCCTTGTGCATAAAGCCGATATTAACTACTGATTTCTGTATAATTTAAAATAAGAAAACGACACCTTCAACGAATTTAACATATTTCGAGTAATCTTGGTGAACACCGGTAGATTCCAAATTTTCCATCGAAAATTAGCATATTTCATTTTTTAACTAGGAAGGCCAGAACAGCTTTTAACAGTGCATTGAAAACTGTAGAAATTATGTTGCTTTATTTTTGGCCATAAATCGTGAATTATTTTAAGACTCCTCACAGAATTCAGGAAATATGCTAACTTTTGTCGTGAAATAAATTGTACTGGTCTTCGTTGGGACCGTTGATATAATATCGTTGGTAGCGGAGTTTCCAATGATGTGTTGTAAAAGAGCGAGAGACAGCGAGAGTAACAGAGAGAGAGAGAGAGAGAGAGAGAGAGAGAGAGAGAGAGAGAGAATAAAAGAATCTATTCTCTTAGACATACAGGAATATAAATATATACTCTGAGAAAAAATATAGTCCATCTAATATTTCTTGAAATAAATCAATAATACAATAATAAAAGTTACCCAAAGTAAAGAAGGTTTAAATTTAAATCAGATTTTATATTCTATACTGCAGATATACAGCAATGTTTGACGTACGCAAATTTTGAATAATGTCGCAAAATATTGTTCAATGTATCCATAACAACTTAATTATTTCATAAATCGATGAATATTAAATGTAACAGAAGGATTTTCATAAAAGACCTTTTGACCTCACTGTCCGAATATTTAACGCTGGAGCAATACAGATCGATGAAGCTTTCGAGTAATGAGAGATTTTCCATATACGCAATTGTGACGGAATAAAACTTTTCCAGTTAACTGTGATAATTAATTGATTAATTTTTTCAAACAACACAAAATGTAATAAAATTCGAACAATGAAAAAGTTGTTTTTCTTTAATTTTCTTTATAAAATCGAATCAAGTGAAGTCGACCGAAATTCAGTGCAAATGCAATTACTTACAATTGATTACGAGTAAATCAGAGTATGTACACGATAAATTTCATTAGTAATTGGGTTTACACTGGATTCCAGTAGTTTCCATTGATCAAAATTTAGAGAGTAGATTTAAAAATTACAGCAAAAACTGAGATGTACGAAAGAATGTAAGGAAATTCATTGTACAAATAACATCTTACTTTAAAAATATGTAATGTTTGGTTTAAAGATTGTTAAAAAATTTCCATGATAAATAAGACAAAATAATAATAATAATTACATGTTTCATTTTGTGAGCCGAGTTAAATAACCCACTTTAAAAAAGTCAAATCATAGACCAAATGTATTTTTGAAGATAAATTGTAAAATAACATACGTATAATATAATAACGTAAATAATATCAATAGAATCCATATTCGCAGAAATTCGCATAAAGTTGACAATACATTACGATTTTCCTCGATATCTAGAACAAAAGCTATTTATGACACCCGACCTAATAAATTACTCTAATATAAATGAATAAAAACAAAGTAGCCTCCTCCTCATTTTGTTTTGTTTTGTTTTTTTTTTGTTCGATGCGCTTTTACGATATTCGATAATCAGCTTTCAAAACAGAAATGCAAGAATAGACTTTGAATATAACCTGATGATGAAAGTTCGTACAAAAAAGGCGAATGTAGCGCAACATCAATATCCCGAATATGAGTAGAATATAGAACTCGAGTTTCTCACACTTTATTTATACGCCCTAAAGGGACCGCTAGAAAGTTTTCCGTCAAATATAATATTTACGTATTACTTTTTACTTTTCTGGAAAGAGACGGTAGAGTAACTTTAATAAAATGTGTTTCTTTTTTAGTTATGCGTACTAAAGACTTTTAGTATAAATAATATAGAAATAAATAATGTCTTCTTATCTTTTAGTATCCCTTATTAATTCCTCATTAATTTATATACGTTAAAATTTATTGTAACACACGATAAATCAAAAAGATATATTTCACTTTCAATTGATTATTCATCCTTATTCCTAACAAACAGGAAGAGAATTACTCTTTTTTAAGTTTAATATAAATTCACTACGCTCAATGCTAAAATGATAGAATAAATGAAATTTAATTTCTTAATATCGTATACTCTCAATATCATAAATAATGAATATGATATTAATATTAATATAAGCGAACTTCATATACGTAACAGTTGGAAAATTCAGAAGGGCAATTTGGCCTGTTCGCGTGTAGAATGGAGATATATGTAAAAAGAATCTCATCAGAGAAACTTCGGTCCCGCGAAAGTCCGGAGAAAAAAAGCACCGGAGAACCTGCATCCAGCAGCCTATAATACGCGTACATTATCGTACCGAATCGCGGCGTCTTCGCGCGGAAATCGAAGTGACCGCGGGTCTTGCGAGCGCGCGCGCGAAAACCCAATAATTCGCTCTTTTGAATAAGGAACGAGTGCGGTGTTGACGGTCGTTATATATACACGCGCGCACCGTTTGCCCAACATCGGCAGAAACTTCTCGACGGTTCGCGGAGGGTCGAAAGTTCGGCGAGATTAAACGTCGTCCGAGGTGCGCATTCGAGCGCCGAAGGAGATATACAAATAATGCTATATATATGTGGTGTGTATATATATATATATATATATATATATATATATATATATATCGACCCATATAGCGTATGGGACAGGAGGTGAAGAAAGGAGAATGGAGAAGGGGAAGCCTTTGTTTCGCGTGGCTTTCGGTCGCACCACTCCCTTGCAAACTGTTGCTGGATTATAGATTAATGGCTGAGGCGTTTGATGTCGAGAGAAAGACGCGTGAATTTTCATCCGAGGTCTTAGAAACAAAAAGAAAACTCTCGGAGCAAAGATCATTATACCCGACAAGATTGTCGAATTATATAATACAAAACGGTTTTCATTTTTTTTTCCAACTCGGCCTCTTCAGATGATTTGTAAAATTTGGTGATTTTGTAAATCAATGGGTTTAGTGCTAAAATGAATAGAAAAAGAATCGGCCATTCTACGAATAGTTTATTGTATTTATTCTACGAATAAGGTAGTGAAGGATTGTTTGAATTGTACAAAAATGTGTAAAACAAAAATTACGATGTATCTGAGAATTTTGCATATTTCAAAACATGTTATTCAAACAAAAGCTGTAATTTTTAATAAGTTACATAATTGATTTCTTGTCCATTTTTGATTCTAAAATTTATATACTTCTCGAGAAAAAAAATTATATGAAAGATAAGATTCTCAGCTGTTTTAGTATTAACCAACATCAATGTCGATACGTTAGAGATCTACCGTACCATAAGAATGATACAAAGTAAGCAGTATAAATATGATTTTATACCGAATTTGTCGTTGTTTTTTTTTTTTTTTTTTTTTTTTTAAGAAAATGCAAAATTTAAAGCAAAAAAGAATACATTTTTTTAATAAAATGTGCAAATTTCATTCTACAACATGTTTTTTAGATATTCAAAATTTTTTAATACACCATCTTCATACAATTTCCATCAGCTTCATAATTTCCACCCATTTTTGACTAGAACATTCGTTTTTATTTAAATTTTAAATATGAAAAATAACCTATTTGATTTCAATATTATCGGCATCTGTTTTCAAAACTTTATTTAAAATTTTGTTAAGCTAAAATTTGTTAACGAACTTGTATAGTCTCTAGTGGCCAGCCATATTTTCTAACTTTTCTTATCAATGTAATGAATCGAATCATTTTCCAAATATGGTTTATCTTCTTTTATTTTTCAACAATTAACCATGCTTATTAATCAATGCACAAGTGCAGCGAGGATTACGCAATGAAAACCCGTGAGTTATTATTTACACTTCAAGTTATTCGTAATCGAATCAGTGATTATAATTATCAACGCTATACGCAGCTCGATAATTATAATGCAAATAAAATTTCAAAATCTCAAAGAACGATTTATAAATACGGATGCATACACATTTTACAAAGGTTTATTATCGTTTTTTTTTGCTGCACTCGCGAATGCTCTAGAAAAAAAATCTTGTTTTTCCATATTCATCGTTGGTACTTCTGTACATATTAGTTCTATACATACGCTCAATCAAATTCTAAAGCTTTTTTAGTGTACAAATATTACGCTACTATAAAAGGGGTTTTCCAAAAAGTTTTTAATGAAAAAGCTTTCAAGTTTATCAACTCCATCGGTGGTACCTACTTTTTTTTTAATTACATTTTTATTTAACACTGAAGTCATATATAATATCTTCAATGAATGAACAAATATAAAAACGGTATAAATGCAGTTCTCGTACGCGTGGATGAAAAAGCCAACTACCGATTACTTTCAGCATTATCTAATCGCAATGAAAACCTTATGTAGGTGTATAGTAAAACAAGATTATTCAAAAAGTAAAAAAATGTAAAGAAAAGAAAAGAGAGAAAAAATTGTAAAAAGCGAGCAAAAATCGCATGTCAAGGGCTCTGAGTTTCGAGACCACTATCGGCCATTACCGTAATGAACGCTCGTTGAAATCAAGGTCTGCTGAATAGGAAGGATAAGCATAGGAGATGATAAAACGTAGAGTACAGAGAGGGCAGAGAGGATCGGAGGATGTATATATATAGCATGCAAATGCTTGACCTCCATCCGAAAATGAACCATCCGGCGTATGGGAAGTATCACAAAGGAGAATGTACGAGGGTTCGAGTTGGGGGGAGATAACTTTTAAATTGAGGGAATTCAGGAGCGATGTATATATATATATATATCGCTTTTGTATGTGTGTGTGGGTGTCCTTTCACAGACGTGGAATATGGAAACGATATATTTGAGAAATATAAAAAAATTTTCGAATTTTTAATTTTCATCTTTAATTTTTGTGAATTGAAGATGGTCGACGTTCTTACTGTTCATCGGAACAAAATTAAGATACAGTGTACACATCAACTGTTTCTTTTTTTTTCCTCATCATTTTCTTCAAATTTTTCTGTTTTTTAACTATATTATTTAATTCTACTATTGTAATTTTAAATATAGAATAAATATACGCGTAGAAAAATGCTCTCCTATTGATATACAAATCTTAATTTCTCAACAATGAGAAAAACGAATTTATAAATTATTATATAAATTAATTACGCTGCCGATCAAGCAAATAGTTTGATTTCTTTCTGCACGATGTAATAAAGTAAAATTCAAGGTATAATCTATTTGTAGACAATCTTTTCTCTGATTACTACTTCTAAATTAACTGTCACAAGTAGAAAGATTTATCATGTAATGGTTTATGATGATCAATGCATCCATCGTCGGGAAAATGTATGACTGCATGATTTATTGGAATAATAAATAGATGTGTTTGTTATCTAAGCATCTAATGACAGCTGATTATATTATATTAAATTCCTTGTAAACGAACCAAAAAACGATCATCGCTCTGTCGAAATGGAACCACTAAACGGCATAGTTGAATATCCAGAATAAATTATTAGAATACCGAGTACTCCGTGTATTCCCGTTATATAAACGTTTCTTCATAATATAAATTTTAACGATACTATTGAGAAACCTTGATTAAATTAAAATACGACGTTCAATTGAAATCTGTCTTAAAATAAGAAGAAAAAAAAGATCGATTCTTATATGAGGTGCCAGAATGCATCCACAACGGCTTATTGCTAACTTGCGATTATTAATCTAAATCTGCTTTACGTTAAAAAGTCTTTTGTGTCTATCGTGAAGGGCCTTGGATGAATCATTATTAAATGTATTGCATGGAATCCGCTTGCATTTGAGGCGAATAACGTTCATTACGCGGGGAATTCCTTGTACTGTCGTGGTACTCCTTAGAATTCAAAGGGCTGTAATTTCCTCTCGAGATATCTTGTTGTGTTAATTGATCAGCCTCGAGAGATATTGACCTGGGACAATACTCTCACGGACAGCTGTCTGTACCTTTGAGATACATTTGCTTATCAGTCTAATAATACTAGAATCCGAAAAATAGTTATTAACAGATATTCAAAGAATCATATGGGCAGAACTAATATTCGAATTAACAGAAGTCTAATAAAAGTTGGCTTCAAGTTTTGAGTTTTATAATTAAAATTAAAAATTGTACTTATGTCGACTATTCTGAATTAAATTAATAAATATTAATAACGTCGGACAAGAAGGTAGATCTAAATTTAAGGTGGTGGGGACAGTCAGATTGTCCTTTACTAACATAGAATAGTACTTTTATTATTTTTATCTTACTTATTATTGTATTTTTATTTTTATTTTTATTTTATTATTAATTTTATTTTATTTTTATGTTTAATTTGCTGATATAATTTATTGTAGAAATAAGTTTTATTTCAGATTCTACGGGGTTAAACATAAACAAGGACAGTCTGACTATCCTTATAATGATATTATAAAGACTGTAAGACCAATAAAAATATTTATTAATTTGAGTTTTATTCATCGTTAGAGAGCTATTATCAATTCTCTTCGAGAAAATTTGAATTTTGGTAAATTGATTTTAATCTGTAGCAAACTCTGTTCAGTAGACAATTAATTATTTAATACTTGGAAATACTTTTTATACTTTTCAATATTCTTGTCATCATTACTTTCCTGTACAACTTATTCTTTTCTCCTACCTCCTACGAAATAAGTATCAAAATTAATTAAAAATTAAACCGTTGAAATTACCAGTGAAATCTACTTGAGTCAATATAATCTTCCATTTAATAAATCCATCTACTAATGAAGATTTTGTTCAAGAGCATAACTGGTTGAGTTGCTCAATAAGGCTATTCAAAATGTCTCATAAATTAAAAAGAAATCCTCCATAGCGTTGAAAAAAAAATTAACTAAACATGGTAAAGCATGACTCGCTAAATTATCTAACAAATTTTCATAAGATTTGTGGAATTTATTGTTAACTTATAAAACCAGAATGCAGTTAAACGACATATATTATTATTTATAGTTAATAAAATTAATTAAACTAAAGTTGCATTAATGCAATCAATCATTTTCACTTTAACACGATGAAAGCATAACATAAAGTAGTTTTTCATGGCGCTCGTCTAGTTTATAAATGTTATTCAATTTGGTTGGCGAGTGCGCCCATGGTGCTTTGTATGCTCATTGCTATCCAAACATTTTCTTTTCGAGTATAAAAAAAGAACTTTCTACAGCATCAAAAAAACTATAAATGATAGAAATATATTTTATGCTATTTATACTGAATCAAGTTTATGAAATTGTTCTTAACAATTACAGCATCCTCCTTAACATTACATACTTTCAAAATGTATATAGTTACTTTTTGTAAAATCAGGTCTATAATCTTATCTTCAAAATTTCGAAGATATAATATTTCATGATTAGACTAAATTACTTTTGCTTTTATTTAATGTGAACTTCAGCAAATTTTCAAGTTTTCAAATACGCAATAAAATAATTAAGGATAATTATTTAACTATCTTAACACAAACGATTCGTACTCAAGCTGCTTTAAAAAAATACTATAATAAATTTTGAAACGTGACTAATATATGCATTACACGCGGTTCAATATAATTTGACTGCTTGCAATACTAAGAGATAAATATTTTATAGATTGACACTCTATACACTCACTAATGCGTAGAAATATTCAGCTCTCAATTTCATTTCAATAGTTTATTCATTCATAAAAAAGCAACAAATACTTTATCCTTAGCGAAAGTAGTCGTTATTAATAATGGAGTATCTTAAATAATCTAATAAGGAAAGGACATCAGATATGCGTGACGAATTTGATCCAGATTGAGCGAGATAAAAGGCATGGCATTTTCTTACGATTAGGGATTTTGCTTTATATTTCAGTATTTCTTTATTTTGCCTATTTATACTTCAATTAATGTAAAATGTTACACTGAATATAAATTTTTATTTTTCATTAATTGAATCTTAAAATCACAACCTTAACGTGATTTTGTGTCTATTTTTTTCATGAAACTGCCTCAAAAGGCAATAATGGTCATTATACTTATAACGAATTAGGCCGATTTTTTTCTAATACTGTTGCGTACTGGCACGTCAAAGAGATTCAATTCATAGAGTGAGGAATTTACATTAATAGAATAATCACTATACACTTGGTGAAATATGAATAACAATTAATAAACTAAAACAATTGGATAATTTCACGTACGTTTAGTATATTTTCGACAGTTGTTTCGACTGTTATTTCACTGTCGAGAATGAGATTTTCAGATATCAAGATCCTCATTCTTGACAATAACGTAAAAGTCGAAACTGCTGTCGAAAATACTGAACCTTATCAATTACTAGGAATTTTCATTATACAACATTGTCAGACTATATAATCCATTTAATTTAATTGGAGCATTGTATAATTCTTCTAAATGAGAAAGTACCATATCATAACACTTGACTAATGTTAAGTCCTATAACTTGACTGAGCTCATTTTGGAGATAGAGACATCATGAGTTACCTCGCTCAATCTGGACTACGCCGATATTGTCGATATCGAATGTCCACTCCACCGCAAGAATGATTGACCGCGATAACGGCGAGTCCCTTATATGCTTGTTTGTTGCAGCGACCTTCGTCGGCGACACATTCGTCAACGGGACGGCGGATGGCATATTCAGAAAGGGCCTGGCCTGGTGCCATGTGCCCATCGGCTACAGCCTCAGTCTTCTCTTCGGTAAGTAAGACGTAAGCTTAAGCGCTCTCTCTCTCTCTCTCTCTCTCACTAACTCTCCCTAGATAGACGCAAGGATAAGAGACGCGGGCAAAGGCCAAGTTTGCCTCCTCCCCCCGCCCCCCGACTGCGCTCCCTTTGTCCCGACACGCGCCTACGGCTCCTCTCGCGCGCAGACAGCGGAAGACTGGGCACCTTCTGGCGCGACGACGCGACGCCTCGGCGCGATTCGGTGATATTTTTTTTTTCACCGCGTGCACGGCGCGCTTTCAGGGTTATATAATCCGGATAGAGTCCGCCGAGTGGAGTCTGCCTCCCTTCCTCGCCGACGCGCAGGCGGACTGGATAAAGTTCATGGATATATGTGTATACGGGATGGAAATAATGCGGGCTCTTCGTTGCGCCGAGGTATATAGGCCGAGACAATGCGCTTCGTTGGCGTTGATTTTGTACCCTTTCATCCTCTGTTTCTCTCTGTCTCTGTCTTTCTCTCTCTCTCTCTCTCTCTCTCTCTCTCTCTCTCTCTCTCAAACCGCGCAGTTTTCTTTGATAGCTAGATACGAATTCAAAGGGTCTTTTCTGCAAGCGATGGTTCTATATATATATATATATATATATATATATATATATATATATATATATATATATATATATAGAGAGAGAGAGAGAGAGAGAGAGAGAGAGAGAGAGAGAGAGAGGGAATTTGCAGGCGATCCAAAATAATGAATTTTTTATCGCGAGTTGCCAGTAAGGTGTTTATAGCTTATTTCGTGCCAAGTATTCAATTCACATATTTTAAGCCGTTAATAAAAACATCTTTGACTCGACAAATGTAATTTGATGAATTTTTGACGTTTAATGTAAAAAGAAACATGAATCCCTTCAACTATATTTAGTAATCATCAAATCATTGAAATACAAAAATATTAGAAAAATCTATTTAGAACTATAGACAATAAAAGCAATTTTATTTGACAAAATTTCATGTGACGCTTTTGTGAAATAAATTAACAAATCAAATAACATGGAAGTTTTTGAAATTCTAGTTTGAATGTGTCCAGAACAGTTGGAATAAGTACCAATCAGTTTTCAAAGTTAATAAATCAATTTACTCATAGAAGTAGGAAGAATTTAATTGTCAGATAAAGTAAATTTTCGAATAAAAATATTTCTATTATTTAAATTAAGATTTAAATTTGGATTAAATTTTTCATAGAGTTAATGGAGATTACATATAGCGCATTTTCTGAAAAAATATATAAAAATTTCATATTTAAAATGTTTGATACCATAATGGCATGACTGCTATTAATGTTAAATTTTATTGAATATTTGTAACATTCTATATTAATTTTTTAAACATTAAAATCATAATTGCCAAGCCATGTAAAAACTAAAAATTCTATCCAAAAGATTGATTTCAAAGAATTAATAAATCAAGAAAATGATCAGACTCGAGAAGTCTGCTATGGAAAAGTATATATGTATAATTCTAATAAAATTGTTCTACATAGATGATCGATAATGACAATGTTAGTCACACGCAGTAATCAACATAATGAAAAAAAGTTTAATATATAATTTGGTGTGAAGAATAATTAGAATTAGAAAGACTTATTATTCGATCGCATTTAATGACATAAAACATAATTGTAAACCATTTTCTACGATCATTTATATGGAATCATTTCTTCAAACCTCATTAACCGTGACGAGCTTCTCTATCGTATCCCCATCGTCCCCCCCCCCCACTCCACCACCACCACCACCCCCTGCGCTAACATTTCGCCGATGCTCGCACGATACTCTTCTTCATATAAACAAACTCGTCCGTCGCTCTTGCACGACTCACCACCGTTGCGCGTACGCACGCGCGTACGTAGGCGCCCTGCTGTTCGCCAAGCCGATGCGCAAGGCCGAGTACGTGACGATGCTCGACCCGTTCCAGCAGCACTACGGCGCCCGGGTCGGGGGCCTCATGTTCCTGCCCGCCCTCTGCGGCGATCTGTTCTGGTGCGCCGCCCTGCTCAGGGCCCTCGGGGCCACCTTCAGCGTAGTCGCCGGGATCGAGACGAGCGTCGGGGTCTGCGCCACCGCCCTGCTCGCCGCTGTGTAAGTGCTTGTTTCATTTTAACGCGCCTTTCATCTTTCTTCTTTGCTTTTCTTCATTTTCAATTATTCACTTTTGGTTATAGCTATTAGATAGTTTTTCGTTGTTGTTGTTAATTTATTAAGAAATTGAAACGCACTGTGAAAAGATCGTCCCTCGAAGAAGAATGGATGAAGGACGGTGATTCGAGCTAAGTACAGTATATATCTACTGTGTATATTTAAATAATTATTTCTGCCTTGCGTGTTATGTAGATACAAATAAATCTCATAAAAATATTATTGTAGATAAAAATTGAAATTCCACTCTATAATTAATGGTAGACTGTAAATGAATTATGATTGACTATGTGTTTATCGACAGTATAAGCATTGATGAAATTTAAGGAAAAAATCATTAAAAACTATAGAAACATCGACTAATACAGTTCACATATAACATTGAGAAAATTTGTAAATCTGTAAAAATTGCATACTATCCGCGTTTCAAAATGTTATCATTAGCCACTCTAGGAATCGTCTTTTATGATATCAAAATTAATTACGAATGATAATCATTTTCAATTAAATTTACGACACACTGTTCACGTATTATCTTTATCAGATATTTTTGCAGTCCTCGTCTTGAAAAGCAATCTCTCTAATATGCGAATGGTCGAGCACGATGTAAAAACTATTCAGGTCTATTAAACAATAAAGTACGATGGAATATTATTATTCTAATTTCGATGTAAAACGCAATTTTCTTTTATTCGCATTCGCATTACCTCTTAATATTCGGGAAAAGTTCGTGTTTGAAGCAACTGTACGAAATGATCAAATGTGTTCGCGCTAATAATAAAGAAAATAGCGAATTTAATCGTTTTGAAAAATTATTCATTCACGAGAACGTTAAATTATTTTATTCTCGTTCAGGAAATAATTTTTAGATTGCCGTTTTCCATATTCGATTGGTAATGTTACGAAACAATGGTAAATACGCGGATAAGTTGAGCATAATACATCTTTCAACAAATGGTTCTCTTATCCGTGAGAACTTATTGTTTATGTTATCCCACAGTAAAACGAGAAAAATTTCTAATACTATACACAAATGTTATTTCATTTGATATGTAAAGAGCCAAAAAATCATGACAAAGCCGCAATTTCGAGAACAGAGTGATCTGAAAAATATTGCCGAAATCTTCACGCATAAATGTCGTGCCTTAATCGTGTGAATCTGTAATATTAATTTTCCAAAAAAAGAGCATTATTAAAATAATGTTCGTTATTGGCTTTAAAGAAAGGTTTATAACGATATATACACTACTGCACATTTTAATTAAACGGCATTTTCACTTATCGTATCAACGATGTTTTAATATATTTATACACGTTAGAGGCAATCTAACGCAATCGGAAATCAAAATCAATCAGAATCGGCATAATTGCGCACGTAATGAATAGAATCAAATGTACTCGGTGGAGAAATTGCTCGACTCGCGCTGCATAGACCTAATATTAGAAATAACAATTATACGAATGCCTCATTCGGGCCGAAGTCATCCAGCGCATTGTTCCCCGCATATCTGCACAGCTGTCCGAAACAAGATCTCAACTTCACCGAAAGCGCGCGGCCGATATATGTATTTAGGAAGATTGAATGTCGAGGACATTTGCGCGCGCGCGCGCGCGCGTGTGTGTATGATGTGTTCATGTCACATTGCTCCTATATATAGAGTTCGACTAAAGTAATTTTCTAGCAAATTGAATTGGTCTTTAGTATAACGGGAAAATGGATTTACAGGCCTTCCCCGAATGCATATTAATCGCGGATTAATAGCTTCGAGGGGAAAATAATAATAACAATTGAACTTATCCACTCGTATCTCAAACTTGTTTTGTTTTTCTTCTGAATTTAAGAAATTTCGAATTGTCAAATGCTTTTTATAAATATTGTCATAAGCAAACTTATTACAAAAATGTTTACAATATACGCGTGTCCAATAAATTAGTGTATTTCAAACATATTTGCAAAATATATAATATATACCGCTTGAAATTTGTTTAATTTGACGGTTTTCTTTTAATAACTTCGCTTTCCTTTTAAGTAGTCTAAATTAACAAATAAAAGCTAATAAGATGATCGAATTTCCACTTCCAATTATCATACAGCCTTATAATAGTCATCTTACGGACTTTTCGCTTCATAGAGTTTAAAGGCCTTATTCTTGTCTCAATATGAATAAGTTAAAAAAAATTTGCAGAAAAAAAATTGAATAAAAGTAATTACGAATAAACCTTAGACTCGTATACTCGTCTGCTGAATCGAAGCGATGCGACGAGTGTCGAAATAACAAGCCCGGCCAATATGTATCTCGTATTATATAATATTCAAAGCAAACAGGCCAGTAAACGATGTGAGTAAAATCAAATGTAGCCTTTAGCTACGTAGGTATATATGTATATATAGAGTATCCTAAGTACTTGACCCGTGGGATTTTCTATCCCCTCGGTCTCAGCTCTCCCGCGTCTACTTATATCCAAGAGCGTTTCTATATGTATGCATGTATGTATGTATGTATGTATGTATAGAAGGAAGACAGTGAGATAAAAGCACTTGCCGCCTTGCCGGAATATCTCGAAGAATTCTTCGCGAATTTCCTCACCACCCTCTCCCAGCATTTCGAATGGAGCTTACGTGCGGAATAACATTTGTTGGGTGACGCGTAACACGTCGGAATATTGAAATACAAACTATGAAGCCAATGCCCGTCTTTCTTTTCACTCTCGTTCTCGATCTCGAGGCGCGGTGCACGAATTTAATGCCTTTGGTCTTGTCTCGGGGCCAAAAAAATTCATGCCGATGTATATAGAGTCTTTTCGTTTTAAACGTGTCGCGTGAGCGTAATATAAAAATAATTGAACAGCTTCGCCGTGGATTCGTACATAAGATGAATGTTAAATATTATCAACATATTTTACGACTGGAAACTTTTGCTGTTACCACATGTTGGAACTTTACAAACATGTTCAACCGATTCGAACGCGCACATATCGCCGCACATCGCATTAAATTAGGATAGTGGCCACAAATGAATTATGGTATTACGAATGGAATGGCTTAACTGTGCACGCTCAATAAGTAAACATGGCTTATTTCTGACCGATAGTTTGGCTGGGCGTTACTGAAGTTAAGTAACGATTACACGAGCATGGGTCATTTGTCATCCACGTTTGTGTCCGTAAACACGGGTAATTTTTCACCCCTTATTTATGAAATACTTAATTCAAGCTAAATCACGATTTGAGCTTCAATCAAGTTTTTAGCAAATACCGATCGAATCATCAACAAATAATCCATATTTTGGGGACGCAAGCGTGAACGCAAATCGCCCGAAATAATAATATACCGAAAGAAATCGTGATTTATCCGAAGTCTTTCGTAAAAATCGCTTCCCACAAATAACCCGCGTTTACGGACCATCGGTTGATTGAATGTGCATTATTGATTTTTCTTACAATATTTGAATAATTGAGAGATTCGAACTATTCGAACAATTCGAATAGTTCCAAAATTGAAAGCGAATCGCGAACCTTAATAAATATACACTTGGCAATACGCGTAAAAGAAAAATCAATAGAAAAACGTGATGGGCATTGTATTCAAATTCATTATTTCTTATGCAATGATTAAAAATATGTTCCCTTATTTAGTAATACTAATTCGAATTGTTTCGGAAAAGTCGTTCAATATATAATTAAAAGTCTAACAAGTGGATTGACATTAAAATTTCTAAAAAATTCCAATTTCTCACATGATCCATCTATATAATTCTTAGCTTAAAATGTTCGATAGATGTTTTATAAAATATCAGAAATTCGACAGTAGAATTTATTTTTAATAATAGTTTAGTACGGTTTAATTGCAAAAACAAAGTAAAATAAAATCTTCATTATTTAAGACAAAATAGAGGTGCATACATGAAAAACCATCCGTTAAGATAAAAGCTATAAACTGTCTGTATAAGAAGCCCAAAATAATCCGTTTTATTTCCCTTGCCTCTGACGTATAATAAAATCATTTTCAACCGACTCATCCTCCAAATAACCGGGAATGCTTCTGAAATGGAATCGAAGCATTCTATCCGCTCCGAACGTTATTATTTTTTACTCTCCACAAAAGAACGGGACCCAAATCTCCCCATCGCCGCGAAAGTATCGGCTGCAGGCACAGATCCTTCTCCCAACCGCCCAATCCTATCGATAATCCAAGGTAATATTAACGAGCGACCATTACACGGCCCAGCGGAGCGATAAAGATTATATGCTGATTTTTCCAATAAAACTAGCGCGGCACAGCGAGGGGGCCGCGCCAAAAAATATCCGCGGCGCTCCAAGTCCCGGGGAACGGGCGAAGAGATAGAGCAAGAGGCGCCGCGGAATGACCGAGCTGTGTTTTTTAAATTATACCTTTTATGCGTGCCCATTCAGATACACGATGTCGGGCGGTCTGTACTCGATTGTCTGGACGGACGTCCTCAAGCTCGTCTGCATGGCGGTCGGCCTGGCCGTGTCCGCCCCGTACGCCGCCCTCCATCCGGCGGTCTCGTTCGAGAAGAGCCTGATGTCCAGGGACTGGCTGGGCGACATCAGGAACGAGGACCTAGGCGAGTGGCTCGACGTCATGCTGCTCGCCATTTTCGGCGGTATACCCTGGCAGGTAAAGTTATATATACATATATAAATATATATATATATATATATATATATATATATATATATATATATATATATATATAGTAAAGTCCTTTTTATAAGATAAAATGATAAAGATTTACATATACCTATGTATATGCTCAAATGCTAAACAGAATAAATATAAGCTTTTATTTGAAGAACTCGTCATCGCGCCTGAGCGAACACGGGCGTTTCTACTGAAAGCTGATAGATCGATTTCAATCGATTAGATTTAACTCTGCCCATATGGAAGAACGGTTTAAAATCTTACAGTAATCCGTTATAATTGATTAAAACATTTTAATTTAATAGGAAGACCGATTTCAACGGATGCCCTACATTATATAAAATTAAGCATTTCCTGAACTCACTAACGGCGCGAGAGAAATCCTGGAATACTTATTCATGGCACTTGTTTTAAATAAAAAAGAGAGATGTTTGACAGTATCTAGAATGAAATTGCATTTTGTCTATTGGTAAATGTTGCTGCGCTTTCGAATTTGGATAATGTTTTTTAGCTGCAACAAATCCCAAAGGCGATAAATAGGATCTTGGCATTTTTAAATTACATAAAAATTAAACGATGTTATTCAAGCGTACGGAAAACTTTTATTTTTAACTCAAAAATAACTGTTCTTCCTTTTTTCTATAAAATCGACATTTGTTCTTAATTATTAAATATATTATAATTAGATTCGCAATTCTTCACGAACGTAAAGTTGTGAGAAAAAGAAAAAATACCATTAAATTTTTTTATCGATTCTCTGTCAAAATAATAGCGAACATCAAATTTGAAAATTATCACGTTCCTTAGGCTGAAAATAAATTTATATAAAACTGGATACAGAGTGAAAAACAATTTTATATCACAGTCTTATTGTAAAGTATAAATAAATGACCATAATCTCTCTAAATATTAAAAAAAATCCACTTCCTTTGCAAGGGATACTTGCTATACCCTAAGAGATTCACTAATTTACTTTATGTTCGTCAATTAGAAATATAATAGTTTAGCAGATAATCGATAAAGAAATAGATTATATTTGTTGTCAATTTTCCAAAAAGAATCTCCTGGAATTAGTAATGATTAAGAATTATATGACATATCAGAAGACAAAGTGTTTGTGAAGTAGAAAATCTAACTTCTTTTTGTTTCTCGAACAATAATTTATTATTACATAATTTAAAAAATTTATAGCGTAGTTAGAACTTCTTAAGAGGAGTTGGAGCTAAAATATAAAACCAGAACCCCAAAACAAAGAGAATTTTACTTATATGGTAGCAACAATTTTATTCTAGATAGTCTACAATATTAATTTTTCAAGAGTTGCTTGAATGTTAAATTAGGTTAACACCTCCATTATAAAATAATTTTAGGTCATATCACAAAAGTTCCTTTTGTATGGAATAATAATCTTTTAATATACAAATTTCAAGATCCAAAAAGAATTTCTAATGGTCTATCATAGCAAAATCTGTTCTAAAAAATATCACAACGATAAAAGTAAATTTCTTAAGAAAGTAAAATTAATATAAAAAAAAATTAAATTTCTTATTTCTTATATAAATTATATTATTAACATAAAAATGGATGAGCACACAAAAAACGTTTGAAGTCTTACAGTTTTAAATATTTTGAAACTCTTATGATGAAAGTCTCTTATGATGATTCTAATGCAATAATGAAACATTAATAAACATAATCTTTAAAATACCATGTCGCATATCTGACGAAAACGTATTTTTTTTCAATTGGTCGAAGTAATTGTTGCCTGTCATTGATAAAATTCGAAAGAAATATCATCACGGCTCCATCCTAAATTGTCTCCTAAAGAGAGCGATCGCAGGCGCGATAAACGAGAGATCGCGGACTCCGTGAAAATGAGCGATTAGCAAACGACTGATTCTTCCGCAGGGCTACTTCCAGAGGATACTGAGCATCCGCAGCCCATCGTACGCCCGCAGTCTCTCGATCGCCTCCATGTTCGGCTGCCTGGCCCTGGCCGTGCCCCCGGCCATGATCGGGATCATAGCTCGCGCCACCGACTGGTCGCTAATCGAGTCCTACAACAAAACCGTCTGGAGGGACAATGGCAACTCGGTGATTCCGCTCGTTCTCCGTTATCTGACACCCCACTGGGTTTCGTTCGCCGGTAAGTATTTACACGTACGTACGTACGTACGTACGTGTGTGTGTGTGTGTATCGATTGTGAACTCTATATTTTATCGATTCGGCTGGGTCCCGCTGGCGACACGTCTCTTTAATAATAATACGGTTTCGGCAATTATAAATATCTATATATATATAATAGTAATTATATGAGATTTCGGTAAGAACGCAACTGTGCAGTAGAGGGTCGGATGAAACTATTAATGGTTTTCGAATTGGATAAAATTTTTATCTATCTCTACTAAATTAAAAACAGACTGAAATTTATAATTTCAATTTTACTATAAGAAGAGAATTTTAATTTTCATAAAGTATAACGATAACAATATAAAAACGGGAAACTGGTTCCAAGATAATTTGTATGAATTCGTAAAAGAAATTTACTAATAACTTTAATTCCATAATTATTTCCAGAAGATCAACATTCGTTTTCTAAATAAAAATCTCGAGTTAAACCCCGGATTCAGAAGTAATGCAAAATTTGAAGCTTAACGAATGTTTCAAGCGTGGAGTCCGTTTTTCTTCTAAAGTCATCAGGATCTAACTTATTTTATACGTTTTACTTTTTAAATTTCACCTTTTAATTACTTTGAAAATGGCCTCTAAGGTCAAACGAAAGACTCTTAAAACACGTTTTCTACAAATTCAACAGCTCTTATTAGAAATATTTTTCATTAAACTTTATCTTTGTAAAATTTTTGCACCGTAAGTAATAAAAAAGTAAAATTGCCCTTCTCGTAACCTTAAGAGATCTAATTGAAGACATACTTTTTTATTGGACGTGTCAATCTTTATAAGATTATTTGCTTATTATTGTTTTTTACACTTTCCAAATCCGAAGTCAAAAATATGGGTTTCTATTTAAAAAAAAAAAAAAATACTGAACTGGAAAGGAACCTTAAAAATAGCCTTTGAGTGAAGTTGAGGTCAAAGTTTTTTGAATAATGCGTTACTTAATAAAATTGATAATCTTGTAATAGTTTTGTTTTTTCTTAGTAACATTCCCATATTGGCTTTTTTTTTTAACTATTTAGTCAAATACATTATGTAATACATGTAAATTAATTATTACTAAATGAAATAATAATTTACTCCTAGGTCTCGCTGCGATCTCCGCTGGGGTGATGGCATCGGCCGACTCGAGCATATTTTCCATCAGTTCTATGTTTTCAAGGAACGTTTACAAATTAACAATAAGACCAAAGGTAACTATTCACAATTTATAATTAATACTATTATTGTAGATCTTTGTTTATGACATCGCTTTAAAGCTCTATTTAATACCATTTAGTTTCACCCTTAATTAATTATTATTCATTCAATTGCTTCATTGTAATATTTCGATAGAAAAAAGAATTAACGTAAAATAAAGGAGATAAAAAATATTTTGAACAACAGTTTTTGTAGTATCTTATCTAGCAGAAATTTTTTTTGTTTCTTTTTTTTAGTTATCTAAGTATTTGAGCATTTCACGTAGTATTATTCTGATAGAGTTATTATTGGCACGATAGACTAACATTTAATTTTGTTTTTTTTACAAAGTACGTTTTTTTTTAATCTTAGGCTACTGAAAGAGAATTGGATTGGATTCTTCGGATTTCAGTCGCGATAGTTTCTTTTCTTTCTGCAACTATTGCTCTTAGCGTTAGCAGTGTTTACTATTTAGCGTAAGTAATTTTACAAAAGGTTTATAGAATAATTTTAGTGGCTACATTAGCTATTATAACTCGACATTTACTATATTCTTTATTTATTTATAAAGCATTTTATTTTCTTTCCGCCACGGTAAAGAGTAGTTTTAAAAGAAATGCTTGTGCGCCATTTAGTGATTACAGTAAAATACCTTTTGCCGTTTACAATGTAGAACGAAAGTGCAATGGAAAAAAATAAAGTAAATAGCATTTACATTTTTGTTTCGTGTTTGCTTTTTTAGCTACTTATTCTCCGAATTTGTGTACGTCATACTATTTCCGCAACTTTTATCGGTCATCCATTGGCCTTCGCTGGTCGACTCTTATGGATGTCTCGCTGGTTACGTAGTTGCCGTTGTTGTACGTTTATCTGGTAAGTCTTCTCACGCATTGTTAAATCTTACAAATATTCTTCATTAAATAACAACCTATATAAATCGCTATAAGCGTTTTTTCAGTATACATCTCGTTGAGTACTTCAATTTTTTTTACCTCATTCGTACGTTTAAAAAAATCTGAAAGAAAAAATCCAGAACATTTTGTTAAATTTTCAGCTTAAAATTCATATTATATATATCACTTCTAAATTTATAGAAAGAATAATTTATTCGCGTAATGTTTCTAAATTTACTTTTGGCTTAAGCAAAAATGATGAAAATGCAATCGAAGATTGAACTTCATATCCATTAAATAAGTACCAAGCTTTCAATAAGAACACTTTAAGTACTGTTTATTCGAGAAACAGCCTTAATGCTCCCTAAATTTAAGAAAGTGAAAATCAGATTGATCAACTGCAAAATCAATGACTATCCACCATTTAGTGATGGCAATTCACTGATTCGTCAGTCCGATAATTTGTTTTCTCCATTTGAAAATTCGAAGAAAAAAAACCGACTGCCGATCTGGATTAATCTTTTTTTCTTCATTTTATTGTTGTTTCTTGCAAAGGTGGCGAGAAGAGCCTGGGCATCCCGGTGTTCGTCGAGTACCCGTTCTACGATCCGCACACCCACACCCAGAAGTTCCCGTTCCGCAGCGCCGCCATGCTGTCGTCGATCTTCGCCCAGCTTATCGTCAGTTTTTTCACCCGGAATCTCCTCGGCGACGGCTACCTGCCGCGCTGCTGCGACGTGCTCAACGTCTATGCGCCCGGCAACGCGAAGAATCCCAACGGGGTTGTGCAGAGCGGCTCCGGCGCCGCTTTGATCGATTGCGCCATGAATGTGAGGCCTTTTCAGCGCTTTTAATTGCTGCCCTTTCCGACCCTTTCTACTCTCTCTCTCTCTCTCTCTCTCACTCACCCGCTTCTTTTCCTCTACTTCTCTTTCTTCCTCCTCTCCGTTTTCCCTCTTCCCTTTCTTTTTTTTTATCAACATCCCTTTCTCTTCTATCGTAGTGTAGCTCATGGTCTTTTGACTCTTTCACTCTGCTAGTTCTCCTTTACCGCATCAATATGTTCTCATTTTCCCTGTCTCGTTCGTCTATTGTATTAATTTATATTACTAACATTTTTTTATTGCAAGTAGATAACATAAAAGATACTATCAATTATTCTATTTGTATTAGTCAACAACCATACTTACAAGAAAATGCCAGCAGATATCGGTTATCAATTTAGTACAAAAGTCAGATAACTCTCACAAAATGAGCCTTGTGAAGTTATAAAACCTCATTCCTCATTCGTATGATATAATACTTCATTAATTGAAAATTAGATCTTTTCCATGAAATTAGATTGTATTGCATACTATAATCAGAAAAATTTCATGTTTCTTTAATGAAAACTAATTATGGTACCAGATTCGAAAAGAAAATAATATTTCAAGCAAAGAGATATATCGACATAATTATAATTGTAATTCTTAATTTTTATTAAAGTTTGGTTGAACCTGCAGGAGTTATAGCGTGGATAATGCCCATAGGCATTGCGAACCTGTATAAATTCAGCAAATTTGAAATGACTCATTAAAAACATATACTCTATTTTTCATGATAGGTTTGATTTTCGAACTTATTTGGTCTTAAATGTTATTTCCTTTTTTAATCTGCTTTCAAAATTAGAGGCTTTCGTTCAAAATGAATTATTCTGACTAAATCATATATCCAAGTTAATGAGAAGGAAAACTAATTTATAAGTATCAAAGTACTATATATCGGAAATGAGAGAGCATTAGACCCAAATACGTTACGAGACTTCTATTTGACATAATTATAATCACGTCGCTCAATCTCGACCAAGCCTATATCATCCAAATGTCGTGGCCTTTATTTGTTCGATAGAGGCGTTCTTTAAACTTGCAAAAAATTACGAGATTGTCCTAGTTCGTAAATTTCTATCGAAAATTTTTTAGAAAAGTTACGTACATTTTAATTCATTACGTTCTTCGAAAGCACCGTTGCTTCAAGTTGATGAAAATAACTTTTGTAAATTTATATTTTTATTTTCTGTTACAGTTATTAAAATATAAATTGTATAACAGTCTCATAAAAGCAAGAATTTGAAATAAAAGAATATAATAAATCCTTCAGAACTTATTGTTAAATAAATAACTATACATATATATATATATATATATATATATATATATATATATATATATATATATCTGCACAATATTGAAGGTAACAACATTTCTTATATATATATACTAAATTAAAAGTCACCCGAAAATTATTCCTCGCCTATTGGCCCGTATAAAGCAAGACGATTCTCCTCAGGACGCCTCACCGGGCCACCTATCGGACGCCCCGACCACCCTCTCGAGCAGTCGCACGGACTACGACGCGAGCAGCACTGACACCCAGCTCCAGCAGCAGCAGCAGCAGCAGCAGCGCTACGAATCCATCAGCATACTGTACGACTCGAAGCCACCGCCCAGCGGCGGTGGCAGCGCGGCGCACAAGGCCAACCAGAGCCTGCAGGGCCTGCACAGCCTGAGGGAGGCGGTCAGCCCGAAGCAGACGGCGACCGTGGCCAATCGGCCGGGCCAGCCGCTCCATCATCACACGATGATCGGCAGCCCCGTGGCGCCCGGCCAGATACTGGGGGTGAAGGGCCTGCCGTTGGGGCCGGGCGCGCTCGGGGAGACGATCTGCCCGCCCCCGCCCAGGATCATGAGTCCACCGACTCAGGCGGCCATGGGTACTGTGCTTTTTAAAATTAATCCCGTACAGTTAGTGTATAGTATAATTGTTAAATTATAAATTGTACTTATGTCGACCTTTGTAAATTCGATTAATAATTATTTTTATCGATCATACTGTCTTTATTAAGCTTACGTTTTATTCATTGAAGATGAATTAAAATTTTAATTTGAGATGGTGAGGGCAGCCAGGTTGTCCTTTACTAACATAAAATATAGTTTATTTTATTTTTTGATTTTTAATGAAATTTAATTTTTTATTTAGGTTTTTAGTAGTAATTTCGTTTCCGATTCTACGAGGGTAATTATAAACAAGGCAGTCTGACAGCCATTATAATAGCTCAGTATATTATTGCATAAAGACTGTAAAACCTATAAAAATATTAATTAATAAAGTGTAATTAATTGTTAAGGTTCTTTTTTGTGGCCAATTTTTAGGTATTTTCACCGTAACGACTGATTCCGTGAATTGTAAATCTGTCAAAAAGCACACTATTCCCTAAACAATAATGTCGATCTTGACTGTTTTTAACAAGGATATATGTTTCACTGTTCAAATTATTACTCGTTACCGTCTAAAAAAAGAGCATTGATTACTATTCTATTTACAACATTGAAAACTACAACTTTCTAAATATATATTAACGATCTATTACTTTAACTTTTTTCATTCAACAGGTATGACATATGCGAAAGTACCAACAACGATTATCACCAACGGTAGATTGGAAGGAGACAAAGTTATGGGCGATCGCAGCAATATGGAGCTGAATCTTAATTTGACAGATGGTACTGGAATCGTTAAAAAAAATATCAAGGGAGTCAAACTGATAGGCATGGAAGGCGGCACGTTAAGAAGGCCGTCTTTACAGGTATCTAGAAGCATATTTTGCTCGTAAAGTTCTTTAATGTACGAGGGGAAAAGGCAAAAGCAACAGAAATTTCATTACACTTGTTTTTTTCACTGATCAATTCTTATTCCATCGATCAAAATTGTTTTTAATTTTATTTTTTGTTATATTCTATGTCTCTTTCAGCGATTTTTGTTTCTCTTCGTCTATATTTATGTCCTTTTTGAGTCTAGAGAATAAAATAATGCTTAGTGTCACGGTCTTATTAGTTAAAAGAACAACCTAAACATACAGCGCAATGTGAGCAAATTCGTTGTCGTAATACAGGTACTCTATTCCTTATGCACCTAACGACTATCCTTTTCTTTCAGGTCCTCTGCACCAACATCTTTAGAACCTTCAAATTGTTTGCTGTTTGTTTTATCTGAATTCTCTTTCACTTGCTCTTTTAATTGATTTGGCAGCTAAAGAAAAACCTAAACGGTTTTATTGTCAACTGCCACCCTCCTCATCTACAAATCTTCGGATCAAAGCCTCTCTGAACTGAATCACATGTTCTTCCAAACGCTTCACAAAATTAATCCATCGTGCAAAATTGATCTTAATCAACAAAAGCATTTCTTTTAACTTTTTCATTCATGTTTAAAATTCGGGGATAGCCAGTAAAAGGCTTATCTTCAATTAACATCTCTTAATTCTTGCAAAGCCACAACAGTCGTAAACACGTGTTATACCACAAAAACTCTTTTAAGCATCACAAGAATATCTGCGAACCATTATCAACCACAAAAGCAACATATCACAGCCGCGCACTGTTCCCGCCAATCAACCAATTCACGTTTTTGCTGACACAGTAATTATACACTTAGACGCACGATTGTTATTGAATTTTTTCGCTCGTACAACGTTTAATCCCGAGTAAAGTGATAGGAGTCTAAAATTCTATGTCGTAACTAGAATTGTTGATATGCACACAGTCTCTTTTATAACAATTACGATCCAAGACTAACAGTGCGGACTCCTCAGTAAATCACAGTTCACCCTTCCTTAAACACCCATCTTTAAATTGTCGTGTGATTATTGAACTCTTCAAATTTAAATTTTAAATTTGATAGAAAAATGACAAAATTTCCTTGTAGCGATAAAGCCATCAAATAGAGGAACGCAATATTCAGTAACATACACTAATATATAATAGAGTAATTAGAAAGTTTAATAAATAATATTGTACGCCACACAATCACTTGCGCGTAGAATCTTATAAGTGAATAATATATGAAAATTGTTCTCTAACTTTATTTTTGTCATTTACACTTTTACAGGGAACGTTTTCGCCCACGCCGTCTGTAGAGCTAGTCAATATATTCGACAGAAGGCAGAGTAGCGGATCCTTTGGGCCAAGTTCATTGTCGCCCATACCGGGTGTGGAAGCTTGTAAAACCCACGGCACAGCGATCAGTGGACAGGGAGGAAATGAACATTGCAGAATCAAACGTGGAATCGTCAGACATCATAGGTATAACAATTTTTTATTCGCTACACGTATAAAGATTTATTGGGCGTGTTGGTATTGGTCTGATATTCCGATGCGAGATCAGATAATCCTCTCGGCAAAAACAGCCCGATTCCCGCTTTAAAACGCGATCTCTATATTAATACTCTCTCTCTCTCTCTCTCTCTCTCTCTCTCTCTCTCTCTCTCTCTCTCTCTCTCTCTCTCTCTCTCTCTCACCTCGCAGTTTCAACGACACGGGCGACCGTACCCTGACGACCCTCGCCCGCCAGCCCAACTACCCATCGATGCCGCTGCGTGCGGAGGACTGCCGCATGACGCTGCGCAAGGACGGCCACCACCCGAAGAAGGCCTGCAGCGGCAGTGGCGGAGGCGGCCGTTACTCGGCAATGATCGACGAGAAGTCGGCCCATCATCAGACGGACTCGGGCCTGAGGCCCGAGGACGCGGTGACGCGTCTCGGCACTCTGCGCAGGGACAAGAGCCTCAAGTCCTCGCACGCTCATCACGGGGCGATCGCGCGCTACAGCGGCGCCTGCAGCGCCGACGAGAAGAGCAATTGCGGCAGCGGCGGCGGGGGACTGATGGGCCACCTCCTAGTCAGTCCCACATACAGTATGTACAATTCCGCGGTGAAGGGCTGCAATTACTTCGTCGCCGACGACGAGGCGGTCAGCAGGTTTTAAGCTACTGTACGCCCCATCCTCTCCGATAGACTTTATTATAATCCTATATAGCTATTATTGTGAATAGCGATTAATGAAGGAAATTATTATTATTAAATTTAAGTTGGTAATGCAGCTGAATTTTAAGTATATATAATTATAATACAAAACTGTGTACGGCGAAGATAATTCTAACTGAAGATAGCGGGCAAGATAAGTTTCATTAAAAAGTGTATCAACTAAATAAATTTTTTGCTGGTGAACATGTGCAATATATCCATCAATAAGTCAGTTCTAGTTGTCCCGTATGTTTTCAATTCGTACACTTATGTTTATATATTATAGCTCATGATTCTCTGCAAAACAATGGGAAATTTCTACTTTTTTAAATTTAGCATTTATAGAAGAGTTTATAACAAAAAGAACAATTTTCATTAGCAGTTCACATTCTTTTTTCGTCCTTACGTTATAATTGATTTCTTTTACGAATTGATGTAAAATTAAATCGTAACTTGATTCGATGACACGTGGGCTTTTTACGAAGTGGATATTATATGCTACGCAATACATGAAATTTTCGTAGGAGCGTTTCATAACGATTATATGATTATTGTAACAATAAAATATCATTGTACGATAAATTCAGATTAATCCCGCGATTAAATCAGTTCGCCACAAAAAAACTTCGTCTATTTTGAATAAAGGCAAAATGGCCATTATGGCAATAAAATACCGTTGTGTGGTAAAACAAATCCAATTCGACCAAAAATTATCAAACTGATGAGAAATGATGAATAGAATTTAATTTAGACGCAATGTTTGATCATAACTTTACTCTGCGCGCTGTTTTCGATTAAAATTATCTTCTCTTTTGATTTTTAAGTATAATCATGTAAAATCCGCCTACGAGATAAAATTTTTTACATGAGACGAGTCAAAATAGGTTTAGATTAAAAGGTAAATAATCGTTTCTTATGAAGTTTGATTGAATATTCTATCTGTTGTACTTTTATCTGATTAAATTCTATGTGCAATTTAGTTCCTTGCAATAAGCTGTACAAAAAATTTACTCATGCTTTATATAAAAACGTGCAATATTTTTCCATGCTTGTGGTATTTATTTATGTTACGTATATTAACAATTAATTTATTGATATCTCTGTTATTTGAATAATTCTAACTATATGAAAGACTAGCGAAATAAGTTGCTACTTGTCTATCATAATATCGTAATATTAATTTTATATTAATTGCCATCGATTTATTTATAATATAACTTAATAATATTACATTAATATTATCTATCGGTTCCATTCCGAATAAATTTACGTGATAATGTCCTAACTGCAAGAACAGTCATTCCCGAATTTTATCGACTAATTTTCGAATAAACGCTACAAGAATTTATATTATTAATGATTTTTGTGAAATTGATAAAAATAAAATAGTATGCATTTGAGAAAATGACTGAACCTGTCATGTGATTATATTCCTCGGAATTTTTTAAAAATAATTAAAATAACTTTTTTCAAATATTTTAAATAATTTTTTTTAAATTTTGATAAATGATTGTATAGTATTGATGATCATTGAGTGAAAATCCATTGCGTGAAAAATAAAGTTTCGTAGCCAAACTTGCAGTGATGCAACCATCAAGAATTTCCATGTTTGAAATATAATATTACATGTTTGTTTTTAAATTTAGTCTACCTTAAATATCCATTACGTCAATTTAAAATATTGTAATAATAATGACAGCATTAAATACTTATGACCTGCTTATTCTCAGAATCACATGTACATTTTCATCTATATCAGGCTTACTTCATTTATTATAATATCAATCTTACTAAACATGACCAAACTTTCTACATAAACCTGATAAATCATTCTTTAGTTCTATGTTTTAAAAAAATTTTAACGCCAATTTTTTTCGTGAAAATCTTAGCATCTTATTATTATCAAGTGAAAAATATATTATTAACGATTTGTAATTGTATATCCAATTAAAAAATGATCTCTGATGATCTGAAAACAAGCCATATTTATACAATTTACTTTGATTCTTGCACCTTAAAATAAACCAGTATTAATACACCATTACATATTTGTTGGTATTACACTTTCATTGAATTATTGCATATTTCTGCGGTTTAATTAATAAAATTTTTAAAAAATTATATTAATGTAAATAACTTAAGACCTTAATAAACAGAATAATGTCGTATTATGTATTTCACGGCTTGGAATTCTGAATAAATAATATAATGTAATATCAAGTAAACAGTGTGTAACTTCTAATTGTAATAAATAAACAAAAAACTTGTAGAGATATTCTGACGAGTTCTAGCGCGTAACCTAAGACTTTTTGTCTCTAATGGTAGAAAAACGTCCGACAATGTGCAAATCCATAATAATTCGACAAAAAAAAACATATTTTTGCACCGATATACCTAACTAGCTATTGTAGTTTTTAACTGTACATGAATATCAACAAAAAACAGACTTGACTCATAAAAACATTTTTTAATTTTTCTATAAAAAGACCCCCGATGAAAGTTACTACTTATAAAAAAAATATTTAACGAGAAACAGAAATAATATGAACTATATACCAACTTTTGAGACTAAAATTATCCAACTCAATGTACTGTTAATAAAAAAAGCTATGTAAAGTCTGATCACTTGAAGACAATCGAATAACTGGGAGTGTTATTATGAATCAAGAATGTCAATGCAGCCAGTATATATTTAGCATATAATTAAATGCAACGCAATGATCTGTATAATTAACTTTAAAATCGCATTATTTGTAAAAAAAAACAACTTGCTGCGCATTATAAATTTGAAGTTTTTAAATTCTCTTTACATTATACAGAATTTAAAAAAGCATCTTTGAGCTCAACTTTTGCCATTTCCTTAATATATATTTTTTGATACCCATATATCGTTTGTAAATCTATTACCAAATTTTTCATACTAAAAAAACGTTGATAAAGATATTTTTACTCTCACTAAGGTAATATCTATTAAAATTGTTTAGTATAAGTACGTTTTCCTTCTATCTTCATATCTAATAGAAAGAAAATTTATTTAAATTCTGTTAATTTAAAAGTATGAATATTAATAGGCAAAACGCTCGTCACGTTTTGTATACACTACAGTAAATTATTTGTAATCATTGTATATTATTCGTACTTTTTTTATATCTATTTCCATTCTAAATTTGCTGACAGTGAAAGACCGCGCAAATTTCTAGCGCATGACAAAAACTGTTATACTTTGAAATCAAATATTTTTAAACAAAATTGTTAAATTTATACAAATCACACTTTTTCTACGACTAATAATTTTTTCAGTGTAATATTAATATACCTTTATAAGATCGAGCGTGTTGCAAATTTTCTGTACTTTTGTATAAAAGAGAGAATGGGAGAAAAAGAGAGAAATTAAAATGAAAAAGTACATCTTACGCCTGTTATCAGTATTATGGCATAATGTAAAATTGGAAGGACAAGATAAGTCCCATAATTTCTATTGTGAGCGTCAAAAAAGGCATCAGTCAAAAAAAGCAAAAAAATTTTATGGTTTCTTGCATATCTATGTAGAACTAATGTATTCCATAACTGTCTCGTCATGGTGCGAATATAGATATAGTTAAGCAATAAAATGAAAGCCTATTTGTAAAGTAAATAATCGTCACTTAATCGAAGCTTTGAAAAACAATATTGCAAATACTTTAAAAAGGTTCCTTCCAAAAGTTTTGAGCAGGCAGCAATTAATGCTAATGAAGATATGTTGAATCTGATAGTGTAGTTATTGTATTCACTGTAAAACAGAAAAAAAGACAGAACAAAAGTAACAAAAGAGTGTTCACAAGTACAAAATTAGCATTATTGGAAACATCTAATATGTTCTTTTAGATGATAGTTTTCAAAATACTTAATTACGTATGAAAAGTAAAAATGTCTTAAATAAACTCTTGTGCTTTTTTTAATAAAAAAATCAGCCGTTCTATTTTCTAATTCGTTTTTACTCTTGTATATTTATATATACTGCTCTCACGTTTTGAGGAGGAATCCATGTCCGTTTACAATAAATACAAAAATTTATTGAACAAATATACGATATTTATGCCAGAATGTACATGTAATTCTTTTTTTTTTTTTTGTTTATACCTAAAATTACGCATTCATTTTTAACTTTGTGTATTTTTATCAAATTTGACTATCACGACAGTGGAAGGAATCTTTTTAATTATGGATTAATGATTTTACAATAGTAATTTAATGAATACAATTACTCTTCGTTGTAATAAGTAAATAATTATAACCATATAAATCGTCGAACTTTAAAAAAAAAAGAAAAGCGTCCCGTGACTAACGTGCGCGCTAAGGCAAATAAATTATGTACATATAATTGTTTATAATGAAAATGTATGGTTTGAGTAAAAAATTCGTTAGTTTGAAGTATTTTATAGCAGTACATTATCTACTAATTTAAAAATTATATTAAAGAAGTTTTAATATATTGAAAACCTAGAAATTTCCTCTATTAAAGCATAAATATTAAGTAAAAATTATACTATTCGGTAAAATCCAAAATTGATCGACTTCTTATATACTTGATTTTGCAACTGCACTTGAATTTATCATTATAGTAAGGTATAGTGTAATTTAAGGTAATTCTTAAATGACATAAAAATGAAGATCTACTCCCTAGTGGAAATTAACCTTTACCAGATACTGCCAAACATTGATAAACGTGTGAAATTGGAATACCTTCCCAAATTCTGCCAATATTCAGAAAAGTTGGACAAAATTTGGCAATGTCTACTAAAGTTTGAGAAAAATGGTCAAAATCTGGAAACGTTAAAATTGTCCTATATTTGTCAGACTTTGGCAGACGTTTCATAATAATGTAAAACATTCTCCCAGAAAAATTCAGCAAAAAAAAATTTTTTCCGCTAGAGAATAAAAAGCGTAGTAATAAAATCACATTATATCCCGATTAAGTGATTGTTTTAAAAAGTGCCTCGAAATTTTGACAAAAGAATATAAAATAATAAGAAAAACAAAATCAAGTCTTCGAAAAAGTGACACTTTGTATACATACACGGCAGGCACTGCTTTCTTGCTCAAGTTATTTGTATAAAAATTAGAATTATTAAAATAAGCTAAAAGAAGGTGAAAATGTAGCCATAATTATAATGATAAACGCAATCCCGCTCGCACGCGCTCGCACGAAAATATTTACTTAAGATAAAAAAATATCGATACAATTACAGGTATAAAAGTACTCGTTTTCTTTTTTTTTAATCAACGTCACAATAAGGACGTTAAATGTGAATTACGTGCCAAAGCTTAGAAATTAAACAATTTAACATTTACTGTAATATGCGTCTTGCATCCTTACTGTATAAAATTGCGGTTTGTGGTAATGCACATGGTAAAATACGATATCTACCATTGTAAAAATAATATACTTACTTTTTTGTAAAAGTTTAAGTAACTGAAGTAAATATTAAACGAATATTTTCTTTAAATTAAATCTTTTTATAATTTATTTGTAAAAAATGGATATCTTGAAATTGTTTGCAGGATGCTATTTAAATTAATTAATATAGCATTTAATTTTGGATTTCAATCAATTATTATTTATATATTAAAAAATCGTTTATTTATAAATGAAATTATTACGTTTCAATTTACTCAAGTGTAAATAATTTTTAAAAACATTAATTTTCAATGCTGAAAATTTGTAATTTTGCTTCAGGCATAGTTTTAACAAGCTAATATGTAGGCCACTGTGTAATTAATTTAGGTATCGCTTCAATAATAAGTATGTATTTCAATTTAAGACTGTATCGTTTTTCTGACTGTAAAGGTAATTTAATATTTTTATTTTGAAATATAAGCAATACTGATCGAAATAAATATTTTAAAATATACAGTTTTTATGAATATATTATACAATATTATAAATATAGTATTAAAATCATAAATTTTAAGTAATAGTTACTTTTAATCTTTTTTTTTCTTTACAACACTACAATTATAAATAGTTTTCATAATTGTTATTTTATTAAACCATGACTGTAAAATATATACTTAATCTGTCGATATAGAATTTCAAAATAAACTTTTTCTAGTTGACATAGTTATTAATTTCATTCCTTCTCTTTAATTTTTAATTAAGATAGAATTTTGTATAAAATATATACAAAAAATATATATAAAAAAGTTAATATCTCAACTATTTAAATCAAAATATCCAAGAGAATAATAAAACTAAATAGTAAATATTAAAAATATAAATATTAAAAATATTAGATATTAAAAATATTAAAAATTGTTAAATAAACTAATTAAAAATTGAATAAATCTGAAAAAAACTTGGTGTTATTCAAAATGCAATCGGCTAGAGAGCAATTTTTCATTCATTGATTTATTTCTTAAAACTATATACATCATCATACTACTATGCTGAGAGGTTTACTAAGTTTTTTCATGAATTTTTCTAATCTTTTAATTCTAAAAATAATCATTAAAGGTTGAATAAAAAAATACAAGCATAAAAAATGTAGAAAAATGTGTAACATTTATTACTACGACTCAGTGTCGTGCGTACTGCATTACATCAATCAATGATGCTGTAACAAGCATTTACTACGTCGCTCACTTAATATTTAACTATATCGTTCATTAGAAATTAAACTTACAAGACATATTTAAATAATTTATAATAGTAATTTTTATAAGAAACAATAATTTTATTTCAGCTAAACATAAAATGAATGCTGCAACAAAATTATATATTCTGTATAGTAAATTTTTCAATTTTTTTTTTCAAAAATCCGAATAAGTAAAAATTTTGTTCTTTTCGTAATTAATATACACATTAAGTCATATAATTATATAAAGTTTTTATTTTGCAAATGGCAAAATTTCAAACAATGATTTGTTGTATAAATTTTTTTATTTTTTACATAAGGATGTATTCATGAGAATTGATTAAGCCTTTATTAGAAATCAATTATATATATATATATTGGAAAGATACGAAGATAGTTCAATTATACATATACAATCCTTAAAATTAACACTGAGCAATGAATTCATTAAATATACCTGTATTTAATAAGAGTATTCCATTTACTCTCATAAATTATGCATGAACATTGCAAATCTTTCATTGATATTTATTGAAATTACTTCGAAATATTGTAATTAAAACAATCTTTTTATTTTCTCTGCTTAGCATTCAGTCAATAAAATATATTTAAATTTGTAATGACTTTGTTGATTTAAGATTGGCTTTTATTTCATAATAATAAAGTAAATCAAATTGTGTTACAATTCTATTCAATACTGTTATAAATTTATTATATTCACATTAATGAATTTGTTACTCAGAGCAATTGATAGAAATCAATCGTGAGTTAAAAACTACTTTGTAGTTTTTATTGTCCAATTTTCAACATTGGAAGAGTCGCTCGCTCGCAATTTATAAGAATCATAAAACTCATTAAACGTGATATATACTCTATAAGCTAGGAAGTATGAATTGTCATTCCAAGACAAACGTGACAATTTATTTGTAAATTTTTTTTATCTCACAATGCTATAAATACATTTCAACTCGTTCGCTAAATATAAACGCGCATTCTCAATACAAACAAGTTCTAAATAAAACACACGCCTGAATATACGTTAATCGGACGTGACACAATGTAGAAAGCTATTGAAAAACTGTTTAGGTAACTATATTGTTATCCTAACGAATTTGATTTTTTCTTTATACAGAATTATTTACAATATTCAAAATGTGCTAAATTCAAAATATTTTGAAGATAAAAGTTTACAAAAAAAATTAAATAATACGCAAAAATAAGCTCACACAGTTACTCAACGCGATGTATATGTTAATTAATAAAACATTGAGTCATTTTGCAAAGTTTTTTAAAAATTAAAAAATAAACCTATTACTTACATAATAATGTATTTTATTCAATTGTTTATGATAAATGAAAAAAAAAAGATTGAACCAAGCAGATTTTGAATATTGTAAAATAACGATGAGGAAGCTTGTCAATTTTCTTTCTGTTTCCGAGGACTATTAAAGTATTCAGCTTATTCGCCTTAAACTCTGGACTTATGAATAAAGCTGAATATTGTCTCTTTGGATATATTAATGGGAAGAAAGAGGATCTTCTTCAGTCGCGTTCCCTACGTCTTCCTGATGATGTGAAGATCAAGTATTTCTGGCATGTATTTCCTTATGCATCATCAGGTCAATTTTAGACGGATACCTTTTGCTGCAGATGTCGCAGGAAAAATTATGGGTCGCGTTCATGTGCTTCCGCAGAAGCTCCTCCGATTCGAATAAGAGAGGGGTCAGACAATAATCGCACACGTAACAACAGACTCGGCTCGCTCCTCCCGCGGACTGCGACGTCGAGCTCGCCGCGGCAGTTCCGCCGTGGGTCACGGTTACGTGCTCCAATAACTCGTTGGCCGACGCGCAGGAGGCGTTGCAGATGCGACAGACGAGCCGCTTGTCGGAAGGCAGCGCCCGGATTCGGTAATCGGGTGCTCGGCATCGCGTGGCGCGGTCTCTCTGGCATTTGGCTCACGGGGACGTGCTTCATTGGGAAGCGCAGCTGTTGCTGCTGCTGCTGTTGCAGTTGCTGCTGTTGCAGTTGCTGCTGTTGCAGTTGCTGCTGTTGCTGCTGCTGCTGCTGCTGCTGCTGTTGCAAATGCTGAGGATGCGAGGGCAGCAAGTGCGAAGGAGGTGCCTGCTGCTGTATAAAATGATTTTTCTCGTGGTTGCGAATTAGCGACGGATTCTCGGACTGAAAACCGCAACCTGGAACCTTACATGTGTAAGCGGCTTTCTGATAATTCGGATTGTTCGTGGAAGCGGAATAGTTGGTAGGATTATTGGGGATTCGACTGTATGTTTTTGGTGGTATTTGTGAATTTGTAGGTCTCGTTATTATGGTTGGAAGTAATCTCGGGTTGGGACCGACGTGGCTTACGTCCCCGGGAGAGTTGTTGCATGGAGCTCCAGTACCCTGTTGTAATAAAGAGAAAACTTTCGATTAATTTTGACATTTTTACATTAAGTATAGGAAGAAAAAGCTAGGACTGTTTTGATTTTATATAGATTCCATAGATGTTAATAAAATCACTAGAATCCATCCGTATTTCTTAAACTATCTAAATAATAATATTATGTTTATTCTATTAACAACTATAGAATCATATTTCATCAAATCAATAGCGACTATTTAATCAAATATTTAAGCCCATTTTACATACGTGCAAAATGTTAAAACCAGTATATGAAATATAATTTGGATTTGGTGATTGGTTTCAAAAATAAAAAATTTACGAAAAAAAATTTATGTATTAATAAACTCATAATCTTGTAATAATTATTATTTATAATTTAAAGAAGAATCAAGGAAAATATGTACGTATTTTTTATTTCTGCGGATTTCATATTTGTAAAATATATAAGAAATGAACGATCATAAACTCTTCGTTAAAACTGAAAATAAACAACTTTAAGTAAAAAAATCAGAGCTTCCAATAAAATAAGTTATGATATAAAGTTAATCCAAGTTTTAAGTTTTTTATGCATTCAAAAATAAATTTGAAAATAAAAATCATAATAATTTTCTTTTAGAATAGTAAAATGATCGATTTAATACGAAAAAGTTTTCCTAAATATATATAAACTTCACAAAATATATTATATTTTAGTATATTGTTATTCATTTATTGTTAAAAATTTGAGTATAACTACAGACTGAAGATACGCAATTTTCTAACTTATTGTTAATTCTACAATATATATATATATATATATATATATATATGTATATCCTCTTTTTTAGCAGCTCTTCACCGTTAATAGTTTAAAATTGTTATATAAGCATAAAAAAAAAGAAAAAGGAAGAACCATTACACCAAGATTAATTTATAATTTTGAAATCAATCGATAATCACATGCTAGACTAATCAAGTATATCGAATGTAACAACGACATACGTGAATCACACGCTACAAATTTTATAAGAAAAAAATTGATAAGAAATTAATTTAAAAGCTTAAAAATTTAACACAGACTATGTGATTTTATTAAAAGTACAGAAGCAGAGATCAGACCTATTGTAATGCACTCGAAGGATGTCAGTGCGCCCAAGACTCCGAAAAATGAATTATTTCATTACACGCTATTCACTCTGTGCCTGTCTATTGACACACTCTCCAATAATTTAGATATGAAAAAACACTGATATAATTTTCTACACTCTGCTACGCTATAGTATAAATTCCATTAATAGTATATTATTTTAAACAGATGTAAAATCTGTATTATTTTATAGAATAATAGTTATGTGCATTGATACACAATTGTATTAAAATATGAATGTTGAAGAATTTGTACATAATGAAGCAGCTCGAAGTATTTTGGATTATGCACATTATATTATAGATCTTGCAAAGATTATATATTCATGTTACTTATTATGTGTGAACGAAAATTAAATACATTTGCCATTACTATTTCAAATAAAATTTGTGTTTTAGTTACAAATGAAAAAAGTAAAAGTAAAAGTTTTCAAGATATTTCAAGATTATGTATATTTTGAAGACGAAAAAAAGTTATTCATATAAAATATTTCCCTTAGCTTTTTCTATTTTATAATGCAAAATTTATCGGGATCGAAAATTCTATAGGGGTAAGGTTGTAGACCTATGCCTCTAGAAAGATTTAAGAAGATATTTATTTAAAGATTATAAAATACATTTCGTTTTATTTTTATATCTATTCAAATCAAGGTTCAAATATAATCAAACTCGAGTGGGGGTAAATATTTATAATTTAGAAATAGAATTAGTTGAATTTCAAAGCAGCATACCCAGTAAAAAAAAATAAATTTGAAGACTTGATATCTGAAGTTAATTAAAAAATGGATGATAATGATCTCGCAGTAAAAATTAAAATATATAAAAGTTTGAAATTCGGCACGAAATAAATTTATATCAATAAAAAAACCTGCCAATGATCTTTTGACTAATAAATATAAATATTCGTATGAAAAATTGTTTTCCTCAATGAATTTTCAAAAACTTGTCAATAGAAATAAATTTATGACTGAGTTGTCTACACAATGAATTATACGAAATATGCATCTTATATATGGATCTTAAAGAAGTCATCGAGAACTCGACGACTTCTTTAATTTATATATCTATCCTATCCTTATAATTTTATATTTTATATTTTTAATGTTTTTGTACGATCTTATAGTCGTAATTTAATTTATTATATAATTTTATATACTTGGCGTAAATTCGATTTGGTATATATGTGGCGCAAACTGATAGGCGCATCTTCGGAATACGATACTTATGCTATGTCTATGCGAAGAATTCACTCGCTGAAATCTGCGAGGAAGTTCTGAACTTAGTCTCGAGACATCAGGACCACGACAAGGAGCAGAAGGAAAATTGCGGAGCGTTGTATATGGTAAGCATGTTATGCTTTAGATTATATAAGAAAGTTCACGAATCTAGTTTTTATTGTATATATTATTGTTTGTATGTTGTACGCATTATTAGTTATAATTCTTAGCGTGGATAGTCCAAAAATTAAGGTTTTTCCTTCATTCAATAGATGAAACTCTCGGTTACTTTAATAAATATTATTATTTTCACGTAACTTGATTTGCAATTCATGTGATCCTGCTTCTGAACATGCATTCTCAATTCCATTTTTGAATTCTAGTTTCGGATATTTCGAAACAGTAATAAAAATATTAATCAAAACTCTGAAACTGTTATGAGAATCTTTTTTCGATAATCATTATGTTTCAAGTGATCCAAGAATATCTGTACTTTTTAAACACCCTGTATATGTAAGTCTTATCTAAGAATTTATACTAATACTAATAGAAAAAATAATGCTAATAATAATTTTTTTTAATGCTAATAATAATAATAATAATAATAATAATAATAATAATAATAATAATAATAACTAGAACAACAATAACAAATAATAACTTATCTAACTGTCTACATTGTATATCAACTATAAAATATATATATTCATTTCATCTACGCATTCAAATAAGAAAGTAAAACAAATATAATCTTACGTTTTATATAGCTATGTTATTGTATTAAAAAAACTGGAAATACTTTTATAAAACTTTTATGTTGAATAATTCATGTATATTATACAAAACAAAATAAAAAAATCAAGCATTATTTACCATCGAATAACTCCAATATGGACTTACGCCTTGAGTAAGCTCCTCGAAACTGGGTAGACTCTGCTGGGGTATTCGTGTTGCTGCACCAGAAGGTCTCTTTGTTGTTGGCACGCTGTTTCCTGTCGTATTTCTTTCAGGCAACTGAATAGCAGCAGATCGAACAGGTGTTGTCGGGTTCGAAATATGCGGATATGGTGGAGGAGCACCACGCAACAAGTTACTTAAGGTGCTGTTAGCATTACTTATATTTATGGCTCGGCGTTGTAAATTTGTTGGTTGTTGCTGCTTTTGATGATTACCGCTGTAACTGTAATTAGGATTTGGTAAAAGGGATTTGTCTGTGCCATTACAAGATGCAAACCAATAGGCCTGCTGCTGTTGTTGCTGTTGCTGCTGTTGCTGTTGCTGATGGTGCTGATATTGTTGTTGATGCTGTTGCTGAAGCTGCTGCTGAGATTGTCGATGATGAAGTTGATTCGAGAGAAGTGAAGAACTCATTCTCATATTCAAATCTACAATTTTAAGAAAATAATTTATATAATTAAATTGTAAAATAAACATGTTTAATTTATATACGAAACTGAACAAAATTTTAGTATATTAAAAACATAAACGATATGTGTCATTGCAAATCTAAGATCAACCATTGTTCAACAAAAATATTCATTTATTCTTAGAAATTATAAATGATGTTCTTAAATAATATATAATAATTTAAGAACGTAATATATAATAAAACAATTAGAAATAATTATACAACTAATATAAAATTAGGATGTAATTTCGAAAAGCAGTCATCCCCAAGTTGGCTGAAAATTTGTAAACATGTTTTTTGGGATGCAGATTATGAATATCGATTATGAATTTTCATAGTGAAATAACATCTATATAGTCGTGATATTTTACTGGGCAGCGTGATCGCAATGGACTGTGCTATAGGAGCTGTTTTTACGCATGCAGTAGGCATAATACACGCGTGGTGTAACTTTTTACCGTAATAGAAGTAATGACAGTCGGTATTTTATAGATTCTAATTCAGTTATATTTGAGCTCGATCTATAGTATTAAATTATACTGGAAATTTTGTAGTTTGAACAAGTCCATGTTGCTTTATGGTTAAAAATGTATATTATACAGTAAACCTAAGAATTGTTATATTATGTAATTAAGCAGGAGACTTTCAAACATCTAAAATATATTTGAAAGCATTGTTTTAGAATTTACTTATTTTAATTATCTTTATTATTACACTGTTTGTGTAAAGTATTAAAAGATTCAACTATAAAATACATTTAAATTAATATACTCTTTCAGTTGGTCTAACCATAGGACAACATTCAAAGGGTTAATACAATAAAAATAAAGCATTCCTCGATGTAAGTTATATTACACTAATCAATGCCGTTCATCGATCCAAGGAAATTGCATGAACGATAAGAAAGGAACAGAAAGGTGTTAGCCACTGTTACAAAAAATAACAGAGTTCCTATTTCTGTACAGTGATAGAAGAAGATTCTCTAAGTATTGCGCCCAGCACGGACGTATTAAAAGCTAATTGAAAAAGATGAAAATCCTCATCCAGAATATAGGGATAACGGATATGATAACAACAAGGGAATTGGAAAGTATCAAATGATACAATAATATAGAGAAAATTATTTGTATTAATTACTTTAAACATTAATACGTACTCCGTGTAAGCAAAGAATTTTTAATAGAGAGTAGTTTTAGTTTAACTTGGACATAATTATGATCTATATAAAATATAGAATAACAAAATTTTTATAGAACATATTTTAAATACTGATCTTAAACTTCTTAAAGCGAAGTAATCGATTTGTTAGTATAAGGTATCCAAATAGTAAAGCACTATGTAAATATTAGGATTTAATCTAACTTTTGTAAAAATATCATAAAGTAAAGGTTTGCAAAATCTGAAATGGACCTTTTGATAGAATTTCAATTTTTCGTAGTTTAAGGGAATAACATTAATGTAATTATTAAAATTAAGTTTATTGTTGAATATGCACTACTGTACATCCCTGCCATCGATATAGGAATGGCTTTCGACAGTGTCATCATAGATTCATCTTCAACATCGTCATAGAGTACCTACTCCACTCACTACCTCAGAGAGCCGACGCGAGCTTCAATATAGATGGCACTACTATAATTAAATCCATATGATTTATACTTAGTACCAACCTTGAATAGATACGTGTATAAATTTGACAGCTGTCAGACAATTGGTTCCTGAAATATAGCATTGCAAGTAAAGCAACTTTTATGATTGTGAATAAAAGGATAAAAAGGAATTTCGTCAAAAAAAATATACTATTGATGCCAAAGGTTAGCTTGATAAACATTATTCGGGTTCTGCACCAGGTAAATCAATCATTGAGAAGTGGTTTTTTAAATTTAAACAAGGTTAAATGAACATCGAAGACGATACACGCAGTGAACGTTCGAAAAACGCTGTTATCGACGAAAACATCAAAAAAGTCCACAAAATAATTTGAAATTATCATAAATTGAAGTTAATCGCGATAGCTGAAATTCTAAAGACATGAAAGGAACATGTTGGATATATTGTAAATGAATATTTTCACATGCGAAAGCTGTGTGCAAAGTGGGTACCGCAGGTGCTCACAATCGATTAAAGGCAATAACTTGTTGATGATTCGAAATAATTTTTAGTGATATTTAACCGTAATAAAGATGAATTTTTGCGTTGATGTATTACAATAGATGAAATATGGCTCCGTCACTACACTCCAGAGTCCTTCTACAGTCTTCCAAGTGGACTTAACGCGATAAAACGAATCCAAAGCATGGAAAGATGCAAAGTTGGCTGGCAAGGTTATGGAATCAGTATTCTAGAATGTACATAGTATAATATTCATCGACTACCATTTACTTACCAGAGAAATACCATTTATAGTGATTATTAAGTAGCATTATAATATAAGTTTGAACGAAGAATTTATGAAAAAATGGCCCTATTTGAAAAAGAAGAAAGTGTTGTTTCATCAAGACAATGCACCGTGTCACAAATCAATAAAAACTATTACAAAATTGCATGAATTAGGCTATGAATTGCTTTCCTATCCATTGTATTCTTCAGATTTGGCCAAGTATGGCTTTTGTTTGTTTACAGACCTCAAGAGAATGCTTGCTGGAAAAAAATTCAGTTCTGATAAAGAGGTAATCAACAAACTGAGATTTATTTTGAGGCTAAAGAGAAATTCTACTATAAAAAGGGTATCAAAAACTTGTATAATCGTTATAATCGTTGTATCGCCTTCAAAGACAACCACATGAAATCATAAAATCCAATTTTTCCAAAAAAAGTGCTTTACTATGTTAGCCTATGAACTTTGAGTCCATCTGTTACTACCTATTTCAAAATTGCATTGATCAACATCAACTTGAAAGAACTAGTTAGAGTGGATAAAATGATGAAGAATACTATCAGTTAGTGACTTGCACTCCCGAATGACACACCAATGAGCTACTTTCACGTTAATGTCAAGGAGAGTAGATTGAGCACACTATCCCCACGCTAGCTGCCGACACTCGAAATAACAGACTCGTTAGCAACACACAGAGAATTGGTATATGCAACGTCTAACAGAATATCCTAATATTACGTCTAATAGAATATCCTATTGCCATTTTAATGACATCCACAAACGGTCGACTGATGTTCTCTGCGAGAATATAGAGGGAACTCTTTCAGAGTTCCGACTCAACGCCTGGCCAACATCAATAGATTATGGAAACAATCAAACATATCGACACTTGTCGAACCCATTAATCATATCCCACAAGTGCGCGGTCGCACATATTACATATATAGGAGGCGATACAATGCCTTAGTGCACTTCATCGCCGACGATCTCCGTCGAATGGGATTCACAATCTCGCAGTAATGCTTGATATTAATACGTATTGTCAGAGAACAGTCTGGCCCAGAGAGAACTCATATTTCTAAACATTGGATTTTTCCTTACAATAAAGATATTATTTATTGTCAATATAAGAAGATTTATCTTGTGACAAGGCATCGCCCGAGGAATGAATCTAATTTTATTTATTTTATTAGTCTATAGTACGGTCGGATTAAGAACAAGGTATGAGTTCAAGTTTACTGTAAGTATGGCAGAGTGCATGCATTATTGTAAGGGAGAGAGACACTTGCTTTCGTTTTGAAAAACGAGAGAATGGATGCAGGCAATTCAGTACGAGCTCTCGCACGATATATATAAATATTTTATGTTCACGATAATTTTAGTTTTTGATAGTTCTATTAAAGTTTTATTCTGTTTGAATATTGTTCCCTTTCTTTTGTATTTTTTCTTTATTTCATCTCCTTTAATTTAATACTAAGGCTGGAAACTACCCCGAAAACACGGTTATCAATGATACTGTTAAATGCGTGTAAGTATTGCATGCACTGGTAATCCTGAGGTAAAGGAAACTATGTGAAGCTCTCTCTCTCTCTCTCTCTCTCTCTGTCTCTGTCTCTGTCTCTGTCTCTGTCTCTGTCTCTGTCTCTGTCTCTCTGCCTCTTTCTCTCTCTCCTATCTCCTACAATTACCAGACATCCACCAACGGGACGATGCGGTTATCTTCACTCGAATTTTCGTCAGAGAACTCAATCGGAGAATTCAATCGTTTATAATAAGCGGAACAACATATGAACTTTAAATCTAGAATTATATCGAATCTACAATAGTGATAATGTCCCCAGTATACATGTAAGATCAGAAATGTAAAATAATGAACAGGGGTATGTTTTTGTTCTAGAATAAGATCAAATCATCCAAAATAAAACCTTACACTAGTCGAAAATTTAAAGAGGACTAATAATTAATTATATTATATTGAGTTTCGCTCATGCGGTCAAAAAAACTAAAGTTCTGTATGCGTGAAATAAGCGGGTGTTGTACTTTCACCCATGCTACTATCGTTGTAATTTAGTTGCCGTAATAATATTTATCAAATAATGCAAATAATGCATATTACCATAACTCGAAATTCCATCTAAATAATGTGCTTAAATTCAAACTGTGTGGAATTTTTCTGAAATCCATTAGCGTTAATTACTTAATCTATACCCTTCTGTATATTACATTTGTGTTGTGCCCCTTCTAAATATTTGGCCACAACCGTTAACCGCTACGATGCTACATTACTCGAACAGGTAGTAACCTGTCGACCCCCATTCACTGTAATCTTGCAATAAATTTACTCGCTCGAATGGAGCTGAGATCCGATCATCATCAACTTGCGAAACGTCAACATTTACGTAACTGTCAACTGCACATAGAATAAACACTTGTTATTAGAACGAAATAAATAGTCTTCTATTATTAAATCAATCAAAAGAGTAAGTAGCGGTGTATTCTTCAGGTTATAGCTACGCTTAGCTCCACGTCATAACACGAATCTAAATATAGCAACAAGAGTCAAATAGATCTTTTAAATGACGTATATTTAAAAAATTTACGGACGCTAAACGGACACTAAGCGCAATTTGACAAACGCAGCGAAAAAGGCACTCTCCTTTATTACAGCCTCAAGCAAAAAAATGAGGATGATTATTTTCATATGAAAGTGTGACTTTATGATCTTGGAATAACTGACTAATGATAAAAAAATTTTACAGTAGAATTTTATTATTCTTTCACGTTCATAACAAGTTTTGAATTTTTAAATGTATTTTTCTCAAACACAAGTTTTAAATCAGCATACAATACATATCTAAGAAATGTTTAATCTTCTCTTAATTAGAAATTTTCAACACGCCCTTAAAACTATATTTCGAATAGAAAAGCATACAAAACTTAAATTATATTCAAACATTATTAAATAGTAAATAATTTATCTCTTTTGAGAAAATTCTACTTTTTTTCAATGAATAATCAATCTACAAAAATTAATTTTTTTAATTTTCCCATCTACATTTTTAAAGATGTGTGTGTGTGTGTGTGTGCGCGCACGCGCGCGCGCGTGCGTGCGTGCGTGCGTGCGTGCGTATTATGGATTCAATTTTTATTTCTAAAGATTACTTATGAAAATCTCTAAAAAATAGTTTGCTAGTTTTACCTCATATCATCCCTAAAGGAATGTAATAAGAATAAACGTATTTTTGCATATTTTTGCGATTTTATCAATAACTACAAATATTAATGCTAAAATTACTAATTTTTCAGTTAGAACTGTAATGGATTTTATATTTTATTGCGAATTACATAGAAATTTATATAATAATTACTATTAAAAGGACTTCACTGGTAATAAATATTAGTAGTAAAGATAATATTATCCAATATTATCTTTATACATAATTAAGATACATAAGAATACATAATTAGTCGGTACCTGACATTAAATTATAAAAAATTTCATATTCAGATTGAATGAAAAAATAATATTCACAAGGGATTAATGAGTAGGTGTCTCAGATTTTCTTGAATCTTTATACATGAATAATTTATAAAAACAAAATATCTACATATTTGTATTTAATTAACATTTATAACGTTTTTTGATAGTTATACTTATATAAAACGAAATTATAATGGAAAATAATAGTGTGATAAATTAAAATTACATTTTACACACAAATAAATATACAAAACTGCATACCTGTATTATTTTGCGATGCCTGACCATTACTTATTAGCATTGTAACTTTTTGTTTCATTTGTTCAGCTAAATAAGTTTGTGGATCATTTATAATCTCTTTATTTTCTTGCAAAACCATAGGGGAAATCATTTGTACCGGGGTTGATCGACCGACATCATTAGAAAGTTGTGGTGAAGTCGGATGCTGTTGCTGTGAGTGTTGCTCAAGTGCGGGCAATGTATCAAAACTAAGACCACATGTTGAACATAAATGAATCTCCATACACTGAAGCTCAGCTATTGATCGAACTCGTAAAAATGATTTAGTAGAGGAATTTTCTTTCATCTCTACTGGTGATTGCTGGTTTAGATTTACAATAGGACTGGTATTCTGTGCAATTGATTCGTTTTGTGCATTTGAAATTTCACTATTCGAATTTTCGTTTAGATCATCAGTAACAAGAACAACTTCAAAAGGTTGGGGAGTCAATGTATCTGTATCCAGAGTTCTATCACAGGAATTGGAGTCCTCCATATTTGGCAAAGATATAGTATTATTACTAGCAATCTGTGTATTTGTATTTGATCCCAGCATTGATTCAAAGTTTGGATTAACCATAGTCATGTAAGACTTAACAGAATTAACTGCTAAAACAAAGATTTATTTTGAATGTTAATTAAATCGTAAAATTTTACATACGAGTAAAATTTATTCTATTTAAATGTATAGAAAATAATTATTTACTTATAGGTGAAATGAAAAAATTATTAATTTATAAAAAGGAAAATAATAAATAATAAAATAATAGAAAAATGAGATAATTATACATATAGAAATAATTATATATTTCACATCTTATGAGCTTAAACTTAAAATTTGAATGTACCTGGTTCTTGATTATCTGCAGTAGTTCTGTCACTTGTACCAGTAGTAGTTATCGCGTCTAAAATAGGACTGTTTGATCTTGAGTCAATAAAAATTGTTTCCACATCTGTAGTCCTTGATGAACTCTGTTTCTGATTCTGTTGCATTGATCCATCGTATTGTTTTTGATTAAGCATCTGGCGCAGCATAGCATGATCAGAATTATTCAAATTCATTGCATCAATAGGATTCATTATTACAGATGTATTCACTTGTCCTGGAGTGCGAATTTGTAATTGCTGCTGATTACGTACATTCAAAGCTATTTCAAATTAAAAATAACGATTAATTAATAAATAATAAGTAATAAAAAAAATTAAATACTTTAGATTGTAATGTTAAGAAAATACTTAATCAGCATTTCAAATATTTCTATAGATATCTTAAATATTTTTATTACTACAAATTTTCAAAAATATATAATATAAAGCTGCGATATTTATATAAAGCCCATTTGCCATATGTGGCTTAAACAATCCTAAAAATTAATTAGATATACGACTAATAACAGAAATAAGAAATGTATTTACTATTTTTCGGTAGATTTTGCCGCTGCACGTTGTGATTGCTATGATCACCTGAATAGTGAACATATACAGGATGCACTTGTCTCCCACCATCTGGTGCTATTTCTTTATCGGCCAACCAAAGAGTTGTACTTTGTGGTTCGAGTGGCAAACTCGAGTTCGTTTTTGATAATGGAGATGGTAGATTAATAGAGCTAATCTGAGATGATTGTTTTTCATGCACTACTTGATGCTCTTTCATGGATTCCTCAGTTTCGAAACCAAATTTACATATGCTGCAAACATATCTAGCAGTGACAAAGTAAACTAGACATGTAATGACTTCACTCTTATGAGCTGAACGACAGTGTTGTTCAAATTTCTCATAAGTGTAATTTGCAACGTCATTTGATGGCACTATATTACACGTTTTACAAGTATAAAGTTCCATTATGGGACTGTGTATCCGTTTCCAATGTTCCTTCATATCGTCAAGAGATTTACTAATGGATCTACAAAGGCTACAAACGAAAGCCTGTTCATTGTTATTGATTGGTAGACGAGAGAATTTAGTAATAGGTGTCTTCAAATGATTGCGCTCGCTACAATGACGATCGAAATTTTCCTTGCTGACATAATACTTTTTACAAAGATCACAAATAAGCTTTATCATTTGTAGACGATTGCTTTCAGAGATTTCCGAACGCGTAGTATTTGGCCGTTGAGGTTGACAGGATGTTAATTCATGTTTTTGTAATTCCGGCTCTGAACTGAAAGGTAATCTATAACAAAATGAATTAATATAATTTTTATAAAATATTTTTCTCTTATTTTTTAAATAAAAATGGAAAATTTATTATAGTTATTAAATTAAAGATTAAAAAATATACCTGCACTGTCGACACACATGTTCAGCAATATAAAAGAATCCTTCCTGACTCTTACTTGTTGCCATTGCAACATTCGCATCTTCTAGTACTGAAACAACTGATAACTTCGGAAAAGAATATCTACTGGCTACAAAGTTTGGTGCTTTCATGTGATTGAACCAGTGTGAATAAAATATACCACCGACGCCAAAAAAGGCTACCTTACAAATATTGCAAATGAACGTTACAGTACCATGACAATTTTTTTTTGCGTGCATTTCTAAGTGACTTCGCATATCTGTAAGAGAATCCAGCATGCAAGGGCAACCACTGCAAAATAATTTAGGCACCTTTATCACTTCATTATTAGTACGTTTGCGACGACACTCTTGACTAGTACGAAAATGGACTTCGAAGCAATCACGACGGCGGAATATGACATTGCAAGTCTTGCAAAGCAGTACCATTTCAATTTGCAGATCTTGGTTAGTTGTTTCATGAGCATGACATGGACATATTGTTATTGGTCTATTACAAGATATTTGCTGTGACTGTGGTAGAGTACCTATGGCTCTCCTAACTAATGTATCCAAATCCTAAAAATAAAATCATGATATTTATTGAATATATAGAAGACAGTTGATATGAAATACAATTTTGTATAAAAATCTAGAAATATTTTATTTCTTATATCGCATATAAAGATGTTTATAATTTCCTTATATACTATCCATGTAATGATGTGCAAATTTAAAAAATGTAATCTTAAAAAGCTAAAGAACAGTATTACTTCATTACCCGCTGTTGTTGTTCAGATGGATATCTAACTGGTGCAATTATAACAGATGCTCTATCTCCATTTTCAACAGTAACCTCGTCACTTTCAATCGATGATCTACTACTTCGAACATTACTATCTACACTCGTTCTCTTAGATTTAGTTTTATTATTTTCATCTTGATCCTTATCTGATTCTAGCGATTGACAATGCTCGACATCTAGCTGCTGTTGCTTCTTTTTAGCTTTAGCATGTTTGTAAGCTTCTTGTAATTCTTGTTCATTATGAGTCATTATATGATCAAAAAGTAATTCTTTTGTATTAAATGTTACAGAACAAATTGTACACATCAAACTATCTGAACACGTAGACTTCCTCTTACCCTTTAGCACTGTTTGCTTTTTTGAACTAGAACTGCCACCAGTTTTAGATGCTTGTTTCTGACTTGATTTTGGTGTAGTAATGGAAGCAGTACTTACAGGAAGCTGGTGTATATTGTGATCAGCTGCCATATGGCTATTAAAAAGATGGGAGCTTGTAAATATTTTATTACATAAAGAACAACCAAACATTTTTATGCCATTAACTAAAACTGATGAACAGGTTTTTTCTGATAGTTCATTTTGGTTCTTTTCTGTTTGATCTTGATTCTCGCTTCTTCTTTCATCTTCACTCAATTCAACAGTTAATACTACTGGTTCCTTATCCTTATTAATAGAAGTTACATTCAGGGCATCCGAAATATTAACAGCTCCAAAATTTCTTTCTTCTTGAATTTCTCCATCTACAAGAGTTGCAATTGCAGTTTCTAAAGACGTTAACGATTCGTTATCATAGTGAATGGTTGGTTTATCCTTCCTATTATTACTAGGAGTTTCGTCGACAACATATTCAATAATCTCGGTAGTAATACAAGAATGTTCAGTTGCTTCTGTATAGATTGATTCTTCAATTTCTTCATGAGTTTCAATGTCTGATACACAGTCTGAATTGTCAACTTGTCCAATATGATTTTGGACGAAATCTTTAGAACGATGATAATTAATAGGTGTACGCCAGGTATCACATGTGAAGTTAGAGTTCATCAAAAGATCAATATATTTTCGAGTAAGTAGTTCAATTTCACTCGCTGAGTAATCTTCAAAATCACGACAGATTGTTTCTAATCTTATAAGTTGAACCTTTAGTAAAAAAAATTATTTAATTATTTAAGAAATATTTTTGAAAAATCCTAACTTAATAAATTAAAAAGCTGAATATTCTCATTCTCCCATTAATATTTTAAAATACTTAAATAAACAAAAACATAAACAAAATAAAAAGAACCATTTATATACAGGATATTATTTTTAACTATTAACAGAATAAAATATAATTTAAAAAAACAACCTTTAGATCACTAAGTGAATCTGAATTCATTGGCTTGTGGACATTAGATAAAAGCTCTGAATTCACGCCAGATTGTTTAAGTTTCTCTAACAAATTATTTTTTATTCGTTCCGTGGATCTCAGTGGCGTGTCAGATCTATTACTACTATAAGGACTGCCTCTGTCGATTCTGGAAGAAATGGCTGCTAATTTTTTAGAAGTATCGCTTAACTCATTTCTTTTATAAGTTCTGGATTTTCTATCAGAGGTGATAACACTCTCATTTTTGCTAACGGTTTTAGGAGTAGAAAGCATTCGATTCATGGATACTTGATCACTCAAAGAGGGTGTCCTTAAAATTCTTATCTGTTCAGTATCCACTTCTGTTCTTGGAGTTTTACAAAGATGAGTTCGCAGATCTGAGCTATATGGCCTTAATTGAACAGAATTTGAAGAAACTTCTTCCGTTTCTTGCTCCATTGTTTTATTATTCTTTAAAAATAAGTAAATTAATAAAGAAAAATTTTTTAAATGATTTTTAGTACTTTAAATTTTAAACAAATTTCGTTATATACATAGAATAAACTTACAGTTTTATTTTGTTCATTAACACCCTGAATTAACATCAGTCTTTCGTCTTGATCTTTCACCAATTGTAAACTCGGACTTTTCGTTCTTTTTGGACTATTTGCTATGTTCTTCTTACAATGAGTCCCATTATTTTCTTTAATTTTGGCGTTGTAAGTATTATCTGCATTGCTTATATCTTTATCGCTATAAGCATCAGTTTCTTTATTCCGATTTCGGCTTCTCAAACCTATGTATGAAAATTCTTCGACTTCTTTATCATTTTCATCTGAATCTTGAAAGCAACTTTTATTTCTAATCCGGTTACGTAGGACAGGTCCTTGACTCTGTTTTATATGCATATAAAAGAAGGTAAATTATTTAATAATATTAAATTATTAAATTATTGAAAAAGGTTTCATTAATTAAAATGATTTATGTATGAGAAACATATTTAACTTAATATAAAATGTAATCAATTCAACAATACAATAAAATATTTTAATTTTCAAACAAGTATCCTATATAAAAGATGAAATTACAAACCTGTGATCTCATTTTCATGGATGAAGATGCTGAAGAATGAGCAGCTTCTGAATCTGAATCACTGAAGTCTTCTATATAATTAACAGGACGCTTCTTTCTCTTGGCATGTATAATGACAGATGAATCTGTAGAAACTCCACTCAATGTCCTTCTTCTAATTCTTGGATTTGATCCTATTTTGGATTCACTGCTACTGCTGTCAAGCTCAATTCGTGAATGACTTTCATCTTGATTATATAAGCTCTGAGAATCACTAACATCATTTGACAGAATAGTGGAGGAAATATTAAAATGGTTATCTTTGGTTAACTGTTCCTCATTGTTTGAATCAGGAATATCTAAAATGCCTTCATCTAAGTTTCTGTTTAATTCATCATTAAAAGATTTGTTTCTCAAAGGAGAAACTACATGGTTTTTAATTGAATAGGTGTAGTCAATTTTTTTAAAATAATCAACGACTAGAGGATCTGTCATTTTCTCTAGCTTTGTTAATAAAACATAAGCATTTTCTTTTATTTTAATTGACATTGCACATTCACCATTCTGTGTATGATGATGAGCGTGTTTCATACAATTCAGAGAAAATAAAGAACAAATAGTTCTTTCTGGAGATAACACTACAGAATTTAGTTTTTCAGGAGATTGTTTGCTCTCAGGTGATGATTTTATTTTTATCTTTTTAGCATCTTTTGTCTCCTCCTAAAAAATATAATCATTCTGAATTAACACAATCTACCACTATGATATTTTTAAATTCACTTATTTTTATAAGGTTATAAAATTTATAAGTTAAATACAATAAAAATTATTTTATTTTATTAATTAATCTCTTATTATAAATATTATATTAAATTAATGTCAATAATAATATTGTTATAAAAGGAACTATAAATATTAAAAATCCTCTTATCTAATATTAACTTTAATCATTTAATTGGAATAATCAAAAATACAGTGAAGAATATATTTTATTAATATATGAATATCTTTTACCTGATTATCATTATCAGACGATTGTTGACGTTTTCTTCTAAATTTCCAATCTCCATTATGCATTGGTATATCCATTTTACTAATTATTAAACTATCAGTATTATTAATATCTGTATTATTAACATCATTTTCTTGATTTACTGGAATGTCAGTATTATTATTTTGTTTTAAATTTTCTTTTGGTTGATTATCTTCAGATGAAACTAATCTACTTGAGGCTCTTCTTTGTAAAATATTTTCACTTGTATCTACTTCTACACTAGTTCCAGGTGCATCTGTAGCTTTTGGTTTATTAAGTGGACGTACAAAAGGTAAAGTTCTACTACAATTAGGATAGTCTTTACCTAAATAAGGCTCAGTTCTTCGACAGCTCCAAATTTCTTTTGTTTCTTTATTAACAATATTTTTTAATGGTTTTATGTTTGTATCATTGATTAAACAATCCAACTTTGAACCTGTATCATTAAAGGGAGAGTTTACATTCTCTATTTCCGTACTTGTAGTTTCTGGACTTTCAATTCTATCTTTTGGATTTAAACATTTTTCAGAAGACTGTGGTTTTATAATATTTTGTAAAAGATTATTTGACTCCTTATCCTTCATCTCTTTTATAGGAGAGTCTGCTTTTGACTTTGAATCTTTTTTAGAATTATTTAATTCTGTATTTGATAAATCTAATTTATTATTGTCATCTTTTGACAAATTTACTAATTTTGTATTCATATCTTTCAAAGTATTTAATTTTTTATTTAAAGTTGTCAAAGAAGGAAGCTTTAAAGTAGTATCTTTAAACATATCTGATTCTGCATTTCCTTTATTAGAAGAATCTAACTTATAATTTTTATCTGTAGATAAAGATTCTAACTTTGTGTTTAATTGCTCAGCTGAAGAATCAAATTTTATATCTGTATCATTACAACAATCTATTTCTATAGGTCTTTCTGATACACCAAGTGTCAGTTTTCGTGGATGTTTGCCTACAAATGGTATTGTACGTCTACAAACTGATTCTTCAATGTCATTACCTTCTTTGGTTTCTGTATCTAATTTTGATAATTTATTAAGATCTTGATTATTCTCTTCTGTCTCAATAGTTGTTGAAGTTGTAATTATATTTTTAGCAAATTCTTTACGTTTATGAGTTTCAATTTCATTATTTTTTAAAATTATATCATTTAATCTATTTTCTACAATTTTACTATCGTTTATATATTTATTATGTTCATTTTTATCAGTCTCAGGAAAAGGATGCAATTTTATTTGATTATTAATTTCTTTATTTTCTTCTGAATCCTTTATGATATCATCAGATTCATTATTAGTTTTTCCCGTTGTTAAACTTTCTTCATTTAAAATTTTTTCTATATTTAATATTCTGGATTCTTTTGTACATAATTTACCAATAAATTGTTCTGTACGTCTGCAACTAAATATTTCTTGTGAAATAAATCCTATATCTGGTTTATTTTCAAAATCCCATTTTTCATCAAAAAATGTCGTAGGAGTTACATGCCTTATGCTCTTTCTTCTTTGTATATCATCTTTATCAATTGGAGTTTCTAATTTATCTACTTCAGATTTATCTATATTTTCTGTTTTTTCTTCTGCATGCATATTATCGCCTTCGGTAATATTTTCATCTTTTTCAGTCTCTTTCATACTAGTGTGCTTATGATGTATTTGATGGCTCTTTTCACTTTTATCTCGCGTTTTCTTTTTCTTTTTTACTTTACCTAGTCTCCACTGATATCTCTTCTTTTTACGATTTCTATGCTGTACAGTAGAAATTAATTTAGGCACTGCTTTTGAAGTTAAACGGGTTACATCTACTGAAACTTGTTTACATGCTGATGTTAACACTTCCTTGTCATCTAAATTCTTCAATTTCTCCTCCTTTCTTCGATTTCGCATTTTAGCTGCAAATACAGTATTACAAAACTTTCTTTGTGAAGGAGGTTTTTGTACATTCTTATAAAGCAGCAAATTTTGAGTTTCTGTCATGTCATTATTGCTTAAATTTAATTCTTTTTTAGACAATTCCATAGTGTCAAATAATTCTTGTCTATTAATGATTAAATTATCATTTAATATAGCCTAGTTTATAACAATTTAGTTAATTATATCTAGAATTAAAGTGTAACTTGTTTTTTCGCTTCCTGAAATAAAATTATTTTAACTTAGTGTTTTATTGTATTTTTAACTTAATAAAAATATATTTTATATAATGTAAGAATCATGAAAATAATTTATTATAAATACTTTCTATATTAATTATTATATTCTAATTATTATATTCATTTAATTGTCAATAATACTGTGATAACCATTTGTGTGTGTGTATGTGTGTGTGTGTGTGCGCGCGTGTGTGTATGTGTGTATTGGTGTGTGTTTGTGTGTGTATGTGCGTGCACAGACATGTTTTATTTTTTGATGAATCAGAAATTTATGTAGTTAGAATGCAGTGAAATAATTCTATATAATTATATAAAGATGATAAAAATCAGAAAATTATAACTAAAACTTTAGTTTAATGTCATTAAGTTATCAAATAAACATCTTTATAAAAGAATCCATATAAGCTTTGCCTAAATTGATTTTTTTTTTAATTCTGTTGTAGTTCTAAGATCCAAATGTCTAAACTGCTAATTTTTGTATATTTCTAGAATAGTATAACATACATATTTCAATGCTCTACAAGTAAACCAAAAATTAATAACTCCATAAATAAGTATTGTATACATTGCAAAATAACCTTTACAAAGATTTATATCAAAAATATAAAATTTTGAAGGATAAAATCTTTACTTATAAGATTCTAATAATATTTATATAACATTTATTTATTATTATACATATAATATATTATGTGACAGATAATTAGACGATTAAATCTGAATAAAATAAATTAAAATATTTCTAATAATGATAAAAAGAAATGTATCCTTGTACAAAGCTTAAAATAATATTCGTTTATAAATTTATAATAAAATCATGATTATAAACTTCTTAATTAACTAAAAAACAAAGATACTCATACAAAATTACATTATTCTATTATTGAATAGAGATCAACATTTCTTTTGAATAATTTTTAAAATTTTAAAGATTCGACAAAATGATCAAATTTCGAACCAGTTAAAAATCTTAAAATTATCTTACAAGTCTATTCATGCAATTCTCATTCTAATGAAAACAAGGGAAAAGTCACTTCTGTGATTATCATTAAAAATATTATCTTCCTAATGCAAATATCAGAATTTATTTTGTTTCAGAAAAATTTTACCATGATATAGCTACATTTGATCTTAATTCTGTTATGTACTCTTAGATGAAGTATTAAAAGAATTAGCGTGTAGAAACACTGTGGAAATAATTCCTGCTTTAAAAAATTTTTAGAAAATATCTTAGTTTTTATTTCTGAAAACCGCCCACATTGCTACATTTATCAAACAAACAACTCGATTTTTTTAAAGATACAAAATCGAAAATCTAAAAAATCAAACCCTTTATCATGTATGAAGAAGTTTGTGAAAATGGAGCGGGCTGACGGCTTTTTCTATCGTGCATATATATTTAATTTGTATCAAATACGCAATACAGGCATACGCACACTTTGTGCGTGATATGCGTCTCTTGTTCTTACCTTGGCGAGGCACCGATATGCGTCTACATAGCTGTGTCAAGGGAAATACAGGGTCCGTGTTTTTCGAACCGGCCAATTCGTTTGAACGTATTTTGTAATCGCAGAGGCAAATTGCTGAAGATTCACTATTAAAGCATACCTCACAGGCAACTTATCAACAATATGCACGTAAACTAAATTGATAATGCATAATTCGCACACAATTGTATCTTACCATCGGCACTACTCCTGCACTACTGGTGAGTGGTGGCGACACTGCTGCTGCCCACGAGGCCATCTTTATTTTACGTACGCAGGATTGCCAATATTAACATGTATGGTTTACCATGGGCCATGGGTTTACCAATTACAATACTTTTTGCCCTTATTGCCTAATATATATTTTTGCTGCTCATTAAAAAAAATAATAGGGAATTGAATAATTATTTCATTTAATATTTCAGTTTAATAGTCCATTTTTCATTATCATAATAATAAGTTACTGTACAAATGCAACTTATTTTCTATCAATATTAAAAATAAAACTATTCTGTAGACATTATTTTATAATTATAATTTTCTATTTTAAAAATAGTATAAAAATTAAAAAAACAATGGTTAGAAAAAGAGAGAAATAATGGTTATATTTCTTTTAAAGCCCAGTTTCTTTTCCTATGGCTTCATTTTATTGGTAGATGAGGATGTCTGGGGGAAAATTTAAAAGATAGCTGTACGTTCAATTTTTTCAACATTTTAGTGATGTCGCTCACACCATCATTTTTCTCTCAACCACCAATCAGAAGAACCAATAGACAAAATAAATACAGCGTGGGAACAATTTTCTACAATCGCGTTGCCATTCTCAAGCTTAACATTTTAATGCACTAGAAAGAAAGGATTAGGAAGAGTAGAGAGGAGTGAAAACTCCTCTCGCTTTACATGGGAAAAGCTTACCAAAAATTAGCCGGAAATGGTAGTTCAGATTTGTCCGGTAGACGTCGCCGTTTTGGAAATCCTTCGATGGTTCTGCGTATAACAGAGAGAGAGAGAGAGAGAGAGAGAGAGAGAGAGAGAAAGCAAAAGCCATAGCGAGTGAGAGGAAGAAAAGAAGCAATTGTGAAGAAGCAGAGATTTAACTTCACCTCTCTCCACGCTCACTGCATACCACCACTCTCTTTTCTTCAAATACATGCATTTGAACAAGCAGCCTCACAGTGTCGCGGTTTACGGCCAATTCTGTCTCGAAGTCTTGCCGTGTAATTTGACACGAATTTAGCGGAGTTTCCACCCCTTCTCTCTACCCTCCTTAGAAAGGATATTGTTGCTGCTGATATTAACAACTTAAGTATAATATACGTTACTGTCGGCGACAAACAGAACTAACAAATATGGCCGACATGAGTATACAATAAGTAGGTCAAAGTATTCCCTACGTTAGTAAAATTTTGAAAATCCTTATAAATTTGTTTTAAGTCATTTTACCAAAATAAATAAAAATGAAGCATACAAATTGTTATAGTAGAATTAAGAGTGCAAAACATATATTTTGGAATGTTATTCACATCATCGAAAAGATATATTCTATGGGAGGTTAATTTAAGTTTTCATTGTATCCTTGAACCTGAAACTGCTAAAATTCAAAAATTCAATTTACGAGCGATATTCAAAAACTAAGCATCCGTAGTTTGGCGTTTCTCTCAGACGCCACCTAGCGAACTTCAGCTAATCATAATTTCAGTTTAGCTTCTACCAATAAAAGTAGAATTGCTTTTGATTGCAAGAATACTTTTTTACGAGTATTTTCATTGAAGGCAGAGAGGAGTGGAAAATCCGCTCGTTTTACATGGGAAAGGCTTTCTAAAAGATCGCCGGGGTTATGTAGCTCATTTCTGTCCAGTAAACGTCGTTCTCTTGTAAGTTGCAATATACGTCTGTATGCAAGAGAGAATTTAGAATTAGAATTTAGAATTGTATTTATTAGAGCCTAAGGATTCGTGGTCCTTCATAGGCCAAGAGAGAGAGAGAGAGAGAGAGAGAGAGAGAGAGAGAAAGCAAGATACAAAGAGACAAAAAGAGTGAGGAGGAGAAAAGAACCAGAAGGGGGTAGTAAAGGAATGAGAGTGTGATTGCGAAGAATGATCGAGACAGAGAGAGAAAGAGAGCGAGTGAAACTGAAGAGGAGGGGTTATGTTGGTATCTGCATTCAGCTATATGCCTTGCACACAACGACGCTAGAAAATTTTATTGCTCGTCTCGTCTCATGCACTCGTTTAATATATTTAAATTTCCCCTTTCTTTGTCCTATAGGGCGTCACCACCTTATAAGAAACCTTATAAGGTGTCACCACCTTGCGGTCAATTCGTGCATCACCTCTTGTCATGTAATTTGACACGATTTTAGTGGAATTTCTACTCCCTCTCTGTATTATCCATAAGCTCCAGAATCATGAATGTACCAGTGCCCGGCAGATCCGATTGTAAATTACGTAAAGTTATCCATTTTATAACTGCAAAAGGGTTAAACGTCAATGAGATTCACAGTGCATTGGTGACTATTTATGGTAACGGTTGTATGAATATGTAGAGACGCGTAGAAATGCACGGTTGTCAAAAGGCGGTTGAAAAAATTATTCAGCAGAACGGGCGATGGAGTATTGATAATATTTTAGAAATGATACCTCCTAAAGATGAATTCCACCGAACTTCAATCCATAGAATATTTCAGAGAAGCTTGATTACAGTAAAGTTTGTGTAAGATCGGTCCCACGCCATCGAAAAAGTCGTTAAATCGTGAATACAAAAAAGAGCAAACCATTTGTTAAGGAAGTTTTGTTTAAGCTTGCAAACAGATACGAAAAATATATTGAGATCCAAGGCAGCTACGTAAAAAAAAAGTTAAAAATACATTTTTTTAAATTATTAAATAAAATAAATCTATTTAAAAAATTTTTTTTATTTAACTTTATTTTTTATTATTTTTAGTGTTAATTAAAATATATCGCTCTATTAAGCTGAGATGGTCATTTTAACTAAATAAAAAAATTATCTAGGAATTTTGAACTTATTATTATCAAGTAGTTATCCAATTTATTACCAGTAGAACAATTTATCGTATCAGCCAAATTCCCTCTTTGACCTCACATGCCAATTTAAGTTTTAAGCTAGTTTACACCTCGAGTAACTAAAATTATGTTGCAGTTATAAGAACGTGCTAAGCCTTATAATTTTTAGCCTGGGAAATACTTACTGATAGACTAGGGAAAAATTGTCTATTTTTCATATTTTCACTCTCAGCCAACCCCCCCCCCCCGGTAAAGCTAAAAATTACCGAAAAATCCATAAAAATTAATAAATACCATATTTTATATTAAATTTCAATATTTGATGGCAAAATAAAAGTAAATGGTATCTTAGAATGTGTTTCGACTTTTAAAATAGACTTTCAATTCCTGGTACAGACTACCTGTATAAATGTGTGATTTTACTCTAGAATTTTGTGTAATAGTAACATAAATGTTGCCGATGAATTCTTTATATTTTCCAATTTATACTGGTACAGACTACCTGTATAAATGTGTGATTTTACTCTAGAATTTTGTGTAATAGTAACATAAATGTTGCCGATGAATTCTTTATACTTTCCAATTTATATTGGATGTACAAGTGAGTTTCCAACGTTTTTCAAAAGATGGCGTCACCAGTGGATCCCGGGAAGAAATGTCAGACCTCGTATGTTATATTTGTAGGTTTTGTATTTGTCAACAACTTTGCAGCATTATATTTGAGAATTTCTTTCGGTGTCGTTTATTTTATCGAGCAAAATTATAACAAGTTTCCAGGCAAATAAAGGTCTTTGCGGGAAGAGCTGCTTCTATTCTTTAATATGAGAAAAAGTGTGGCTAAGGCTGAACGTTTGCTTTCGGAAACTTATGGCCAGGGGGGATACATTAGCGAATTGGCATGTTGCGATTGATTTAAACGGTTCAAAAGTTATGATTTTGAAGTTGAAGACAAGAATCGCTTAGGAGAGCCGAAAAGTTTGAAGACGAGGAATTAGAAGATTTGCTGGATGACGATCCGTACCACATTTAAGAAGAACTTGCTGCATCATTGATCGTCACGCAATAATTTGTTTCCCTGCGCCTAAAAACATAGAGATTCATTCATAAGGTTGGAAACTGGGTGCGATACGAATTAAAGTGGAGCGTTACGAATTAATGCAGCGGTATAAGAATATATCATTTTTGAAAGATATTGTCACTGGTGATAAGAAATGGATGTATTATGATAACCCTAACCACAGAAAATCGTATACGTAAGCCCGGCGAGCTCGCGCAATCGGCGCCGAAATGAAATTTTCACGTAAATAAGGCCATACTCTGCATGTGCTGGGAACAAGAGGGTGTCGTATACTATGAACTGCTCCTGAGTGGTCAAACAATCAAAGAACCATTGTATGAACCTAACTTATTCATCTGAAGCGAGTATTATAGGCAAAACGGTCAGAATAGGAGACCAGGGATGAGTCTGACATTTTTCATCAGGATAACACACCGCCACATGTTGTGGGTTCGGTCAAAAACTATTTGGATAATAGTACTACCACTTGTATACACGCTTCAATTCAGTAGAGGAAATCCAAAATTGGCTCGATACGTTTTTGGGCTGGAAAGACGGGAAATTCTTTGGTCCGAAATTCAGAAACTGACAGAAAGATGGGAAAAGTTATAGTTTCCGATACACGATACTTTGAATAAAGGATATGTAATCATTTTTTCATAATAAAACGTAACATTTTTTTTAAAAAACGCTAGGAACTTACTTGTACACCCAATATTAGTAAATCATTAGTTATTATACTATTAGAATACTATATCGGTCTGCTATTTGATGTGTTCAGTGAGCTATTAGGCTCAGTCAATGGAAGCAGATTTCACCCACCTATGTTCAATTCAATTTAATGCGATCATTCATTATACATTATGTATTCGTATTTAGTTGAAATAAACTCCACCAGAAACTGAAACTTACATTCGCAACGATCGACTGCCTAGCAGCGAATGCATTTCAGGTTGCAGGTGGTTAACCGAAGAGAAGTACACAGACTCTACATGAAATTCTGCTTCAGATCTGTCGATAGCTAAAGAGCATGTTATGAAAAGCTAATCCAATATGAAGAAAGATAGCAGGAGATTCTAAAGGTAGAAAAATGTATGGAAACGTTAACACAGACGAGTAGATAGGCTATAGGCATTCTAGCACCCCCCCCCCCCACTTAAAAAGTGTGCTGAGCCCCCACTAGGTCATGCTGGGGACATAGCACACTTCAGACGTGAGTGCACTTTAGATTGAGTAGAATGCCTTGCGTCGAGCAAGAATACTCGCGCAAAATCTATTGTAAATGATTTTAATTTCACTTAGCGCGTAGAGAGAGAGAGAGAGAGAGAGAGAGAGAGAGAGAGAGAGAAAGCTGAGACTACGAAGATGCTTGAACGCATACGCTTTCTCTCTCTCTCTCTCTCTCTCTCTCTACGAACCCCACTCCCGGAGTGGGAGACCGTTCGTCTCAAACTTAAATAGTAGCACTCTGGCGGCAATTCTCAGTGTGTCCCCAGCCTTGAAAGCAGCTTATCAAGGGGGGCCTGTCGTCAGCGCGATAGCAGGCGACAAGTCTTAGGCACACTCGGCGCGCGCGAAAATTTTTAGAAATAATAAATAAATGTAAGATCCGAGCGGGGAAAAAGAAACGAAAAGAAAATAATTAATAGTTAAATAATAAATTTAATAAATTATTTTCATTTCTAGCAAACAAACGGCAGCCGGGGAAATAGTTAGTAGCCGCGTATCTCGTGCCGAAGGCATTTTGAAATATAAAACTTTCTTTTTTGTTGTAGATAGTAGATTTAGTTAATTTTTTATTTTTATATATTTTTTTCGTTGTAAAATTTATAAACAAATTTTATCTAAATTTTAAAATAACATTTTCTTAGTTGAAATAAAGTATAGTAAAACCAATCCCAAATTTTCACAAATTTAACAAGTAAAGAATTAATATACTATCTTGCTCTGGCATGTTAAGCGAGAGTAATAAATATATTTTTATTAAGGTAAAAAATAAATAAAAGATATGGAAGACAAATATATTATCTTGCTCTGGCGTGGTGAGCGAGATCGAGAAGTATATTTGTCTAGATTATAGGAATAGTCTACTAGATAGCAACTTGGTGGCGTGCTGACTGATCAAGTGACCTAGGCGTGCTGAGCCGAAGCCATAGCTTTCTAGTGTAGGACCCATCCAGTCAATGACCGTTATGCGAGCTGAGCGACTAGTGGCTGAGGCGTGTTGAGCTGGAGCTGTGCTCACACAGCGTATGAGGAAACAAAGCAGATGTAAAGGGAGTCCGAGAAAAGAACCTGGTGGCGTGTTGAGCGATCAGGAGCCGAGGCCTGCTTAGCCGGAGCCACGAAGTAACGGACAAACGGACACACACTGTTACAGCCTATAAGTAGAGACGAACGCTTGTGCAGCTGAGGTGGACCCATATCAATTAGTATAATCCGTTTACGGTTGATGGTTATGATTGTCTCTCGTTATAGAAAATCCATGCCCCTATACTGTATAATGAAACCAAGATATTTTTCTTTGTCACTCTCTCGATTTGTATCTTCGGGATTTAGGAATAGTATAATGCCGTTGCAATTGTAAAAGGGAATGGCTACGGAAAACCAGCATATAGACGTTCTCTTTTCATAAGGTAAAAGCGGGCCGTATTAGAAGCGAACACACGTGACTCTTAATATACTGACCGAGGTTAACTCATCAATTAGTATAATCCGCTTACCGTATATGGCGATGAAAGTCTATCGTTATATAAAACACTTGGCCCCCCCTATACTGCATACTGAAACCGCGTTATTTTTCTTTGTCACTCTCTCGCTTCGTTTTTTCAGGATTTCGGCCGAGTTTAACATCAGTGCGTATGGGAAAGGATTGTACTTAATACTTGGTACTTAATAATATACATTTACCTTATAGTATATAATATTGATAATGCATATATAATATATTAGGAGTGTGAATAAGTCTTTCCCGTTTTTTGTAAGAGATGGCGCCACCAATACTGTGCGAGTATTCAATGGTTACATATGTCATAATCAAAGCTTATTCATATGTCAACAATTCCATACTAACACATTAGTTAAAATTTTTTCGCATCATAAATTTTTGATATCGTGAAAATGTCGAAATTTGAGCCGAGTCGATTTGCGGGAAGTTTCACTTTATTGGTTCCATTTGAAGAAATCTGCTGCCGAGACGCATCGATTGCTTCAGGAGGCTTATGGAGAAGGTTGTGTCGATGATTCAAGTGTTCGCGGATGGTTTCGACGCTTCAAAAGCGGTGATTTCGACGTGGAAGACAAGGAGCGTTCCGGGCGGCCGCAAATCTTTGAAGATCGAGAATTGGCGACTTTGCTTGATGAAGATTCTTGTCAAACGCAAGAAGAACTTGCTGAAGCATTGGGAGTTGACCGAACAACCATTTCCAAGCGTTTGAAAGCCATGGGAATGATCCAAAAGCAAGGAAATTGGGTGCCGTACGAACTGAAGCTGAGAGACGTCGAACGGCGTTTTTTCACTTGCGAACAGCTGCTTCAGCGACATAAAAGAAAGGGTTTTCTGCATCGTATCGTGACTGGCGATGAAAAGTGGATACGTTACGATAATCCGAAGCTAAGAAAATCATGGGGACTACCCAGCCATGCATCATCATCGACGGCCAAGCCAAATATTCATGGCGCCAAGCTCATGCTCTGTATATGGTGGGACCAGCTAGGTGTGGTTTACTATGAGCTTCTGAAACCGAATGAAAGGATCACAGGCGAGGTCTATCGACGACAATTGATGCGTTTGAGCCGCGCACTGCGAGAAAAACGGCCACAATACTCCGACAGGCACGACAAAGTTATTTTGCAACATGACAATGCTCGCCCACATGTTGCACCGCCGGTGAAAACATACTTAGAAACGCTCAAATGGGAAGTCCTACCCCACCCGCCGTATAGTCCAGACGTTGCTCCGTCTGATTACCATCTCTTCAGATCGATGACGCATGGCCTGGCTGACCAGCACTTCCATTCCTACGAGGAAGCCAAAAAATGGGTGACTGGATAGAGGCCAAACAGATCGAATTTTTTCGCAACGGGATTCGTATGTTGCCAGAAAGATGGGAAAAAGTTGTAGCTAGCGATGGCCAATACTTTCAATAATTCATTTGTAACCATTTTTTCACAATAAAGGCTCAAAATTTGAAAAAAAAACGGGAAAGACTTATTCACATACCTGATATAATAATACTGATATAAATAAGATGCCTTGTCTATTATTTATCCTTATAATTTCTCAATGAATTATTTTTGGTTGTTCCTGGATTGTTTAATATATATTATCTAATATTTCAATATCTTATTTTTTCTTCTGTGTCCAATACGAGTGTGTTGTATTGTATAAGCGTTTTAGTTTTGTGTCTTACTTTTATCAGCCAGTAATTAATCATTATTAACTGAAGTTTGAAAATATTTTATTTGTTAAAGTAAGATGGCTTTTCTTTCATCTATTGAATTTCAAGTGAAAAAACTTCGTGATATTTACGAGCGCGTCAGTGAATTAAGCATACACGAAATCGATAATTATTCATCAATAACTGAACAGGATATAATAAAGCTGAGGGAATTTGGCAAAAAACAAGGTCTCTCTCGAGCAGAAAATCAAAAATGTTTAACATGTCTGATCCATCTTTCATGTTTACAAGCAAGATTTCGTTATCATCTTGATAGTGAAGTGCCAGTAGGAGGTAGCCTAATCTCTAACGAGTTAGCTAAACTATAATGGCGAGATATACAATCTGCTTTTAAAAATCGCATAAGGACAGGCGTTGTTGTTAACAAAGAACATCTGGATATTCTAAGTTTCTTGGTCGACGCACAGAAGCTCTTTGAAGATAAAGTTAGAGCTTGCTTACAAGAATATACAGCAATAAAACTCAATTCTGATTTTATATCAGAGTTTTCCATGCAAAAAAATGGAGAAAAAACAGCAGACATTAAATATTTCACAACTACGAGTACTACAGTATTCATGTCTACCGATTTAGAAAAATGGTATGAGAAACATATTAAGGAACCACTTATTACACATCTAGAAGAATTTCAGGATAAAGATTCCGGATGGATATTAAAAAGTATTATTAGTTTTCCATAAGCATGAAAAAATTTTCACCTCACAAGGAAAGATCATACATTCCTCTCCCTAAGTTCATAGCATCAAAAAGAGCATGTATCAATATTCATAACATATATCATAACAATATTCATAACAATAATCAATACTTCAAATATGCTATTCTTTAAGCATTACATCCAAATGAAAAAAATCCTCAAAGAGTTCATAATTATGATAAATTTGCAAACGAGTTGAACTTTGGTGATATAAGAATTTCCTGTAAAACTGAATGACGTACGGATCGAAATATGAAGTATCACCTTGTCATATTTCATTAAATAAGAAAGACAAACATGCAAATATTCTCATCATTCAAGATTTCTACATAGACGAGTACAAAGAAAATAATATTCCTGACGATAATGGAAGTGTGCCTAAATTCCATTATGTTTCAATTAAAATTATATCCAAACTTTTAGGATTGCAAGTGAATAAAACTCATAAAAAATTATACCATTGTGAAAGATGCTTACAACATTTTAATAGTGAGGAAGGGTTACAAAATCATGAAAATCTTTGTAAAAATATTAATGATTGTAGAATCAATTTACCAAACCCATCAAATAACATTTTTAAATTTCAAAATTATAGTAAAAGTGAAAAAGTACCTTTTGTAATTTATGCAGATTTTGAATGCTTATTAAAACCTACAGAAAATGAGAATGCTTTTTAATTACATAAAGCGTACAGTCTAGGTTTCTATTTAAAATGTATTATAGCTTATACGATAAATTATCCGCTTACAAAGCATATAATGGTTTGTTTGTGAACTGAAATCAATTGGTGAGTAGATTGATTATCTCTATAAAAATCCAAAGCCAATGAAACTCACAGATCTAGAAGAATTAACTTTTCAATGGTCGACCGATAGCCATATATGTCGCAAACCAATTTTAGATAGGCAACTGGCAGTAGGAGATCATTGTCATCTTACAGGAAGGTAAGTTTTTTTTTTTAGATAAACAAAAATTAATTTTTTTAAATTAATTTGTTTTTTCTCATTAGGTTCAGAGGTGCTGCTCATAATTCATACAATTTGAACTAAAAAGACTCAAAATTTATTCCCGTAATTTTTCATAACCTCAATTATGACACACATATTATTTTAAAAGAACTTGGAACTTCTACACTCATGAATGGACGAATTACTCTAATACCTCATAACAAGGAAAACATATTTCATTTACAAAGTATATGGATGACTATGATGTAAATTTTAGATTTATAGATTCTTAGCGATTTTTACCATCATCATTAGAGAAACTTGCGTCGTATCTAGATAATATACCAATAGCAATACAGGAAATTCAATTAAATGGATTCTCAAATGAAAATATTAATCTTCTTAGACGTAAAGGTTTATTTTCTTACGATTTTGTTGATGGACTCGACAAATTATTAACTACAAAAATGCCGTCGAAAAATGAATTTTATAATAAATTAACAGAGTTTGAGAATTGTCAACCTTCTCCAAAGAAAACAAGACTAATCTAATAAGGTAAGATTCATAGTTAATTTTCTCTTAAAAAATTAATTTTTTACTATGTCACTCTAAATAAAATTTCTGAGAACGAGTTCTTGCCGAGGAATGAAATGTACGGAATTAGAGAGAAATCATCAATACATGGTGACTGCTCTTAAGCAAGTCTCCAAAAAATATGGTACCAAAATCGTTGCTGAGCTGGACGACAACTTTCAAATATTCTTACCACAGAAGATATCGTCAGCAATATTAAAAGATAAAGAATTTTTCATTAATATAGCTAACAAAGCAAATAAGCTTTGTTTATTTATAGAGTATCAGGGTGGTAGTTGTTTTAAGTTTAATACTTCTACTTCTTAAGTAATAATAAAACGCATAGTTTCATTTCATTTCATTATTTATTTATCAAAAACGAAAAAAAATATTTATAACTTAATTACATAAATAAATATTATAATCATAATCCAATGTCTTTCTTATTTACTTTGAAATTAGTGTCCATACACCTATCCATTTTTATTTATCCAACTATTATGCTCACTATTGAATCCTAACCATTTAACATATACGCGGTTACCACTCCGTTTTAGCACTTTTTCTACTAGATAAATTTCAGGATACTTAGTCTTTTGAATTTCAGTTTCATAAAAACCCCCAGATACAGGCTTATCCTAATAATCTTTAACGTGATAAGTTATTGGATCAGTTTTTACAATTCTTGACATTGTAAAAATTTCAGTAGACCAATTAGGCGTGTAGACTTTTTCAAAAAGATGTTTTATTTTACTTATTCGTACATTATCTCCGACATTATATTTCGGTTTTTTCCTTGGTATCATCTGAATTGAAAAACGCTTCTTCACCTCCTTTGCATTTTCTTGGCTTACATTTTCAGGCTCAATTCCTATTGTTCGATGTTTTCTTGAATTGTAATCTTTCAGTAAATCTAGTAGGATATCTATCCATTTGTAGTTTCCTTTTTTATTAAATTGTATCCACATTGCATTTTTTAATGTTCTATTAAATCGTTCAGAAATACTTGCATGAAGATTACTGTATGAAGAGTATAGATTTATCTTATATTTCTTCATGAGATTTTGAAAGTGTCAATTGTAAAATTCTTTTTCTTAATCGGTTTGTAGATTTGATGGCACTCTTCCATGTTTCAATATCGTATTCATAGCTAGAGTAACAACGTTGCCACTTTTTGACTTTACTAGTTTAGCCCAAGCGTACTTCGAAAATAAATCTATAACAGTGAGTAAGTATCGAAAGCCTTTATTCTCCTTAGAGTAGGGTATCATTTCTACAAGATCTGCTTGCCAAGTTTCAACTATACTACGAACAGATTTGTGTAGCTCTTCAACCACTTTATGTCGTACTTCCTGTTGACTTTACCTTTGGTGATTTTTTCGATGCATTTTTCCTTTCAATCTCTTTTAAAATGCCATTTACATTAATAACCATTTGTGAAACATTATCTCTTAAACGATTATGTGAGTCACTAAGAGTTTTCAATTTCGATTCTAGTTCAGATTGATACCGATCGGTTTTCATAATCTTTTTTATCGAAATTATTCATTCTTTCTTCCAATTTAAATCGATTTTCATTATGTGCATAATATTTTTGATAAAGATCTTTGACTTTTTCTTCTATTATCAAGCCCTTTTGTTCATGATATTTCTCATTTTCTTTTAGAACTTTATTAATTTTTAAAGATGCAGTATTTTGTTCCTGCTGCAAGATTGCACATAACGTTTTGACACAAACTGCATCAGTATCTGTGGTAGCTTCTCCAATATTACAAAGTCGTTTATTTTCTATATCAAAATTGCCATCTGCTGTAAAATTGTATCCAATGCCTGGCGGACCTCACTCCCCTTCGAGTCTCTCAAATTTCTTCCAAACAAGTCGAGACTCATGATGATACTGATTGAAGAAAAAACATATATGCATCAATATATATATCCTATTTCACGCAGTTCCTCAATAATTGAATGGATTTCATTAATATGATTGTTATTTCTAGTTGATTGTTCAGCAATTAGTAATCTTAGTCTCTCAACAAGCTCATTCGGATCATCCCAGCACACTAACTTAATTGAAGAATCTTTCTTTGCTATTTTATATTTAGGTATGTGACCTCCTCCTCCATTTTTTTATATGACTAGCACTGTTGCGAAACATCGGTGCAATGATGTTGAAATATTTTCTACTCTTCAATGAGCGTATAGATTCATCTTTACTATGTTTTTCCCGGTGCGCACTTGTTGTTTCTAAAATACTGCGATAATTTTCACGATCTGCTGGACTTATTAATGTATGGTCTAGTTCTTTTTTAATAAGTAGCTGCATTAGTCCATTACTTTTAGGATAAGTTAAATCTTTCACTTTTAATTTATTATCATCAAATATAATTTTAGAATCACCAAGCATATGTGTCTCCAATATTTCTTACTCCATATATGTTATCGAATTTACTGCGGCTTTGATCTAAAATATTAGTTTGAACATTGTCTTCATGCATAGACTTGAATGTCGAATTCATCATTGAGCTATCTAATGAGGCAAAATCATCATCGGAATCATAATCTTTTATGGAAGCTGAGCGAATATTATTATCAACATAAAACTCAACTTTTTTCGGGATCTAGTTGGTTTGTTAATGCTGTGATCATCTGAAATGAGATTAAAATACTGTAAACTTTTTCATTCGACAAGCTTTTCAAGTGGTGTAATGACAGGTTCAATGTATCTCCTACAACTTTATCGAGATTCTGTCTCTCCTGTTTCAATAGTGCAGATTTTCTTTTAATAGCTTTACGAGCTTGCAACAGCTAACTAAGGATATTATTTTCTTTTTCAAAGTCCGACATGGTGTCGTGTTGCTGTGTAAAATTTAACTGAGTGGTTACGATTTATAAATTGCTTTTTATTGTAAAACAGTCACAACCTTTTCTGTATCTACCATCATCCATCGTTCTATCTTTATCAATAACAGCAAATCCATATTTATCATTTTTTCAGCATTCAGAACAAAGATTAGGAAACTCGAAAAAAAAATTACAAACTGCATATCAGATACGGCTTAATTAAAAGAAAAAAAAACTTCAATTTAATTTTGCCAAATCATCCACTAACAAACTATGATCTTATAAAATATGTACATATGTTACAAATTCCATATTTCCGAGGTGTTTTCATAAGAAATAGCCTTCCTCGTAATAGACCGTGGCATATCGTGTCAACATAATCTGCTATTGTTAATCTCGATGATTCAAAAATAAAGATACTCATTGAGTCAGTTATCGAAAGAGAGAATATGACGTCACCTACTTTGATAGCTTTGGTGACCTCAAACCTCCCATAGATTTTATGAAATATTTCAATGTGAAAGAAGTAAAATACAACTATATAAGATATCAGAATTTTGACTCATTTTTTACGGGCATCTTTGTCTTCGTTTCTTAACTGAAAGTCTATAAAAAGAATTTGTCAGATAAAATTTGATCATTTTCGCTCAATCAGTCATGGAAGATAGTTTCACTTTGATTCTTTTAGGAAAATCTTCTGTTTTAGAAGCTCAATACTTTCCATCCATTGAACTACCAAAGCATAAAAATTATGTCCCGTTAGATCTTCAACCTAAAAAATCAATCGGTCGAGTGTTGGGATTTACTCCTCGTATTCTCAAGGAAAATACAGAACACCGTTCCGATTTACCAATGAAAATATTGAAAATCAACGCACTCAGAGTCGAGTGTAACATTGTTGCAGGCGCTTTCATTAACAATGAAAAGGTTCATACTATTCATGAATTATTTCCCAATGTTCCTCCAGGATATAAAATCATAAAAATTCCATCACAGGTTATATATCTATCGCATAGTGCTAAGTGTATAGATAATATACAAGTTCGAATTGTCGATCAGGACGGCAATCTAGTTAATTTTCGAGAAGAGGAAATCACTGTTAGACTTCTTAACAAATCTATATAATGGGGATTGTTTATAATTCTAGCAAGCATATAAGTACTCCATCATGGCAATCGACAATCAGTCGATTGAAGAGTTTGAAACCGTTAACACTGAAGAACATTCAGTTCCTCCAAAGTCTTCGTCTAAAAGTTCGTGGAAAAAAATTACCTGTATAATTTTCTTCTGCTTTCTGAAAAATGGACGAAATACTAAAGATTCAATCACGTGTCGCATTCGATGAGTCAATTGCTCATTATGAAATTCACGCACATCAACCATACACATCTCTAAACTTTGATCATAATGATCAAATTCGCATTTCCAGCCAACACTAAGATCTGTTCCTTCTACAAAGCTCGATGCGCGCGATATAGAATTTAATTGTACAAGCCAGCGGGCTATAGGATAAATATAAAGAAATCATAAAACTTATTTTGACTTTCTATTTTCAACAGGACGCTAGAAATTAAAAAATATCGTACATTGACGACTGTTGTATACGTTTAGAATAATTATTATTTTGTATTTTTATTTTTTTTTTCATTTATTATACTGTTCTTGTTTTAGATTTGAAAATTGATTTTTATATTTAAAGTTTAATAACAATGAGAATAGTTATTAAAATCCAAATTCCATATATCGAGCGAAAAAAATAATCTTTTCTGAAAAACAATTTAAAGAAATTTAAATCAATATCTCCCGCGGGTTCAGCGAGAGAAAAAAGAGTTAAATTTAAAAGAAATAACATTTTAAATAAATATATTTATTCTCACTTGGAGGCGGGTTGAGCGGCCAAGGATCTACGCGGGCTGAGTGTAGATCGGAGAATAAAGATATAATTAACAAATAAATATATAGTAAATAATAAATAGAGATCTTTTGCACAGGTGAATCTGATTGCGGGCTGAGCAATGAGAGGCTAAGACGGACTGAGCCGGGGCACGAAGTACCCCTCACCAGTTACACTTTAAATGAAACCAATAAAATTAAACCTTCCATATATCTTGTTTTAATAGTACGTAATTCAGTATTTTGAACACAATAAAACAATTTTGTATACAATCTTATATTCACTTTAACAGATCAAAGTTAATAGATTTGTTGACGCCCTTAAACAGCAACCTACCTTATCAACAACATACCTTATGACAGCCGTCTTCCCAAAAAAGTGGCAGAGAAGATATATATGAATTTAGTAATAAATATGAACTTACAAATTATATACCCAATATCATATTTCTAAATCTTGTATATTTTCCTGTATCTATATATATGCTTAATATATGCTACTTAATATATGTTTATCTAAATATATATTACTCATATATGAATACATATAATTAGTTTTATCAATTGTAACTGTTTTATTAGATTCTTTAAAACGGCCTGTTGGAACGAAAGTATTCTAGAAAACGCTCAGTGTTTCCGTTATAGTCAATAGTGGTATAGGGAGCATTATAAAATTAAGTTCAGGTTGTTTCAAAATGTTGACACTTAGCTGTTTTATTTCTTTCAGTTTTGCATTACATTATAATTTTATATATTCACAATTATACATTTATAGTTTTTTAATAACAAATCTGATCATAAAATATCAATCAACAAATATATTTGAAATTATAAGGAGGACAACCTCGAATACCAAGTTGTTTAATTGCATAAAGTGATCCAGAATCAGGAAGTCTTTTTTTTTCTTCATCGGTCATATTAATACGAGCTGTTGTAACATATAAAATATCTAAATTAGGTCCACCAAAAGCAACACTAGTAATTTTTGGTACAGGTAAATTAACTTTTTGTAAAAGTTTGCCATTTGTAGGATCTATTTGTATTACCTAAAAATAGAAATTCAGCAATTAACATAATAGAGTTATTCTATAAATGATAATGTAGGCACTGTCTGAAATTGACATACAGACATTGCTTATTTTTTCAATTTACTCAGTTGATGTACATACGTTTTCTTCTACACCGTATGTTATTATTTGAATATTAGAGTATTTTATCCCCTTTGATAGACGACAATATGAGATTTTTACTCCTATGTATGTGTTAGCATAAGCAGAAACAGCTATATCTAAAGTATGAATTGTTTTTATTATTTTCCTTTACATACTTAGAGCTTGCATAGCTCACTTTGCCGCCTGATGGAAGGGAATAAAATATGTACTTCTACATTAAAGAATGCTTGTAATAAATTATTATGTAAGAATTCATGCACGCGTTATATTATATTATAGAGCGCGATATTGTACTATATATAGAGTTGAATATATTCGAACTTCATGATAGGTAAGAGCCTTTAATTATTGAGATTTTTTGAAGACCAAGAATGTATTGTTACACCACGCGTATGTGTATAAATATTTGTATATATCGATGAATGTTTGCATATACCTGAATTTAAATAGCATTTTAATCCCGTGAATTGTTATAATCTGCTTATGTTTTCAAGAAATATATATTGAACTAGCCATGAATCGAATCCAGTACTTTTCATTTATTTATTGTTTATTTGTTCTAATTTGCGTAAAATTTGCATTTAGAATACAGCTTTCACTATTTGTAATTACAAATCTGAGTATAGGATTATCTTGGTCAGGCTTAAAATAACTTTAATTTGTTTTATAATAAATTAAAGTGAAGGTACTAAGAATCAATCTTATTTTTGAAAAACGATGGATCGTCATAAGACAAATTATTGGAAAATAAAATATCTCATACCATCTTAGTGTGATAAATACGACAGGAAAAATTGTTCAATATTTATATAAATTAACTAAATTTATTCTAATTGAGATGGAAGGCTACAATATCATATTATGATCATGGCAAAAATCAGCAAAAAAAAACATAGTTGCATCTTAACAAAATTAAAAAGGCCATTGATTTCATTATTAAAAAATCAATATCTCTAATATTGGATTCCTCTCTTATTGATAACATTGTGCAGCTTGAAGAAAAATTGCGCAATTTTCTCCCACATGATTGATTCAATGATTTGGTTTTCGGCACCTTCTGGGATCTTTCACCAATGCAAGAGGAAGTGTGTGAGTGAAGTCATTTCTGATTTATTTGTTCAAAAATCAGCATTCGAGTTAGTTTATGAAAAATAACACCTTGTTCGAGAGGACCTATGTATATTGCATTTGACTTTAATTTGTTAGAAGTACCTAATCTTGTATTACGGGTACCTATGGAGAGTGATGTGCGTTAGTACGCGTGTGTTTGTGTGTGTGTGTGTTTGTGTGTGTGGCTGCGATTTAGATGAGCTGGATCTCTAAGAGGGTTCCCAGCTAAACTTACGAGTAGAGGGCGCGTCTACGGTTAGAACTGCTTCCGTGCTCGAGATGTCGAGATATCCATCATTGTAAAATGATGAATATTCTCTAAAAAATCATCGCATGATAATTGTATGGAGGTTTGCCATTTAGATTTATTTTTTAATTAACGATTTTCATTTAATGATTTTCTATTACCAGAGACCATTAAACGAATTTATCTTTAATGTTTCTAAATTATAGAATACTATTTAAGTTCTGCTACTCTGAACCGAGCCTGCTGTCTAGAGGCCAACAGAGAAATGAGTGGTATGTTCACAAGTAGCTGGTAATTTTTCATTAGTTATTCAAAAACGAAAAGAGCTAATTGAGCTTCACAAAACTCCTGGTTTTGAACTCGATAAATGGTCAACTAATAATTCGGAAATTCTCCTTGTCTATAATCAACGAATTAAGCTTACATAGCCTAAGTTAGATTTATTGCGATGACTCTGTAAAAATTATAAGCATATGTTGATATGAAATGAAATGTTGAGATTTACTTCAGCGACTCCGAATTCAATATTTCATCGGACCCTGTTATGAAAAGAAAAATTCTCTCAAAAATCGCACTTTGGTTATCCTTTAGGCGAGTTATTTCCATAACTGTAACAGGATTGATGGATCCTTAACAGTAACTAGGTATCAACCTTATCTGCGGGTATTCGCAATTAATATATGATCGTACAAAGAACTGTGTGCCCTCCCGACTTTTTCAATAACTTCATGGCTAGAGACACGAAAAAATCAAATCTGTCAACTTTATGGCTTCTTTGATTTCTATTCACCGGTATATACAGACTTGGTGTATCTATACATTGAATAAAGTGCCGAACGTTTTCGCGTCACTCCAATGAAGTCAGTTCAAACTATTGATAAAATTATGTAAAAATATCAAACGAGTTCTAAAATATAATTTTCTATGACTTCTGATTATTACAAGCATAAGACTTTCTCGAGCTATTGACATATTTAAGCCTGCAGTAAGCAAAATATTTTATGTAATAATAAAAATTCAGTTTATCAAAATTTTATAAAGGTCTAAATTATTTTGAAGTGAAAAACTTTACATCAGCATTGTTTGTATGCGCACTAAATTACTACACCAAAAATGGATACACAACTATACTCCTTGTTTCAATGTAATATTTTCCTCTTTCGGAAAACTTGTCTGAAACGGGATATTTTGAGAATTTACTGTAATATAGTAAGCATTCCGATTTTTCTTTCTGTCAATAAACAATTATATTGCATTTTATTCTGGGTTTGTATCGCTCTGTCTATTCCAAATATAATCAGAGGCAAGTTAGATTGTGTTTTATGTGCGCATTATTACTTTCTATACTAAATGGTCTACACCAATTGGACGAAAAGTTTTTCCATACAAAGATAATTTTTAAATAATTTCGGAATATATTTCTTACAGCGCTCCCATTAAATAACGCAACCCATAAATGTCCATTAGCATCAATAGTCATTCCATCAGGTACGCCATCAATATTATTTTTTTTTAAATCAAAAATTACTTTTTTGTCACCTAAAACAAAGAGAATATTATAAATATTCTATTCTTTATTTTCTTTAATATATAATTTAGATATATTCTGCAAACAACTATTAAGTGTTCTTAATGAAGTGGTAATTATCTGTTTATAATTTACGTACTTATAGATCCATTTTCACGATCATAATTATAACTCCAAATTTGACAGACAGGCGAATCTATGTAATACATTAGATCGTTTTTTAAGCTCCAAATTAACCCATTACTGATGGATACTGGAGAGATTACATTTTTTGGAGCTGAATTTTCATTAATCACATACAAAGATCCACGGTTTGGTTCTATACGTCCATTCGTTTCTGGACCCATTGTACCTATAAAGTGAAAAAATAACTTCACGTAAATCTTTCAAAATCATAAACTACCTTATTACTTTATTTTTAGAATAATAGAATCAAAAAAGTATAATTATTTAGTTAAGGAAAAATAATCGACGAACCGATCCAAAGCCGGCCAGCAGAATCACACTTTCCATCATTAATCCTTGTATCAGTGCGATCAGTATCTAATGATGCAATTTTTTTAATTGAAGAGTCTGTACAATCTGTTTCTGCATCCCATGTTACAAGGACAACCTCACGTCCGCATCCAGCAACCAATTTATTTACTGTACCTTCAAGTGGAATAGCTACTCCAACAGGTCCATCTTCTAAATTAACAAATAATTTTTGGGTAAAAATTACAAATAGTTAACAATAGTTAACTATAGTTAACAACTAGTTAACAAATAGTTCTTTTGGGTAAAGATTAAGTATATTATTATGGTAATGATATTTATTATTGGTATTAAATTAGTATATTAACCGATATTTTGGTCAAGAATATTTAAGCATGTACGAAAAGTAAGGCAAGAGTAGTTATAAGAGTAGTAAAAAGTTGAGTAGGTTGCAGATATGATTGAAATAAAGGTATGTTAAATCTTCAACAAGGTTTGAATATCAATGAAATTACAAAGATCTGTATTAATTTAGTTATTTTTATATATTTATATAATTTATATAATTTAGTTATTTGTACATCAAGGCTGCTTTCCTTTGCATTCACCCGAAAGGTCCCAAAATGTGGCAATCAGCGGCTGCTAAATATATGAGAAAGTCGAAAGCATTTTACAGGCATTATATAGAAGAGGGTACAGCGATATAAAGTGGCTAAAAATGTCGATCATTTTCCAGAACGTATCTCGATAGGAAAAGTGGATAAAAAAGATGAAGAAAGAATAGTGAATCTGTTTTCGCGTAATTCTGAAACCTGCTTTAACACTGCGGCTAGGACAAGCAAAATTAATGGCAAAAGTTTAGATATCTCTTACGAAACTATCCGAACCCATCTTCGTAATGATGGCCTGAAATAGCGCAACACAATGAAGAAAGCCTTGTGGACTCAATAACATGTAACAAAGCGACTCGCTTAGGCGCCTGAGAATATTGATAGATATTTTGAAAATGTCATTTTTACTGATGAATGTTCTATATGGGCACGTTGTGTCCACACGCGAGCCTGCATCTTTGGCGCTGCTTCTCGATGCAGGTATTCGGCACTTTGCACCTCTTTATTGACAACCTAAATGCCAAGAAAATGATAATAATCTATAAAAAGGCTTTACTACCATCTGCCAAATGATGACTCATCAGAAAAAATGAAGATTGGATTCTGCAGGAGAACAACGATCCTAAATACCGCCGCAAGCTCTGTACTGAGTGGAAGACTTAATCTGGCATCGTTACATTGGATTAGCCGTTGCCATCGCCCGATGCAAACCCTATTGAACATGTGTGGGCATATATTAAACAGAAGCTTCGTGAAAGACGCAAATAAACTTTGAAGTAGTTGTCTTACCGAATTCGTTGTATCTGGAGATTGTTGCGACTAGAATACGCCATCAAATTAATAGAAAGCATGCCTCGGACATGCCAGGCAATTATCGACGCCGGTGTTGACTGGACAGATTATTGACCAAATTGCATCATCGTTTGTAATGTGTACAATGTATATATAAATATAAAAGTTTCATCAAATAAAGTTTTTTATAAATTCGTACGAGCACGCTCTTACTTGACAGACTGTATATATTTAAATAAAAATTTCAATACACAAATGTAAATTCAAGATTTGTACCGTACGTATTCAGTACCTTCTAAAAAAATCTAGTGATAATATAATGATCAACTGATTCGTATCAATATGTTTCGTACCATGAAAAAATGTATCAAAATGTATAATCGTATACCAAATAAAATGAGATGCTCAAATCTGTATTTCTGCTAATATTCAGTATATTTGAATATATTAATTTAGTTAAATATATCTTAACACAGTCTAACACAATTTGACAAAATAGAAAGTCGACTTGAAATCTTGTGGATCGGAATTAATTGTGAACATTTCGGAGCAGCTGATCAAGATTTTATAGTGTGATAGAGTCCTATTAAAATATAAATAATTTATATACTTGTACCGTGCGTTACCCAGCGGCGACTAATAGATATTATAGATATATAGATACAGTATAGTGAATAAATAACGCGCATAGTCCAATGTTAAATAAAAGCTAGTTTACTTGTATTGTATAATAATATAGCTAGGTACTACCAGCGGTCACTAAATAAATAACCGACCAATAAGAACCGAAAAAATTATCATTTAAAATGAAATAACGTAATTTTCGTTCGTATAAAAGTGCGTTATTTTTCGATAAAAGTCCTGTTCGTTTTCGGCACTTGCTGAGGAAGGCACCTCTCAAGTGAAGAAAGGGAAACAGCAAAATTCGACCGACCGACCCGTCGTCTCCCGATGCAAACTCTTCAACGAGGAAAAGGCACTCCTTTACTAGTTTGATGATATAATAGGAAAGGGCACTCCCTTGTTAACAAGAAATACCGCACCGTGCGACACTCGAGAAGGCCAACGAAAAAGGAAAAATTCTATTTCTGAGTAAAGGCGCTCCTATGTCAGAAATATAATTAGAAAATATATTATTGACGAGATGCTCCTCAGAATAATATATTAAATTCCGTAGGGCATTCCGTTTATCTGTAAAAAATTAAGGGTCAGATTTTATCTCTCAGAAAAGGCGCTCCTTTGTCAGAGATAACATTAAATGTGTATTAATGACGAGGTGCTCCTCGAATTATTACACACCGACCGCCGAGAACTTGTAAAATTCGTCAAAAAGTTAAAACATTAAAAGTCAGATTTTATCTCGGAGAAAAGGCACTCCTTTGTCAGAGATAACATTAACGAGGTATTAATGACGAGGCACTCCTCGAATTAATACATCTAGACTAACGCAGAATAATAGTAAAGTGTCGGTAAATCGTCAAGATAGGGAAATCCGTATAATTAAAGTGTTATAGGAAAAGGCGCGACGTTTCTCCGAATTTATATTTTAGCGAGACATGTCGAAGAAAAATAATATATACCAGAAAAGTAAATAAGGAATTAAAATTAATAGAATTACGTATAATTATAAGTATTTACTTAATATTGTAACAAATTTATAATTAATTAATAAAAGCGTATATTAATATTAAATAAGATCAGGCGCTCCTGAATTCTTTAAAAATTAATAATTTTATATTATTGACTAGGAGCCCCTCGGAATGATATAAAATTAAATACGATAAATTGCAAGAAAGCGAAAACTCAGGCCATGGAAATAGATGACCAAAAGTAAATAAAGAGAGAGAACGAAAATCGGTCAAGGCCGAATTGCCGATAATAGGATTAGGAATTTATACCGCGACGAAAGACGCGGAAATATAAAATTATCATATGAAAGAAATTATTAAATAGTAAAATATTATAATATTTTTTTGTTCTTTTTTTGTTTGTTATAAGGAGTGACATCAAGGCAGAATAGCCGACTAGTATAATATATTTCATTGTTTTATTATTACCTATTGTTATTATTATTATTTTTGTTATTGTTATTCTTCTTTAGTGATTAAATAAATAGAGTCACTTCTATTAGCATCTAATAAAATTACAAAGAGTTATTCACCTAATCAATCCGCCCATTCCGACACGATCCTCCATCTTCCTAACAATCCTAAAAACTATCTAAATGTTAAAACCGTAAGAAAAAGATAGGAGACGGATCATTACATACTCTACAAAAATTGTTAAGTTTATTAATGTTTTAATATAATGTATCATTCTCAACCTGTGAAATCTACACATAACATCTTTCCTCGAATATTCATTTATAATAAAATTCATGATAAAATGAAATTCATTTTGTTATATTCATTCTATCACTAATGTACAATAGATTTGATTCACCATAATATGCTCATGTACTTTTTTATATTTCTGAGTGATTGAATGAATAAGTCATTTTCAGAAGCTTCTTTTAAAATATAATTTACAATGTTAATATAGGTTGTTTGTAGAAACAGATAGTACTCAGGCAGAGAAACGCCCAGACTATAGGGTACAGGCATTATGCTTTTTTCATTAAAATCTTTCAAATACTATCCAATCAATACAGAGAAGAATTAATAAAGTTTAATCTTAAGAGAAACGTGGCTTATATCTTAAGAACGTTTATTTTAAGAAGTAATCGTTTCGATATTCTTTTAAGGGAGTACAAGGTCTGTTTCAAAAGTTCCCAGACTTTTTAAACTGAGGTTCAACCAGTGGCGCCACTTTTTTGTGATCATGTGTTAAAAAAATACATGTTCTATTTACATTATTCCGAAATTTCATGACATTTGGATGAATAGAAGCGAAATTATTGCGCCTCAAGTGACAGGGCGTTTATTTTGTTGGTCGAAAAATGAGCATTGAGCACAGAGCTAACATCAAGTTTTGTTTTAAACTTGGAAAAACTTTTACCGAAGCACATTAAATGATACAAGTTAATTGTAGTGATTGTTTATGATGAGTGGTTTCGGCGGTTCAAAGACGGCAGAAAAGACCTCAATGACGACGACCATTCGGGTCGACCGACAGAAGCGGTAAACGAAAGAAACATCGAGAAAGTACATCAGGTGTATTACATGAAAGTGGAATTAAATTTCTCAGCAGCATCGATTTATCACATTTTGACTGAGCATATGATCCTCCGACAAGTTTGTTTGCGTTCTGTTTTACATAAATTGAGTTCCGAAAAGTGCTTCAAATTCGACATTCTAATGACGTCATTAAAGAAATCAAAAGGGACCAAAACTGTCTTTCTTCTAACTCGTTAAGAGATGTAGTGATTTCGATATGAGCATGAAACCACGCGTCACTATGTCAAATGAAAAGTCCTTGATTAGCAAAGACCGAAAAATCGCGTTTAGAAAACTCGAAAATCCAAACAATTCTCATTGCTTTCTAGGATTCCAAGGGCATTATTCACCAAGAATTCGTTCCATCTGAAAAAACGATTGATACTTGGTATTATCTTGGTGTTATAAAGCGTTTGCTTGTCCGTATTCGTCGTGTTCGGTCAGAATATCGTGAAAGTAAAAGCTGGCGTTTGTTGCATTATAATGTAACTCCCAATCTCTCAACATTGGTGACTGATTTTTTGTTTAATAACGGTATTCTGACGGTCAATCACTTACCGTATTTACCTGATATAGCACCCTACCACTTCTACTTATTCGTTAAATTATATTGAATGATGAAAGAAAAGTGTTAAAAAGGGGCAAAATAAATGTTTGGTTCGTGCCACGAATTATTCCGTCATAATATACAGAAGGCAGATATAGGCCGAGCCACTGAAAGAGAAGTAAAGAAAGAAAATACTCATCTGAAGTTTATACCATACGATCTATGAATTTTCGGTATTTGCCCTGGAATGTCTTATTTCTACTTTTTTCCAAACAGGAGAATAGAAGTCTATACATTTGGAAGCAGTATATTTTTAGCAGCATGGAAGCGATAAAATCAACCAAAACAATTACGATAAGCGAATAGCAGAAAGGTGAACAATGAATCCATTCGGTCGATGGGAATAGTGTGGGACATGCCTTGTACTCACTGTTGCGTACGTCAAGATGGTGCGCTTCACACGTTTTTTCAGTATGAGGTCTTTCGTCTTCAAAATCAGCACAGCAGATAGTGCATTTGTTCCCTTTTAGCCAGATACTATAATTCAGCTCATGTTGAACAGCTTGTAGAAATCATACAAGGTATTTTTTTATTCCATTACTATCCTGGACCACAAAGAAACATTCGAAGAAAGCGGATAAATTCAGTAACGTCTACATGATTGATCTCTGGACTGCATTTCAAATATCGAATGACTACAGCAGTTTTAGCAACTTAAAATCCTGAATACCGTTAAGCCAGACCGGAACAGTAATTGCCAACGGCGACAGCCCTAGACTGTCAGCCCGTCTAATGTGATCGGGCAGATAGATTTTCTACTCATCACATAAAAATTATTATTATCGTTGTTACTGTTGTTGTTCATGAGCAGAAATTGATTCGGAGCGGTATTCGCCCAACTAATGTATACTACGAAGTGTACCGGTATGAAGTAAACGTCAAGATACAAATGATTCGATAGAAACATTTGTTGATTGCGACGACAACTATCAAGCATTTCAGTATATATCAAGCCATTGAACAAATAATATCATATTTTTCATCGAGTTAAAAATATTGAATTTTGTACCAAAAATTAATTATTTGCGGAAAGCATTCATTATTTTGTTTCATTTGAAGAAAAATGCGGCAGAGTCACATCTAATGCTTGTTGAAAGGAATATCATGATCATGTTCTATCAGAAGCAAAATATAAATGATAGTTTCAACGGTTTAAAAATAAAAATTTTGATGTGAGAAGTGAAGAACGTGGCAGACCACCAAAAATGTTTCAAGATGCTGAATTACAAACAATAGTAGATAAAGGTGCCACTTTGAATCATAACCAAATGGCAGAAATATTAAATGTCGCACAGCAAACAATTTCTGACTATTTAAAATTTATGAGAAATATCGAAAAGTATCGACAATAGGTACCACATGAATTGAATGAAAGGCTAAAAGAAAAACGGAAAAACACTTTTGATTTGTTGCTTCCAAGATACGAATGAAGATCAACTTTGCATCAAATTATTACTGGAGATGAAAAATGAATGTATTTAAAGAATGTTAAATGGAAAAAATCATAGTGTAATCCGGAAAAACCTTCAACATCGACTGCAAAAGCAGATCGATTCGGCAAGCAACGCTGTATGTCTGGTACGACCAAAGTGTCATGGTGTATAACGAGTTGTTATCCCTATTGACAACAAATGGTCGATTGGAGTCCTGCATTGATCAAAAAATGAGCAAAATAGGCCAGAAGACACGGCAGAATAATGTTATTCCATGACAATACACCTGCACACAAAGCACAATCGATTCGTTTTCATCGATGGAACATACAATCGCTGAGCAACACTTCGATTTCTACGATCTAGTAAAAAATTCGGTATCTAATTGGCTTATTTCAAAACATAAACAATTCTATTGGCGTGGTATCTACAAATTGACAGAAAGATAGTTACAATATGAAGAAAATAATGGTGAATACTTTGAATAAAATGTTTTTCACCTTACCATTAAAATTAAGGTTTTATTTTTACAAGAAACAGTCACTTCATACCCGTACACCTGATATATACCAATTAATGATTCACACATCTATGTGCACATACTTCTAAACGAGTATTCCTTATATATGTTGAAAGCGGAGGCCATATTAGTTGGAATCTTTTATATATGAATCAGATAAGGTTGATTTAAAATATCAATCCGAGGAATCAATGCCTTCTTTATTGAACGGAGAAACTGCTATATATTTTTCTGCGTCCTCATTACGAAAGATACAGTCGTTAAATCGGGTTTTGAGATAGCTAAAATAATGAGTTGATGGAAGAGGCGAAAATAGAACGACTACCGAAGGGACATCTTAATTTATTAAATAAGTAGTAATATGTTTCATTTTTGCAAGAAAATATATACTACCCTATTACACAGAGAATTCTGACTCCATAACACTTAATGTTTTTATAAAAAATATAGGTAACTTACTTAAATACGTTGAAGTACTTTTTCCTGTTACAGGATCGAATCTGAAGATTTTTTGTCCCATTATATCTACATAATATAATTTTTGACTTCTTACATCCCAATGCGGACCTTCTCCTAGTTCGACAGGTGGAGATACTTTCTCAATTAGGTACACCATTGTAATATCTACAACTGTAAAAAAATAAATTTTTTTAATAAATTTAGTAATTAAAAATAACCATGTATTTGGATATAAAATTTCTTATAAACTAAAATACTAAGTTGAGGCCTACGATGGCTCGATCGCTAGAGCGAAGGACTAGTAACTTGGTGATCCGAGTTCAAATCTCGGTCTCGGCCGATTGACGCAGGCACCGCTGTAATAATTTACACGTGCTTTGTTTACAAACACATCGTAACACATGACTATGGAATTAAATAAATATGAATACTCATATCTATTATTAGTATGACTTTAGTAGAATATTTCTTCTATTACTATTAGTTTTTATTATTGCTTCTTAAATTATTTTTTAATGATAAAATGTGAAACTCAAAGACATGAAAGTTTTGAAATGACAGGTGCAGAAAATACAAAACATAAGCTACAGTCAGTTATTAAATATATTTTGTTTTTTTTTTTTTGTTCTTCATGTTTTATTTATTCCCTACGGAACATTATTGAACAGTACCTTAACCCCTTCTTTTAAACTAAGTTAATCTAAAGTTACGTCTAACCTACTCACTCGGCATTCTTCCAGGATTATGTGATTAGGATAACCCGGTCCAGAGTGGTCGATGCATTGTAACTGTTCAAATTTTATATCCGTGTAACATTTTATAGCCTAGGTATCAAATCTGTCCATATCTGACATCCCGTTCATATTGTAAAGTATGAAACTACATTTAAGCGATCAACAAGCAACCGCAGCCACGTGGGCACTCATCCGAGTACTAGAGACGACTTTGCTACTCTGCCAAGACGTTGATAGTTTATCAAGTATTCATCTTAATGAATGTTTTTGTATTTAAGCACAATGTAATATAGTTTCATTTATTGAAACGTTGATGGAGATACTCAAAATCAATTGAATATTTTTCTCACTTTTAAATTTCTTTAAAAAGGACACAAATTAATTTAATTTCAAATAGCATTATAAGTTTCGAACCATCATGGACATTATCTTACACAAATACATAATAGGCTACATCGGTGAAATCGAAATATAAATGGACATTTATTTGATCGAAATTGTCATACTACTTTGGCCTTGGTGAAGTAGAATATTTTTAGGTAGACTCTTGTGTGTCAGGTTTGATATCGCATCCGGAAACTCATGATGTTTCATCACCTGTTATTCAATCATGTAATATAGGATTCTTATACCCTTTATTTAATAAATCTTGAGAATTGATATTGCTTTTGGTATAAATACAGCAGTTTCAGAATAAACTTTGTTGCGAAATATTTCACATGTATCTATATATATATATATATGTATATATGTAAGCGATCTGTAAAAATTGCTTCATATACACCATATTATATGGATGTCTTAATTTCATTTTTTAATGGCAATTCAACATTCACTTATAATTTATTTTACATTCTTTACGGAATCGTCGATTTTAGACGTGTTCCATGTTATTTTCAAAAAATTTATATCAACCATAAACTCTTGTTCGGCTTATAGCAAAACGTCAAAGTAATATTTCAAGAACATTATTTTTTTATTTTATTTTTATAATATGGGGTAAGCGCATCACTTGGGCTAAGCGCTTGCTCTTGACATTGATTTCTCACCAAAGGCCTGCTACAACAATCTGAACGTTTCGGCGGTCGATATTTCATTTCGCGCACAAAATTTAATGCTACTTCTTTGTTAAATAATTTCAGACATTATAAAAACCAAAAAGATAACTTTGCTTTGTTCATAAAACACAAGCGTAACTGCATGTCAAATGAAGATAATTGCGTGAAATTTGGAACAAACAATTCTGATAGTACTGCCAACTTAAAAATAAAAACATTTGTCCAAATCGATAAACCCGGAAATTTTGAATTGAAAAGTCTAGTATCTATATATATATGTACACAGTAGTATCACATTTATTTTTAAGAAGTTATACTTCTTGACGCGGATAGCGAATTTGCATAGTTTCAATATACTTACCGCCCTAGAATGGGTTTTCGTAAACAATTCCTTTTTGAAAAATGGTAAACATCGATAAAAGCGTGAGTGTTATATTTTTGAAAATTCTTTTTGACTGATGATGTAAAAGGTGGGTTATTATTGTAGGATCGCGGTAAAGAGCTCGCAGTAATGATGAGTCACCCAAAAAACGAACGCTTCTGATACTTCTATACCTACTGATCAGAATGCATGCGATCTATATTAAAGGGCGTTGCATTCTATTTAAATGCTGATTTACCGTACGACGTGGACACGTGAACACCGTATTCTACTGTTCAAACACGAAATATCTCGGAGAAGTCGTCCCGTGACACCTGGATATCGTACTCTAGCACTTGATATCAAAATACAATATTTCCCGTAGAAGCCGTATACAAGATGAAGATATGTCTATATTTCGTATAGTTTCGTAATTTAAAGTAAATATCACGAATATTTAGTTAATAGTGCACATTGAAATTTCAACAAAATAAAATAGTTTGCGAAATAGCACCTTTTTGCTGCTTTAATAATACCATCTAAAATTACACCTTCTTTCGTATACTTATCCGAAAGTTGGAGGTGGCCATTTGAATGAGCAAACCTAGAATTAATAGTTTAGGCTGATGACTTTGAAATGATATTCGACATAGTTCAATTCACCACCTACTGCAAATGCGGACGGAACTACTTTACCACACGCACGATATGCGGACTCGACGCCGAACTTGGTTGATTATCCCCACCAAATTATATCAGGCCGCTTATAATTTATTCATCCATAACATATTAATGAAAGTAAAATGATTTTCAAGGCAAAACATAGCTTATATCCTACCGAAGTTAATATAGACTATATATTTTGAATTTGAGAGCAATCGGTTCAATAGTTTTTTTTGTTTATCGTGTACAAACAAAAACACGCTTTGCCTTTACGTATTAGTATGATGATATGGTATAAGTATATATATATATATATATATATATATATATATATATATATTGGTAATAAATATATGTTTTTGCATTATTATTATTTATTGTGACTTACAGCACTTTCAATTATAAGCTTCAGATGAACACTACTTTGCAGTAATATACTGCCGACTAACGTACAAAAATGATAATGGGATGTCATTTATATTCATAGCCGACTATACTCATTAAGTTTACCTAGTTATTTAACATGTATTTATAATTACTTTGCATAAGATAAGATCAGAAAGTTGCATAGAAAACCTTTTTCATGCAATAGATATATTTTTTAATCTCTAATAAATGTGTAAATCAGCTTCATAAATTTGAATTAATAGTAACAAAGCATAATAAAAGTTCAAGTGGATGTGTGAGAACTAAAATCATTGATATGACCTTTAGTGATAATTTTTGGTATTGATACAACATGAAATATTGTGAAAAGCATAGGAGTTTTATATTATCTATTTATTTCTAATTAGAAAGTAAATATTATGAAGGTTGAAGAGTGTACAGTATATAAAAAAGTTCTTATACTCACTATCGTATAGTAAGTGATTGTGAGAGCAGAGCAGATAAGAAATTATCTCCTAAGTTTTTCATTTCTTTCCGGAGCCAATCATAATGTTGTAAAACAGGAGAATGTATTTGGCAACTTTGACAAAATAGATGTATTTAACGAATGGACAATTGCACGAAAAATTATATAAATATTAAGAAAAGGATAATGTGCTTACGACATTTTAAAATCGATGATTGTAATTTTAGTCCCAAACACTGGAAGAGTTGAATTTAGCACTGTTGACTATAATACATTTTTTTTAATAACGTATCAATGAACAGGTAATCAATGGGATCACCCCTTTAAAATTTTATTTCTCACAATTTCTCGTTATTTCTATGCTTACAAACATATATGCAAATTATTGTTTTATAATGACAGACTTTCGCTAGGAACACAATTTTATTTAAATTTAAAAGACATAAAAAACATAAGTGCAGAAATAACTGTATATTTTTATTCGTCTGTTTTATTAGTAAATTATTCAAACTAAGCGACCTCAGTAACTGTTTTTCGAGAATAAGAATACTCAATGAAGATAACTTTTGTCACGAATGGTATAGTTCTCTGTAAATTTTTTATGTTTTTCAACAACTAACAACGATCAACATTTGTCAAAAAAAAAATTATTTGAATATACTTTTCGATATTTACATAAAGATACTAATAATTCACATTTTATTTATAATTTTAAATCATTTATTTCGTAAATTATTAATTATTGAATTTACCTAACAAGTGGATTTATTTATAAATCGATACTTCACCCGCAACGATATCGGCGAATTTCCACGAATAAGTTAATTTATATAGATATAGTAAATAATATTTTTCTACTGTGTCTGAAATTTTATCTTAAGAATGAAACAATACTTTTCACATTTGATTTATTAATATAACAAACAATGCAATATTTACTATAATACAATATCAAAGACTGCTTTAATTTCATTTACATCAAAAAGTAATACTTATTATTAAAAATTGATGGAAAAATTTTCTAAAAGTAGATAAATAAAATCAAAATTTTCTAAATGGATATTGAATATATTTGCATATTAATATCCATCTACATTGATACTAAACTATCAATAAAACTTACTTTTTTCGACACTCAATGATAAATAAATCCTTATTAATTAGATATATATTACAAGCTTAGTCAAATATAATTATAACAGTAATTAACATAATTCAAAGAGGACTAACATGTAAAAACTTTGAGAGTTTCAAAAATATTTATTTATTCACTGACAACTGTTTCGACTTTAATGTCATTTTCAAATTTATACATATAGCAAATGAGAGAATATAAAATAAAAAATGGTAGATATTTTGGTTTCATAAGAGAAGAATAAGGAGAGGGGAGGGAGAGGTAATGGAGGTAAAGTCCTAATAATAATTACAAACTTGTCATTTTCCAAAAAAGAAACTGTGAAATGATGAAATCTGTCATATTATTGGTTAGTTTTGATATATGTTATCCAATTATAAAGCTGATACTGAACCAGAATTTGCCAGCACTACTTGGTAACCCGCGCTTCATCGGTCATAACGCTAAGAAGAATGTGCATAGGCGAGTATATTGTCTTACGTTCTGAAGCGCTTGGTTCCCCAATATTCGTATAAAGTAATCATAGCTATAACTTTGGCAGCAACTTTGGTGATACCATTGTCTATGAGGACTCAATAATATCTGAATAATATGCGCTCATTGTAACGGTTCTGACCGCTAGAAGTATTGGTTATGAGCAATGCTCGTTACATCGAGCATACATAATTATTGTTTGACAGCCGTTGACTAATCAAACTAGGATGTCAAGAACGTTATTTTCCAGTATCGTTTGAGTAACGATGATTAATCAAACTGAGACTGTGAGAACGTTATGTACTGGTCTTATTCGAGAGATTTTTACGAATCACAAGAAATTGTTGAAAGTTGAGCAGTACTTTCAGTTAATAGAATTTTACAGACTTTTCCGAGGTGATAATTCAGTTACGCGAATTTTACTAAAATCAACCCAGATCTATCGTCACATCTCTACCTAGAAATCCTTCTCTCATGTGCAGAAATACTTTATGTGCTCCATTTTACCGTATTTTGAAACTTTCTTTTATCGGACATCTGCCGTCCATACGTGCCGCATGTTTTGATGGCCTTCCCATATTAATCGGCACAACAACAAGGACTAACAGATCAATAACTAATCAAAATGTAAAAATTAGAAAAAATACAGGACTGGCTTCGAAATAATCAATCGAAAAAAAACTACGAATTATTGTCGAACTTCTATAATGGCACTCAAAAGGTGAAAATAATTTTGCATAAATGTATCATTGATATTACTACACATACATGACCGAAATGGTAGTATCTCAGGTACCACTGCCAGAGAGTTAATTTAAGTTTTTGGAGTCGCTACCTAACATTCCAACTAAAATATCCATATTCTTAGAAACTATAGAATTAATGATTAATATACATAAGCAATCTAAGTGAACCATTAACGATATATTGCTTATGAAAAATTATTTCCTCCCTTTTAGCACCTCTATAGTAATCTGGCGATAATTCATAGAATTTTCACAAAATTTTTGTTCAATCGACTTTTTTTGTGAATGATTTATAATTTATCTAATCTTTGAATTTGTTAATACTATGCAGTAATTAAAAATGATTTAACTTTATATTATGATTTTCAATAATGTAATGTTCTCCTAATCCTGTTAAAATTTTATAATATTTAGTGAATTAATATGTGTTAATCTTTTTTCTATTGAACAAACAATTTGTACTATATATATATAAAACGTCGGAATCTTTTCATTATGTACGGTACATAAACTAAAATATATTAACAAAGTATCAAAGCATTTGAGAACTTCAAAAGTTTTGAAAAGATATAAATAAAGTAAACTTATATCTAACACAATCTTTTCCTTTTATTTTTCCCTGAACCTTATTATTCTTCCTTAAAATAAATTAATTTTACTCACTCTTGAGAGAAATCCTTATAAACATTCAATAACAAAATCTTAATATTAATATGTAATATAGAACAAAAATATATAGATAACAATATAGCTTGCGGTTACTTTAGGATATCCAATGCGTTACTATTTTTATAGAAATTACTATTATTAAATATTTATTATTAACATTTACAGTTGTTGATTAGAAGTTCCTAGCCTTTTTTAAAAAATTAAATAAATTAATTAATTTTTAGCGAAAACATATTAAAATTAATCAAAAGAAAAGATTTGTATTAGATAAATATATTTTTTTTTATATTTTATAAAATTCTTGTTAAATTATTTAAAAATTTTAGTACTTTGATAAAATAAAGTAGCGCTCTATCGCCGAGACAAGTTTTTTAAGAGATGTCATTTCTTTTACAATGAATTTACTTAAACTTACTTCAAACTTACTCTAAAAATAAAATATGAGCATCTTTAGCACCGTTTGGCCGTTAGTTATCTTGTTAATTATTAGTGTGCAATAATCGTGTATACTATTGTAATTAATATTATAATTATGTTTCATCACTTGTGTAGTCGATATTACAATTATTTAATTTTTGATTTATCATCGAGTGTAAAAGAAAGATATTTTTATATAAATTAATAAAATCATATATAAATTATTGTATATGATTGTATATGTAGAATAATGTAAATTACTGAGAATCATGAATATATTTTGAATTCATTTAGAAATTTTAAAATTTATTTAAATTATTTTCGATAAATTTTTCTTACAATGTTTTAAAAATAATTATGACATTTCAAATGAAATTGAACAGTTTCTGAGAGTGTATTTTATTAACTAATATTATAACTACAAATTATATTCCAGATGAAAAATGTAATATACATATAAAAGAAGCAGTTTTAGATATTAAAACTTCTAATAAACAAAATGATAGTGAAAATTAAGATTAAAATTAAGGCAAGGAAGGTCAAGTAGACTAAAATATTGATACAGTACTTTATTTTCATATACAGTAAATGTATTTTATCCACAGGTAATAATTGCTTTTCCGCACTGTAAACTGACCATTGCACTCTAAACTGACCATTCTTTTTTCTGAATTAAAGTTGTGTATTATTCGGCTATAAAGCATCTCGTCTGTTCTTCTTGACCTATCGACTAATGACTGTACTATCAAATCATATCAGATAACACTATATGCACAATGCAACGATATCGCGTTTCTACATGCTCTTAAGATTGTAAATCATATATATCGTTTATTTTACTCCATATTTAAAAAATAAGTACTTTCTAATTTTAAAAAAGTTGTATTAATTGTTATTTGCAAATTTTTAACCTAATACTTTCAAACATATTTTAATGTTTTCATATGGTAGGACAATTTTGTCTAAAATTTTTGATAAACTTAGTTAAATAGTTGAATTTCTTACATTACAATTTCTTATTGCATTTCTTATATCCTAAAATTTTTAATAATTCAACGACGAGTTTCCAAACATTGCTGATATTTTTCACGTAGCTTTAATTCAATTTTATCTGCGAATCAAAAAATTTCAAAGACCCTAGGATTTTTCACACTTTAAGGATAGTACGCCCTAAACGGCATTTGTCATAATATGTTACATGTCAGAAATGGAAAATGAATCACTATCGTATTATACCTGTATCTTACATGTTAGAACTAAAAATATGTTGATAATGATAACACACTGTCGGAGTCCGCAGATGACCACAACTTTCTCCGATCATAAAAGTTTGCTTATTTTAAGTATTTAATGCATTATACTATTTGAAGACCTTGAAGATCATGAAGACCCATTACGACTATTACTATTAACAAAAATAATTAAGGCATTTAGTTATGTCATTTATTACAAAAGTTATAAGTCGAAAAAAATTTTTATTTAAATCTCGTACTTTTATCAGAATGAAAAACAATAATAACATAATAAATAAGGAAAAAAATAAATTAGAATTGAAACCTTACTTTATTTCAATAATTTTTTATTAATTTATGAATTTTTCTAATTACATTTGGTGAAATAATATTCCGTCAGAATAATCAGCATCAGTAGCTTGATTATTCTTTTTACTATGCTATGAAGATTGCACATGCATTTTGAATTTAAAAAAACAGATACTTTATTTCATACTTATATTCAAAAAAATGTGGAGCATATGCGCGTATACACCAATACACAAGTGCTATAAAAACTTAACAGAGAGACTCAAAGTAAATGTAATGATCTTTTCGTATCTTCTATTTTCATATGCAAAACAAAAATCTGTTCTGACACAATTGTCGTTTTAAACAATATCTATTATTTAATCAAATACTCGAGTACTTGTGAAAGAATCAAATAAATCGAGGGTTCCTACAACGCTCGATCACCCCTGATGCAAAGTTAGTAATGCACAATAGAATACAGCATATTGTGCTACATATAGGTGTTCTAAAGTGTAAGCAACTATAAGGTCTCTAAGTCGTACTCGTAATAGACTTTTTTGCGGCGCTGCGATCGATATGGACAATCGGTAATCATAAGAATTAGATACGCTTTCAAAACTGATTGATTACGAAAGTGATAGTGAAAATCGGTAATAGCAATAAAATTATTATACTAAATTATATAAAATGTTATAAAAGTTGTTCATTTAAAAATATTAAATAATATAAGGATTATTAAAGTTATGTAAAATTCATTCTATTTTGTATATGTTATATATCTATTTTCTTTTTAAATATTTATTATTATAAGAAAAATTAATTACAGAAATCAGACAGATTGTAATATAATCATTATTAGTTATAAGTCTATAATATAATCTGCTTATAATTTTTAATCAATGGATCCAAAATCAAAGAATATCTTTTGTTTCTGTCAAGAAAATCGGATGTAACACTTGTCGATAATACGTGAAATTTTTTTATTTTTTATAACACAAATACTGATTGAATTTTACTTTAATTCTAAGTCAAATTATATTTGTTAATTAAAGTAAAATATAATTAAAAATTAAATATTTAATTATTATAATTAAAATTTTTTATTTTAAAATGTAATAAGTTTCAGATCCTCGTTCAATCAATTAAATGTAGAAAGTATTAAAAAAATTAGCTCATTTGCAGAAAAAAGAAAATATGCTTTACACAGTTACAGTTATACACTTTAAATAATTTACCGTCTTTCTCATACCCCATGTATGACATTTAATATAAACATTTGATACATACCTTTTTCAATCGATGGATTTCAATTCGATTATATATGCTATCTTTCTTCTCCACGTCAACTACTTGTATGAGCACCACTCACCGTTATATCTACTTCTCCTTTGAGCTCATTCTATATATATTATATATGATATATATATATATATATATATATATATATATATATATATATATATATATAAAGGTATCTGTATTGCTGATATATATATGTATAATCATATCAGAGGAATATTGGAAGATTGTTGGAATGAATAAACAGGAAGACTTTAACTCAGTGAATAAGCGCCCTCCAGTGTTCAATAGCCGAGGTAGCAAAAATCCACTCTACTTGTATAGAAATTAATATGACTACATCCATACATATATATACACATATTATGTAGGATGTATGAATGTATATTCATATTTTACAGTCGGAAGTTTCAAAAACCCAACCAATCTGCACAGTTTTTACCGCATCCGGTGTTTGTCCGGATATTTTTGAACTCTTGGAATATTAATTCTACATGAATGTATGGAAGTTGAGTATTTACCTCGTGAGACAGTTTACTTTCGAACGGAGCAAGGAAGGTAAGTCACACGAGGTAAAAATCATCTTAAACGCTATAGTGATGAACTATATTTTTCACCATGACAGCTGAAGAATTATGTTAAAGTTGTGTTTTTCAGATGAAAGTTTATTCAAGCTACTTTCATCTGTTGTAGAGGACTAAAAATTAGAGCATTGCTCATTTTTTTTCTATTTTCAAAAAATTATATCTTGATAACTAGTAAGGTAATTGAAATTCTGTACCTCATTGTTTTGATTATAACTTCTACAATTAAAAAAAAAAAAAAAAAAAAAAAAACATGAATAATTAAAATAGTGAAGTCTAATTGTAGAACAGACAATTTCCTATAATTTGACAATATTTTAAAAAATTGCTAAAAACGTGCTAGTACATTTAGACCCTTCTAAACAGACCGCATTTGAAAGGCAATTAAGTTACCTTTGATATAAGAAAAGCTAAACAATTTTTCAAATAATTCTTGAGCTATCAGCTATTTTCAATTGTCATTTTTGTAAAAATCACGTTTTTTGCATTTTCAAGTAGGTCATTATAGTTCCTGATAATCTTTAGAGGTACAATAATTTAAGTGAAGGTAGTTTTCAATAAATATAACCAGCCCTACGTGGAAATTTTCAACGTTATTGCGATTTTATTTCATCTAGAATCTTCCAGCAAAGATCAAATTCAAGGGTTGTACTTAAAACTTAAATACTTAGTAATTAATATAAATGAAACTGTTTATTTCACAATCTTCAAAACTGTTCTACTATAAAAGTTAATTGGAAAAAGTTAAAAGTTGCGGTTGCTCAAATAGAATTATAATTTCTTTAGTGGTTTAAGCTTATTTACATATATACAATGTGATGTAATTATAAAATTATGTTTTTACCCATGTGCTTGAACTTTTTATAGAAAAGGCATAGCCGGTATTTCTAATAAATTTAATAAATTTTTAATACAATATTTTTCTATTTCCTATTTTCTATTTTAGAAGATTATTGCCGTTTATACTATAATGTATTGAAACACAGTATCCTTGCACGCGTACTTTAAATAATATAAATAATAATAATTATAATAAATATAATAAATATTCTATGAATTTTCCTCTATTTAATATAATAGAAATTAAAAGAAACATTATATTTTTGTAATATTTAATTAAAAAGTACTACATGAAATGTATATAAATATTTCGAATAGTTACATAACGTAAAAATCATATACGAATAGATTAAAACATTTACCCAAGCTGAAGTGGAAGGATTAAAACTCTACCTTTATATCTCAGATCATATGGAATGTTTTAGATTTCTGTCGAACTTATCAACAGACGTTTCATCAGTTTTGTATGTAGGTCTACATACAAAGCAAAATATTCAAAATCGCTTCGATTCACCGACAAAAGTAGATGGAAAGTAAAAATATTGCTTATATATTTTTACATTTCTTTTTGACTTATGTATTATATATTATACTCTATTTTTACTTATATATATATATATATATATATATATATATATATATATATATATATATATATATATAATTATGAAATGTTGTCGAATGAACTCAAGTTTAGCGCATGCAATATTACACAGGGTCGTATTCGCACACACACACACGCGCGCGCGCGTGTAATATTTATAAATAGATTTTTTTTTTTTTATATATTATTTAACGTCGCTCTATTAATTCTTCCAAATATTGGTGCTAATCAGCGACGGAGGTCTACGATGTGTTTATAAATAGATGTTTGTAAAGTATTGCTTTGTTTTAAATATAAAAAGCGTATTAATATGATAGCAAGAGATTATATATATACTTAATACTGAGGAAAAAGCTTATTGGTGAATTTTATAATTATAGATTTTGCTTTGATCTGCTTTAAAGCAGTTTGCTTTGTCTAATCTAAAGATATATGTACCATAGTAGTATTACAATGTTCACAGATTTAACGTTACTAATTATTTTCGAATACTTTTTTTTATAAAAAAAATCTTATGAAAATCTTTTTGAAAAATAGAAATTTTGTCAGGTGTTGTAAATTTTGCCGAATCAAAATTATCAAAAAGTAAAAGATTTAGCCGGGTAGAACAGTAGATTCGGTTCCGAAATCATAGGAAAACAGTGATGTAGTCGTTATATTCTATATAAAAAAAAAAAAATTTACCTTTATACAAATTTTCAGTTCCTTAAACCTAAACTTACAATTTCAAAAATGCATTTCCAAGTATTTTACCTCTATGTTCATGCTTTTTTGATCTAAAAAACTCTTTTTTATATGTAGAATTTTTTGAGCCCTAAGAAAAAGGTTTCAGCTGACCTTTTCTTCGTGCGAAATTTAAATTTTAGGGTTGATAAAGAAATTCTTCTTAAAATATTTTGAAAACTTAAATAGATGATTCTCTGAAAAATATATATTATTTAATTATGTACCAAAAGTATATACGATTTTTTTCAGATTTTTAGTAGGCGGGGAACAGAGTAAAAAGATAAGAAACATAATTTTTTGCATATTCGTCTATATACGTCCTTTTGGATTGAAACGTATTGAAACGAAATTGGCGTATGAATCAATCCGTTTCAATACGGTTTTGTCCTCCGTTTCAATCCATTTCAATATGTTCTAATACGTTAATAGTTTTCCGGTTTAATACGTTCATATACGATTGACTCCGTTTCAATACATGTTTATACGTTTTTATAATTGTCTTCAAATCCTTTTCAATATGTTTTCATATGCGTCAATACTTTAACTATAATCCGTTTTTATACTTTGAATGCTTTAACTATTTTATGTCTATTTTTATCAATAAAGCAAGGACGAAAGGTATGTATGTCTTATACCAAATAAATTGGAAATTCAGTAAAAATATTGTTTTTACACGATTTAATAAAGGTACTTATAACAAGTACAATTCTATTATTTTCATCTATAACCCAATATCATAAAAAAACTAGTCGAGTGTTCAGGGTTTCCAAATATGTTATAATAAAAATAAAAAAGCAGACTGAATCTAACAGAAATGAAAATTTCAGAAAATAATCAATTTTGTGAAACGACATTTTTTATTTACTTAAATTTAAAATTCTTTTAACGTTTTATTACACTATTTCAATTTATGAAAACACCACATGAAACTGAAAAGTAGATTGGCAAATAAATGGCACAAATTATTATATAAGCTTAATATAAACGATATATCTCAGGAATGGAAGCGTTGAAGCAGGTTGAAGTAATTACTAATATGACAGACTACTCCGTATATATGTTTATATACCTAATACCTTTAAGCTGTCCTACAAGTAGTAATTAACATGAATGAAACCTAGTTTATACTCTATTCGTAAATATGTATTTCAATAAAAATTGGAATTGAATTATATCAAGTATAGTATATTCATTTCGCAACAAAAAGTAACACGCATTGTGTTAAAAGTGGAGACAGTCTAGGTTATTACACGTCGAAAATAAGTCAGAATTTTTTAATTGTCACTATTAAGCGTAACCAACGATCTAAACATGCCAGTCCGTATAAAGTTCCCGCCAGATGAAGCTTATATCATAATCCATGGAAAATAAGCATTCAAAAGTAGTTGTCTCATTTACAGATATACTTAAAAATAATTTATATTTATTACGAAACGTGGCTACTAAGTCACGATACTGGTGCTGCTACAGGAGTACGCATGCGCCAAATGTTAATGACTTTCAGCAGTTTAGCTGCATTTAGCCTGAAGTGTACTCTTTCAAATACGATACCTAACGCACCTGTAGACCACTTAGTTTAGTTTTGGCCTTCGTTTGTATAGTGGCTGTTGTTTTTTTCGGAAAAATGATCGATGTAACAATAAAACTGGTGCCTAAAATCCTCTTCTTTGAACAACAAGAAGCTCGCAAAAATAATTGTATTGACAATTTAAATACTTGGATTGGAAATACCTCAAACGTATTGCAAAGGGTAATAAAATGTAATGATGTTTGGTTTGTTACCTATGATTCTAAGAAGCACAAATCCATGCTCTGAAAGATTCTATCTTCTCCAAGAATTAAAAAAGCGAAAATGAGCAAATCATAATTTAAAGCAATGATAATTGTTTCGTTCAATATTCATAGAATTGTATACCTTCACTGAATTCCTGAAGGTGAAACTGTTAACTTCGTGTTCTTACCCAAATTGTGGAAGGAGAAGTCATGGCTTCTTCATCAAAATAATACGCCTGCTCAATCTGTACTGTCCGTTAAGAGGTTTCTAGCCAACCACAAAATTCCAGTATTATATCATCCACTTTATTCGTCGGTCTTACACTATACGATTTCTAAGACGTCTCTTTAATAAGGTGAAATTTGCATTAAAAGGAACAAATTGGAGTCTGATGAAACTATAAAAGAAAAGGTGGAGCCCGTCCTAAAGAAATTGACAGAAAAATGTTTTCAATACTGTTTTGAACAAAGAAAGATTCGCATTCAGCTATGTAGGGATTGAAGAGGGGTATATTGAAAGCAATAAAAATAAATATATATATATATATATATATATATATATATATAATATGAAAATAAAATATTTTATATCACCACATTACCTTTTCAAACGAATCAAGTACTTAAAAACTACTTTATAAGATAATTTCTAACCACAGAAAACTTCACAATTTTTAATTTAATTTCGGATCTTAGGAAAAGGGTTTGTTAATAAATATAATTTACTCTTAAATCAATGGTTATCCAATATATTTCTAGTTAGGAGTTTTAGGCTTAGTTTAAACTTAAAAGATTTAAATGAGTTTATTGTAACTGACCATTTCAAACTGGAGGACTTCAAGGTAACAATGGTTTTGGCTGTAGCTGTTAAGGAAGTATATTATCTCGTATTAATTGAAGAGACCTGCAGAAAAATTCTTAGGATTTGAATTTGAGGATTAGTTTTAGGACTTCGGATATACACAAAATTCACGAAAGAGGTTTTAATAAGTTTAATATGCTTAATTTTTGTAGCATACAAAATTTCGCGTAGTTTATTGACTCAATTGTAGCTTGCTACTGAACTAGAAAATATAGTTATTTCTACACAAATGAGTTCGACAGGCAAAAATAATTAACCTTCAACAAAAATCGACAATGATTTTAACTCAGTATTCTACTTTAGACCCTCAAAAAAAACGCTATTTTTGTGAAATTTTTCTGAGATTGCTATTGAAGATATGGATGTAGGATTTGAAATGCTTAATAAATATATTCTTGAAGTACATAAAAAAATTTTTTTTATTTATTTTATACATTTTTTATACATGTAAAGTATGGTAAAAGCCAACACCTCAAAAAGTAGGTAACGTTGTCGTGGTCGTAAAATCTTACCGACGGATGGTCTGAAATAAAAAAAACAAATAGTTTTATGTTTAGTATGACTCCAGAAACCGATCTAACTCGAATGTTTTATGTATGTGCAAAATCAACAAAATGGCGGGTAAAATACGAAAGAAAAAAATTGCTTTTTTCCGTCTTTTTTTACAATAAAAATATAGTTAGAATTAAAATTCTAAGTTGATTGTTATACACGGTTGATACAAACATGTAGAATATGTGTTTAAAATTTCTTAAGGATCGGTTCAATCGTTTTTTAGTTTTCACGACCATGGTACTCGAAAACGCTCTTTTGAGAAAAACGCGTTTAAAGTTTTTGAAACATCGTAGAAAAAAATGATCTTACGCTCAACCAGCGATGCTTGGGCCATACAATATGCCTTCAACTTGTTCCAGGCGAGTATTTTCATCTAATTTAGCCTGCTTTTTTGAGTTCTGCTCTCCTTAGAAGCCTCAGTCGAGCGGCGGTTCTCTCGAACGATGCGCTGTTGGTCGAGCATATTGACGAACTGCATGGCGGTTTGGCCGATTTTCAGGCCCATAATTTCCATTATTTTCAAAAGTAGACTGAATCCTTCATTAAAAATGCAGGCAGCAATGAGGCATGCAATTTTAACGACTTTTTCCATTCTAGACCTGCTTCGGTTCCATAGCCCAAACTGTTGAGTTGAAACACTCATTGTTATTTTGAGTGTTTCTGCCCAAACATCTCTCCAGCAATTCCGTTTTTGTTAGCTCTTCGTAGATCGGTTTCAGCACCTCTTGTACGTCACTAGCAAGAGCAGGACTATGTTTATAATTTTTTAAAGCGTTGTTTGCTTCGGCCTTCTTATACTTGCACCAGCTGTCTGAACAGTACTTATACTGTGGTTTCGAGTCTATGATATGAGTCGACGATTTATTTCATATCCAGTGCCGATCATCGGACACGAATTGATATACCTGTCTCCACAGCCACAAGTAACGCATACTTTGAAACCAAGGCCTCGCAACCCATGTTGTGAAAATTTCATTTGTATTTGGCAAACAGAACACACTGCCCACTGTGAGAGCATTGAAAACATAGTAAAAAAATGAAGAAAAGAATAACTACCAGTATTATCAACTTTCACATCAAAACTCGGATCGTTAGACTTTTTCAGTTTTGCTGCTGACGTACTCGTATTACTAGTACCTCCTTCGTCAGTGAATCTGTTTCCGTGAAAAGAACGTTTTCTAGTTCTAGATGGACGACTAGAAGTTTTCTGTGCACGATACACTTTTTTCGTATCCATTGCGAATAGATAGATGCTTCACTTTTGAACTTCGAATCACGACTGATTCTCCACTACTGAAATACAGAAGCAAAATTATAAAGGGAAAGTAATATTGAGAAGCAAAGGTATATATTTTGATGAAAATATATATAGGTGTAATGATTTACAAGAGGGGAACAGCTGCTGCAGCGAACAAGGCCAGGTATATGGCTTATCCGGCGCGTGCGCTGGGCGGGTCGGAAGAGCATGCTCACGTAAGTGCGTTCGAAAGGTGAAAAAGTATAGTTAGACTACCTGAATCTTTCTAAAATTTTGAGCTAACATTCTTACATATATTTACTTTCGAAAAATGTAAAAAAAATAGAACATTTTTTTTCAAAGTTGTAAAGTAGAATATTGCCTTAATGCGATTAAAATTAAATTCCGAAGTTTTTAAATGGTGCAAATCTCACATTGTTATTATAGGATTCAATTCTATAGAAATGTCATAATTTTAAAAAGATATGTTTACAGGTATACCCATACTAAATGGGGTGCCATATGTAACGCACAGAGATTAAATGAATTTTGAACTTATGAGGTGAGATCGCTTCATATAAATTATTTAGAATGAAAATCGGCCTTTGTAGACCTCTTAATTTCGCAGATAAAATGTGATTTCATATATTGACATAATGAGTTTTATCCAAAATCAGCAATTAAATTCAATTACAAAGATTTGAATTTTCGCTTCATACATTAACTCAAAAGAAAATTTTGAAGCCGATATTGAGCCACGTAAATTAGAGTCGGAAACAGAATACGAATGGTCTACTTTTGTGTTTAAAAATCTTTTTAAGCAGTTCGGATTGTCCGATACTAACTTATTTGCAAGCTGTTCAAATAAAAAATACACCCGATATGTATCTTAGGAAAACCATCCGGTTTCTGACAAGATGGATGCTTTCACAATACAATAGAGTGATATTTATTTCTATTCATTTTGTCCGTTCAGTATAATGCTAAAATTATTGCAAAAACTAAAAAAAAGTAAAAGGACATTTTGGTAGTGCCCAACTGGCCTAGCCTAGCTATTTTCAGTTTGTTCCTATTTCGAGTGCACCGTAAGAAGTTTTAACAGCAAAACTTATTAAATATATTAATATATTGACTAAAAAAGTATGGGTCTTATCTAATAAATATTTAGACTAACAAATAGGATATCTCCACTGTCTCGACTGCGAAATACAAAATTTTTGATAATTTTTTAGCCTTGTAAACTTACATAGAGATTCCTCGAGTAGCTATTTCTAAGACTGAAAATTTTGTTTGTTACACAGATTTAAGATTTTTAGTCTAACTGTAATAGTTCATTTTTCTCCATATTAGAATGATTATTGGTTAGAGGCCTACAATGGCTCGATCGCTAAAGCGAAGGACTAGTAACTTTGTGATCCGAGCTCAAATCCCGGTCTCGGCCGATTGACATAAGCGCCGCTGTAATAGTTTACATGGCCCTTGTTTACGATCACATCATAGACCTTCGTCGTTGATTAGCACCGGTATTTGGCAGCACAAATAGGGCGACATTGAATAACATAAAAATAAAGATTGGTTATATTAAATCAATGCAAATAAATTCTCTAAATATAATAGAATGTAAATAACAAAAAATTTAGATAAATTGAAAGTTAAGTCTAAAATCACTGAATACTTATTGGTAGTATATATTAGTGAATTCAACTATACAACACGTGCTACTTTCAAATTAAACCTATGAGCATGGGTGTAATACAAGCAAAAGACACTCATAAAAATCGCGTAATACAATTTTGTGCAATAAAAAATTAATTAAATTTTACAATTGAAACATGAATTATTATATATGAAACATATTCTATAATAACATTATATTAAACTGTTTTCATTAAATTAATTAAAGCAAGACTTCATTCTATTTTGTAAAGTTTCTATAATATTATAAATAATTTATATGCATTCCTTCAACTACTTTATTATTTTTCCAAGTATTTTTCAGTGAGTATACAAAAATTTAGTTACAATGCTTCATATATACAGTACTGAGTCACTTTACTTTCACATTCAATATTGATATGGCGTCGATATATAAATATATTTACAAATATATAAATATATTTACAATTTCACATTTCAATTCAATTCAACCTCATTGAAAAATACTTATGAAAATAATAAAGCAGCTTATGATCGACTGCATATAACTGAATAAAAATTTCATAATGTATTGAAAGGTAATGCCAAATTCTCAATGCCATAAATATTTGATGCTGCAACAGTAAGGGGGCTGATTTGTATTATATGCATTATACAATAATATAAAATTAATATTTATATATAATAAAAAATAGATTAAATCAATACGTAATTACATCTAATTTATTATATAAAAAAATCAAAAATATTTATTACATTTATATCTATAAAATAAGTATGTATTTGCATTAAATTTATTGCATAAAAAGGCAAAAATATTTATTACATTTATAGTTATAAAATAAATATTTATTTGAATTAAGTTTATTTCATATAAGTCAAAAATATTTATTATATTTATTTCTATACAATAACTATTTATCATTGATAACTGCAATAGTACTAAGTATTTGTTTGATTAATTATTTTTCTTCACTTTAACCAACATATCATACTTTCGCTTATTGATTCCGGTTCTCATGAAGAAAAATATAGTCCTCGCCTAGTATAAAAAGGCTTCTTTACGAACCTCCTGACGATCCTCGTCATCGCCTCAGACCGGAAACTTCTCATTTCGTGAATAAAAGCCTTCCCGTACCCAATAAGAAATTTACTATTATTTCACTGTATGTAATATTACTCTCAATATTATACGAGATTTCTAATTTTATTCTGATATATTATCAGCAAAAGAACAATTATGTTTCATATTTATCCGTAACTGGAATTCATCGTTAAGTTTGATGAATCTCTAACTTCCAAAAATCATCCTTAATTTGGACGGATCTTCCCTAAATTTTATGGATTTTTACGATACTATATACAAATGTGGCTGCTTTTCCCTATCTTGAATTTAGGGATTCCCCACAGTCCTACATACAGGTTGGGAATCTCCGGTGATAGTGGTAGATAATATTTGCGAAAATTGTAAGTAACGAGTCGCCACACAGCATCATGCGTTGCAATCGAACAAAGTAGACCGCGTGTATGCACAGTATTATGGTCCATCGCCATCATGATTCGCATTAATTCAAATAGGTTAAGATTTTAAAGCGCACGCCACCATATATGCCAAACTCTGTACCTGGCTTTACTGTACTCGCTTTGTCACATCACTCGCTCGTAACGCCGTGGCGAGTTAGTAAAGCTTCAGTCGCATGTGTGATGAAGAGGACTTTTTATACCACGTATCTCCACTTTGAAGATTCCCGGACTTGTATATGCGACCGTGGAATTCCTTAACTTTTCTTATGCAATTTAAACGTTAGGAGTTTTTAGCTGTGTGGGTCTGTACACGTACACCATATACCGCCCCTATACCTTAGTTCCAAAATTAGTCATGCATAAGTCTATTTAGAGTAGTTACTGCTGTTGCCCACTGTTGCCTGCAGAGCAATTGACGATGATCAGCGCGAGTCATGAGCAGGTCAAATAGTAGACTTCTACAGCTCCTAATATATGTATATATCTAAGATTATATATCTAAGATTTTACCTGTAGACTCTAAGGACTTTGTGATATATTCTATTCTTATGAACAAAAAGTGTAAATGGAACTACACGACATGACATGTTAAATTGAGTTAAATTATCAAAAAGATTTTTCCAAGCATCGAATATAGAAAGTATTTGGTATTGCACAGTAATGCAGTACACGATTCAACTACTGAAAAGAAGAAGCGTGGAACCATGCACTGTCATCACCTAACCTAGAATTTCCTTCCAGGCAAACTACTAAATTTTACGGATATTGCGAAAAATAAATATCTTAGTATCAACAATCTTCATAGATTAAGTATTTATCCTTTTCTAAAATTTATATCACAGATTACTATTTCAATCTTTTAAATATTTTTATAATTATATTATTTACAGAGTCTGAGTCAATGATACCAAACGGAGTTCAAAACGAAAAGGAGAAATGTTCTCCTATAAAGTCTACGTCATCCTCATCTCCTCTAATGAAGTTTTCTTCATACCTCCTGGCGATCAGACCTTGGTCACTAAGCGCCTCTTTGATTCCAGCAATGCTCGGATCTGCATTAGCGTATAAATTAACTGGACCAACTAGTCTCAGCTGGATAACTTTAATATTGACTTTATTTACAATTGCTTGTGTTCATGGTGCTGGAAATGTTGTAAACACGTATTTTGACTATATTAAGGGAGTGGATAGCCGCAAAAGTGATGATAGAATTTTAGTAGATCAGTTACTGTCTCAAGATGAACTTGTTTCATTGGGAGCCTGGCTTTATGCAGCTGGTTGTTTTGGATTTGTTCTATTAACAACAATATCTCCGGCTAAAATGGAACATCTTGCATTGGTTTACTTTGGAGGCTTATCCTCTTCTTTTCTTTATACGGGAGGTATAGGGCTTAAATATATTGCCCTAGGAGATGTTTTGATACTTATCATCTTTGGTCCAATTTCTGTACTATTTGCATTTATGGCTCAAACAGGTTATGTTGAATGGAATACAATGTACTATGCAATACCACTTGCTCTCAACACAGAAGCTATATTGCATAGTAACAATACTCGTGATCTTGAGAGTGATAAGCGAGCAGGAATTGTAACCCTTGCAATTTTAATAGGTCACACAGCATCTCACGTTTTATACGCATTTTTACTTTTTGCCCCATATGTGACATTTGTGGTATTAGCTCTCAGGTATTCTGTTTGGTTTTTACTTCCACTGGTCACCTTACCAAAAGCATTTAAAATAGAAAAAAGGTTTAGGAATCCATATACAATTTATGATGTTCCAAAAAGGACTGCTAGCCTAAATCTTTATTTGGGTGTTCTATATATAGTAGCTTGTTTACTAATCGATCGACTTCCTTACTTACAGCCTGCTTAAAAATGTTAGAAACAAAAGAACATTTTTTCAGCGGCACAATATTAGTGCTTAAAGTGTTCAGACAAGAGATGTAAAGATCTGTAAAGAATTATGATAACAAAATGATTTAACTTCCAAATATTCTAATACAAGTAATCATTTTTACATTATGGAAAATATTTTCTTTACTAATTAGAAAAACATTAAGGCCTTTTATTGAATGATACAATATTTAAATATTCAAGACTGAATTTAATGTGTAATTATTGTATAGAATTATAAAAAGTAATCAATAATTTACATTACTTTTTCAACTGCATGATGTTTGTCAAATTTAATACTTAAAATATAAACTCTTGAGTACATTTGGGATTCTTATCTGGTAAAAAAAAATGTATTCTTATATTACAACTTTTTTAATTTGGAAATATGTTGAACATTGCCATATATTGTACATTATAAATTTTTAATTACTTTTGACTGTAACTGTATGAATGACTTGATAATATGGCATATGCAAATATACAATATTTTATTAAAAATCAGTAACTAATGAATTGAAAAAAAGTTGTAGTTTTATACTCTTTCAGTTGTTCTATATGCAACAGTGAATGCATCAGAAATGATATGTGGCTATAACATAATATGTTATTAGCATGTTTGTTAAAGATATTTGTTATATACTGAATGTATTTGTAAATTATGAAATAGGATGCAATCTGCATCAAGATTTAATAAAATTTTGTAAAATAATTATTTGGAATGTGTGGAAGGATGATGAGATAATTACAAGGATGCAGTGGTGCTTCAAATAATTGTTGAAAGACACATTTTAAAATAAACTTAGAGAAAAAATTTATTTCATTTTTAATCAAATTTGTGTTTATACGATAATTTACTTTTATTTTATAAAATCTGTTTTAAAATTTCAATTTATTTTTACAAGAATCTAAGATGAACATTGAAGAATATATAATTATACTTTTGAATAATAAAATATAGTATTTTCTGCAGTCTTACTTTAAATTAATTTTATTATTCATTCCAATATAAGTTAAAAACATTGATTTTCAAACTTTCAAAAATATCATAACATTGATTGGAAAACAAAATATAAACTAGATTAAATAAGATGCAAGACTTTTTTCTTTTAAGTTTATAAGAAAATAAAGAACCAGGTATATTTACTAAAAAAAAAAATCGTTTCTATAAATTCAATACATTACTACAAAATATTGTCCAGAATATAAACTATTAATTGAATTTTATATTAATATTATGATGTATAAGTGTTGAAGCAAATAAAAATGTAAATACTATGATGTAATAAAATTTTCTAATATAATTTAAATAATGCAAACCAAAATAAAAAACGTAAATGAAATCTATATTTAACAGGTTATTTTTTATTTATATTTAATATATTATGTATAAGTATTATTAATTTATTACTTTTGTAAGTAAATATCATTCCTTCTAGGCTAATTAACTGCTTAATTATGACATTTTTGTATATTTTGAAAAGTTTGCCATAATGTCAGCTTAATGTCAAATTTATGGAATTATTTTATGGGAACGTTTTTAATTATTCAAATCAATTATGCTAAACAGTCTCTATAAAATAACTCATAAATACTTATTTTTCTTATTTAATAAATTTTAAATAAAACAATGTGAACGATCACAACATATTTTATTTAATATACATTTTTTTATGTTATTTAACGTCGCTCTATTTATGCCTCCAAATATCGTTGCGAATCAGCGACGGAGGTCTACGATGTGTTTGCAAACAAAGCACATGTAAATTATGACAGCGGTGCCTGTATCAATCGACCGAGACCGGGATTTGAACTCGGATCACCAAGTTACTTCGCTCTAGCGATCCAACCATCGTAGGTCTCAATTTATTTTATATTTATTATCATTGAATATTATAGGAAAAGGTTTTGAAAAACAACATTCATATAGTTTTTTTTTTTTATATTCTATTATTATTTATGCACTAAAATCAAATGTGATAAAATTAATGTATAATATCTATTTAGTGCAATCTAGAAGACCGCAGGTGAACGTCACCGCCGAATATTTATATACGGGTGCCTGTAGTACGAGTATTATAACAAATTCTTATATAAACATGTATTTTATAGTATTGTAGAACATGATCAATATATTATATGAATGAATAAAATAATGTTTTAAATGAGTACTGAAAGACATTTTTTTAAACAAATGTTATGCATACAATATATTTATACACGTTCCAATTGAACAAATTGCTTTTGTACATTAGATCAGCGGGATTTGAGCTGCTCTAAACGGCCTGAAAGGGTACCGCCGTATGTTATGTATACAAGTTTGAAAAATCAATTAAACTCACTTTTACTGATCTTGGACAGTCAAATTTTCACACAGAGACTTAGAATTGATAAAAATATATTAAACATTAGATATTCTTTTTATCTAGGCACATAGAACACAAATGATGCATATGCTTATAAAAATAATATTTGAAATATACGAACAATATTTCTGAGATAACTGTCATGTATATACGAGGTGTGTTCAAAAAGTAACGAGAATTTTTAAATTTCGCGGGTTTGCAGAGTCTGCCTGTATAAATTTTTTTTTATTATGTTGATACGCATGCCCCTGAAGTACGATAAAATTTTTAGCAATATTCATTGTTTACTTTTTAAATGATAGCTACTAACGTTAGACGTGTTTTTTCGATCTCGGCGATTTTCGTTTGTGAAAAAAAATGGAGCAAAGAATTTGTATTCAGTTTTGCGTAAAAAAATGAAATAAAGCGTAGTGAAGTTTGTAAAATGTTAACAAAGGCATATGGTGAGCCTGCTATGAGTAAAGCAAGGATTTACGAGTGGTATAAGCGTTTCCAAGATGGCCGCGAAAACGTTGAAGATGATGAATGACTCGGACGCCCAAGCACATCAACAACCGATGAAAATGTGAAAAAAGTGAAAGACATGGTTATGAACGATCGCCGAATCACAATCAAAGAAGTCGCTGATGATGTTGGCATATTAGTTAGCTCATTCCATGTAATTTTTTCGGATGTTTTGGATATGAAACGTGTGGAAGCAAAATTTGTTCCAAAATTGTGGAATTTCGAACAAAAACAGCGAATGAAAATTGCTCAAGAGTCGCTAAATGAAGTTAATAACAATGCAGAACTACTAAAACGTGTTATAACAGGCGAGAAAACATGGGTTTACGCATATAATGTTGAAACTAAGGCTCAATCGTCCCAGTGGAGGCATTCTGGATGGCCAAGACCGAAAAAGGCTCGACAAGTGCGATCGAATGTGAAGGTTATACTCACTGTGTTCTTCGATTTTTATAGCATAGTGCATCATGAATTTTTGCAACAAGGTCAAACAATCAATAAGTAGTACTATCTACAAGTTCGACGGCGTTTGCGTGAAGCAATCTGAAAAACGCCCGGATTTGTGGCAAAACAATTCATGGCTTTTGCACTACGATAATGCACCTGCTCACACTTCACTGCTTGTTCGGGAATTTTTGGCCAAAAACAAAACTTTAACGATGCCTCAGCCTCCATACTCGCCAGATATGGTTCCATGTGACTTTTTTCTATTTCCAAAAATAAAGAGAACATTAAAAGGCCGTTTTTTTACAAGCATAGCTGACATTAAAAGCGAATCGCTGAAAGAGTTAAAAGGTATTACAAAACTAGTCATCAGGTGCGCTTGAGCGAAGGCCAGGTCGCAAGCCATGCACGAGCTAACTGCAAAACAGAAAGCGGTCAAGGAGCCACAGACATATGCAACTGTGGTCTCCAACAATAACTGCAATTTGACCGAGAGACGGAAAGTGGAAAGCAGGCTGGTCGCCCCAAAGTGCCAGGTTGCCAAAGCCACAATAAGACCGCCATCAATAGTGGTCTTACTTAAGCCTAGGGATGTGAAGAAAATCTCTTCCACAAGTAAGATAAAGGAAGTCTTGCAAAAAGCTTTCAATCCCAGACAGTCAAAGATCCAGATAAAGAATCTGAAGGATACCGGAAAGTGTTTCTTCGTGGAAACGGCAACCGAAGCGGGGTTGCAAAAGTTAAAAGCCTCGAAGAGCCTTATAGAGCTCTTCGAAATTGAGGCATTAACAAAGAGTATGCTGAGGCTCATTATCTACTATGTACCCAAAGACATGTCGTCAGATGTAGTGATCTCGGCCGTATTTGAGGAATTCTCAGAGTTTTTTAAACCCCGTTTCAAAACTGGCAAAAGGATCGACTCAGCACCCAACTGGGTAATGGAAGTTACCCCGGGTATCCGGGGCAAACTTCTAGATAGGAAAAGGATATACATCGAGTGGCTGTCTTGCAAGACTACCTTAGAGTTATTAGATGTTACAAGTGTCAAGGCTACGGGCACGTAGCCAAACACTGTAAAGAGGAATAATGTTGCTCCCACTGCAGTTTAGGGGGCATGTCAGCAAGGAGTGCAATAAAAAAGAAACAGCGCCCAAGTGCGTCAATTGTAAAAAGGATAAAAGAGCATCAAACCATAGCTCCTTGGACACTAAGTTTCCAGCATACAAAGCAACCATGGAGAGATTAGTGAACTCCATGGACTATGGACAGTAAAGCACGAAAAAATCAAAGTTCTGCGCTTTGCGCAGCTAAATGTTAGAAGAGCGTGCAGGGTCACTCCAGAAATAAGATCGAAATGTGTGGAAAGAGGAGTAAACATCCTGCTTCTCCAGGAACCATACCAGCGCAGTGGCCGAATAGAGGGCTTCGGGTCGCGCACGAGGATGGTATATATAGATGAGCATATCCTCTGAGCGGCTATAGCAGTCCTTAACCCCGAGGTGACCGTACTAAAATTAACGCACCTCACAAATATGCACTTTGCAGTAGCGGAGGTAAGACTGCGTTCTTTATCGATGTATGTGGTCAGTGGATACTTCCAGCTTAGCCACGAAATAGGGGTGCACCTTATGCAGCTGAATAAGGTGCTGCACGCACTTCGGGGGAGAATGGTGCAAATTGGTATTAATTCCAATGCCAGGTCCCCCCTGTGGGGATCTGATCACACCGACCGCAAAGGGGAGGAATTTCAAAATTTCATAGCGCAGTGGAATCTCAGGATGGCCAATGTGCCAGGCAGTATCGCTACCGTCTCCAATGAAGTTGGAGAAGGAAATGTGGACGTAACTCTTGTCACCACGAATCTCGAGACACTCATCACAGGATGGGCCGTCAGGGAGAACTGGATCTCGAGTGATCATGGAACGGTCACGTTCCACTTTAAAGGAGCACGCCCACCTGCAAGTACAGGTGCTCCGAATTAGCGACAAAAGGTGAAGCGATACATCGTACAGAAAGCGAACTGGGATACTTTCTGCGCTATACTCATGGATGAATGGGGCGAGGTCCCTAAAGACATGCTCGGCTCCAAAATGGAGACTATCGAGAGAGTTCGCTCATTGACAGCCACTTTGAGGAAAGCATGCAATGCTGCCATACGGAGGAGTAGGATAGCTGCTAGGAGGGTTTCCTGGTGGTACCTTGAATTAGCTAAGATGAAAAGGGCTATGAATCGAGCCCGTCGAGTATTCCAGAAAGAGCGTGATCACGTCAGACGGGAGCACCTCAAGAAAGAATACAAAGCGACCAGAAAAGAGTATGTCCGTAGACTCAGGCATACTATAGAGACCAAATGGCAAGACTTTGTCACAGTCAAGGGTAATCAGAATAAGGTATGGCTTACGGGCTACAAGCAGGTATGCTGTCCGTAAAGGAACATCTTAGAATAGGCTACCATTTGAAAGTGGTACGATCCAAACGTGTGGATTTGTTTAACAGGATTGGACGCCTGGCATGATGGAGATGGAGCCTTAAATTTAAGGCGCTTAGTACTATCTATACGGGGCTATTTACACCTATCGCTGTTTCTGCAGCGGCAGGTTGGCACGATCTTATGTGTGTAGAATAGCAACGCAAGTTTGTAAGTATTCAAAAACACGCGCTCATTAAAGTCATCGGTGCATACAGGAGCACCTCAACAGACGCCCTAGTAATGATCCCGGGAAAACTCCCGATCGTGCTAGAATGGCTAGAACGCCCCAGGCGTAGAGCAGAGCTGTATGCAAACCGTAAAAATGCAGCATCACTAGAGGACCAACATCGTGCCGCAAGAGAGATATCAGAACGCTATCTTGATGACGGGCAGGAAATCTGGGATAACTCAACAAAAGGTAAGCTGACACATTCTTACCTACCCAATGTCAAAGATAGGATAGCGGTAGATTGGATGAGGCCGTCACGATGGGTAATCCATTTCCTCACTGGGCATGGAGACTTTCGGTCATATCTCTTTCGCTTTCATCTGAGAGACAGCGATAAATTCTCGTGTGAGGAGGCGGATACACCAGAGCATGGCCTGACCATCTCTCTCAAATATGAGGACATCAGGATCAGGTTCCAAAGAGAAAATAACACCTCTATTGAGGTTCGAGCTCTATTGAGCCAAGCGAATTCTAAGGCCTTTAAAATCGAATCAAAGAACTCCTCTAGACCAAGAAATCACTCAAAGCGATAGAGAATCCACTAGAAGCAGATTCTACAGAGAAACCTGACTACGTAGGTAGGGAAATGGTAGTTTGGAATTGACAGTCTATTTATACTCAAAGCAAATAATTATGTATTGGCAAATATTATACATATATACACATAAGCAAAGATTTATTTATTCATTTATTCCTATATAAGTGGACCGGCACTATATACCGGTACACAAATCAGCAAATATAAAACCGCAATAAAATCAAAACCAGCCTTTACACTGGTAAACAACTCTAATCCGAAAATACAAGGTGCAATAAACAGTGGTTCGGAACCCATTATAAACTGTAGGTTCACAAAAATCACAATGATGTACAGATCTGCACCAAAAAGAAAAGATCAGTAATAATGAAATGTTTTGGAACACAACCGATCGATAAAGCGAAAGCTAGATCCGGCCGGGAATGTTTATGTGTAACAAAGCATAACTGAGCGACCTTTGTTTTTTATATTAAGTATAAATGCATCTTTCAATGATTTTATTTACCGTCCATGATAGATAGTGATGATAGTGTTGACCATTTAGTAGCAACTATGAACGTCACTGAACTAAGCCTGCTATCTGCTTTAGAAGTAAGCTATTTAAAAACAAAAGAACCAACTCTACAACTTCTGGCACCTTCAGAACGCAAATAAAATAAAATATTGTAACATTTTTTCCAGCACTTCCAGGGATGATGAATATGCCTTCACTGATTTACAGGCAACGATTGAAAACTAAGCTAAGTAATTTTCTTATTAAACCAAAGAAGTTATTAAAGAAAAAAAGATAACCGCCGATTATGATAATTCCATTAAAAAAATAAATGTAAACAATAGGTAGAATACTTACACCTCCAGAGGTCGAATAAGAATCGTCCACAAAAAGACATTATATGAATTATAAAGTATTCAAATCCTGTCATTTATGACCTCCTAATTTTGCCTTTTACAGGCCAATTAATAGTATTTTTGTCGGTTAATTTCGTCGCCGCTTGTATAACATTGGATGAGCAGCCACTTTCATAATTTTTTTTTTTTATTATTTGTTTTATAGAGGTGGAGAAAAATCTTTTATGGATCCCAGGGACAATATATATCCACAGTATATACAACCTGGATCCACGACTTGGCTCATCTTTGTAAATACGCGCGGAGGTACCCATGACAGGCCAGCATCTCGGTGAGATAGTAATTCACCTCCCCGTGCTGCCGACCGAGCCACAGGGCCACCTGACTTATAAGTCTGGCAGTCCATCTTCCACGCCAATCTTGCTCCCACCTCTTCTGCCAGCAAGCCAGCAAACGCTCTCTGGCTTCCTGCTTCGCGAAGTGTCCTCTTCATCTGGTGGACGAACTTCCGTTTCTGGGCCAGGAGGTCTACCGGGATCACCCCGGCAACCACCAGGGAGGCCGCCTCCGAGACCGTGAGGACTATAATAGGGATAATGCATCACCCTACAAGAACCACCCACTGAGGAAAATTAAACCTGTAATAGATTTTCTAAATCAGAAATTTTCCTCTACTTTACATCTAAGGAAATGCCTTTGCATTGATGAAAGTTCAATGTTGTGCAATGGAAGATTAAAGTTCAAGAAATATTTAAAGACTCAGGTTCGGTATAAAATTTTTCGAATTGGTTGATTTTGAGAGTGGATTCCTGTTACGATTCATTATCTATCTTTTGAAAAGGCACAGGTTCGGTATAAAATTTTTCGAATTGGTCGATTGTGAGACTAGATTCCTATTACGATTTATTATCTATGTGGGAGCTGATACAGATTATGAAAAATTTGATTTGGGAATCGCTGGAGATATAGTAGTTGATTTTCTAACATCATATATCAACAAAGGCCACGTTATCTTCATAGATAATTGGTACTCGTCTCAACTTGATAATTTTCTCCATGACAAAGATACTGATATGTGTGGGACCGTGAAGAAAAGCAAAAAAGGAATGCCCAAGCTTGTCATTAAATTGAACCGAGGTGAAATTGAAGTAGTCCATACCGATTGTTGGTTAGAAATAAAGTGGATGGACAAGAAAGAAGTTTACATGATAACAACAGTCCATGAAGTTGGTTACGTAAGTACAGGCAAGAAACATTGGAGTAATAATAAAGATATTATAAAACCAATATGTGTAGTGGACTACAATAAAAATATGGGAGGGATTGATAACATAGATAAAACAACTTTCATTGGCAGAAACGATTAGAAAATCTACTAAATTTTTTTTCATTTACTTGATCATTTTTTGATAAATTTTAAAGATATGAATTTGGGCATTTTCAAAGGAGGTTTCGGGACTTCAAAACCCGGCCCTTTAAAATTTAAACAATCTATGCTTTCAATATCATTTTATGATTATTATTTTCTCTTATTAAATACATCAAATTTTTTTTTAAATTTAACAAAATATTGTTAGTTAAATGATAAATTATTCTGTTATCAATAGCTGTCATATAATAAATATATCAGTCTTAAATAGTTGTTAATTCGGAACGGCGAAATTCTATCTCAGAGAACGTCCCGTGCCAAGCCTGCCCGCGCCTACATAATTTGTCATCCATAATTTGCGTTGTAATTGTGAAAACGCATTACCAAACAACCAAATTTTAAATATTGTCGGAAATACATAAGCGCAAGTAGCGTGAAATAAGAAGCCAAAAAATTTCAATGTATATCGGAAATACGAAGGGGTGAATCGCTTATAAAACAAATATTTATTATAGATTAAATTTATAGGTTATTAACATAATGCACGTGCATCCAATGTATTTCCATGGATTTTGCTTCTTTCATCTAATAATTATATTCATTCTTATACTTTTGGTGTTTTACATATATATATAAAAATTTATATGAAGTAAAAATTTAAATACAGAATTTGAAAGAACAGCGCATATATTTATACTGTTACATAATTGTTTTTCAAGCGACAATTTTATATAAAAAAGTAATATATATTCGAAGGTTATAGTATAAATTATCAGTATATATATTATCTAACGTATTACTTATGAGTACTTATATCTGTGAAGGAGAATTTTTATATTCTGTATATATATATATATATATATATATATATATATATATATATATATTTCGGACAAGTTGCGACTTAATTTCTATGTAAGTACGAGTGGATATTCGAAGTATACCATTACGTGCCATGCGATAGATCGAGAGCGTCATAACCCGGGACAAAACTGTCATTAGACAGGCTTGCACAAGTACGTGTACCTGAAGGTACTGAGCGAGGTGTAGAGTAAGGAAAGAACAAAATAGATGGGCAGATTTGTGGTATCAACGAGCGAGTGAAGATCGTGGCGTGAGTGCGCAGCATTAGTTTTCAGTAGCTTATAATAATTATTATATTTGTGTTGTTCGGCTAAGAAGTTATAGTAAATATAGTCTTATCATTATATTGATTATTAAAGTGTTATTTTATTAATCCTGATAACGCCCCAATTCCTCTCCAACATATATATATATATATATATATATATATATATATATATAATTTATTTAATAATATAATCAATTATAAGCGCAGAAAATTATTGGCAATACTGCAACACTTGGCACCTGCAGTGCGCTGACATGTTTTACTGGCAAAACATTACTTATACTCTCCGAAACGTTACCTCGTCTCCTATGTATGAGACGGCCCTGAGAAGGCCCGATGAGGCAGAGGCCATCGAGAAAAAGAGGAGGAAGGGCGAGGTCAGCTCGGGCCGAGGACCTGAACTGCACTGACCCCCGCTGACCGTGCAGCTAATCAGCTGGGAGAACCTCCGTAGCGGCTCGCGCAACGGGGGCGGCCCGCTCGGACACTATTGGTGAAGCGGACTACGGCGGCGCCTGTCTCTCTCTCTCTCTCTCTCTCTCTCTCTCTCTCTCTCTCTTCTCCTCTATTGACTTTCTCGCTCTTACTGACAACTGTGGATATTGCCCTTGTTCACGCAACTCTTTTGAGGAGAGGATGGTTGGAGGGTTAGTAAATAAGGCGCTGGTTACCGGGTTAAGAAGTCGTTTATTCTCACTGGCTTGGAGGGTCGTCCAAGATCTCGGGAGATCCGGATTTCTCTGTTCTTTATTTTCGAATCCCTTTCTTTTATCCTTTTGACGCCCGCGAGTCCCGTGGCGCCGCGCATGGTCGCATATGCTCACTGGTTCAGAGTTACCGCGAAAAGGTACCGTACAGGGAAAGGGCTTCGCGTGATTTTACGGGTTCGGTGTAAACGCACGTAAGTCTCTAGAGGCAGATATGCATCGGCATATAACAATACAAATAAGAAAATGTATGTCTGCATGTATGTCCTTTATAGGCGTCGAAACTACTACACCGATTGCCTTCAAATTTTAACCACGTATTCTAGGCAATCGGGATTAGATAATTTTTGCATATTTAAAAAAAGGTAAAAAAGGTAGTTACTTTACCAACAATCTCAAGAAAATGTGTATATATATATATTGTGATGCGCCGAAAAAAAGAGAGTTAATACATTATTTCAGATAACTGTTGATCTATTTGTTCGCGCACACAAAAATAAATCAAAATTCCACTCTACTCACCTGCAATTCAGAGGAGGTCCGCCAGTCTAGAAAAGGGAATTCGGGAGAAAGAAAATTTATGCGCGATACGACGGATTTTTTTTTTGTACAGAATTTATTTTCAATTTCAATTTACCTCCTCGGTGGCTGACGGCGGAGTCCCGCACACATTTCGCTGTTCGCCGGGAAAGAAGGATGGGACAAGGGGGGGAAGGTACGACGGCGGCCGTCGACGGCCGACTGCGGTCGGGACGTGCCGAATACACGGTCCTCGCACGCGAATAATAAACTGTCCTACACCTCGCTATGACGTAGTATTCACAATCTTTAATCTACGTACTAAAATGGAGTTATAAGTACTATTACATAAGTATAACTAACTACAGAGTGGACATATAAATACTAAACGCGTATCAGATAGTGATTAGATGAAACGATCATACTAGTATTTCTTATGTAGAGCAAACTTTAATAGGTTTCGCATTTTCATTACAGTATTCCTTTATTTTAAGTTCCAAGAATAAAAAAAAATAAAAATTTCTTTTTTTTTGTTCAGTATTAGCGCGAGGTAGAAATGAAAAGAAACTTGAAATCTGTCTTATTTAACACCACAGCTAGTCCACACTGATTGAACGTTGAAATCCCCTAATTATACGATATTGTTCAACGCAAAAAAAATTTTTTTCCTCAATTAAAGGTTTTTTTTTTGTTTCAATTTAATAATTTATGTCACAACAGAACATTCAATCCTTCGAAATTATTATTTATGTAATGACAAGTCATTGATTATTATTTTAGTGACTGCTGCCAAAATCTAGATAACAAAAAAAAAGAAAATTTTTTTATCAAATAAGCATTTCTTCTTTAGCCTGTGCAAATTCGTTATTTTCAAGATCGAAATTTTTAATATCATCTCAAAATGCTTTATAGGGTGCTTAAATTTTCCTATAACTAAAAGATATACCTACAACATAAATTAAAAAAAAAAGTGTTTAAATTCTTTGTAATTTGAAAAAATTGTAATATTTTTTTTTCATAATTATTATGCATCTAGTCCCTTTATTTTACTCTTGAATACCTTAGGCTTCCATCCATCTGAAATTATTAATTTGTTCGTTTAGAAGCTTATGATAGCTCGGGTCGCTAGAGTGAAGGACTAATAATTCAATGATTCGAGTTCCTATTTGACTCTTGGATAACTGATGGCGACGTATCCATAAGACAGGAACAATTTAAATTTTATTTCCTTTATCGCATTTATTTAGCAGCTCGCAATCTTTATACTAGAATTTTTTTCCCTTTTTTTCAACTAACTTACATACTAGAATACTTTACACACTAATCAGTGAATGTCGTACATACTAGCTTATTATTCAATCTAATCCTCCTATTTTTTTGAATTATTTAACATATCAACTTATACGACAAAACAAAATATCTTCTTCCTTTGCATCCTCTTCTTTAACCACCGACTGGATCATAATTGTATTGGCCCTCATTCCTCATGTCTTTTCCCTTTGAATTTATTTTTTAATTTTTTTTTTTTTTTGAGTCCTAAATGTCTACAGCTCCTGTTCATCACACTCTCAACCTTTCCATAATTGTATTCAGATACTAGTAAATCTTTCATTATGTGCGTTCCCTTTGACAATCAATATTTCTATTGTATTTCTTACAAACTATTGGTAGCTTACTTTCCAATGTTATTATTTTATCTAGAACTTCTTTTATTTAATAGGTTTAGATTTCCCTTTGATTCATTAATTTCTTATCTATTGACACTATTATAAATTGATTAACTTCACTTATTTTATCTTTGCAATTGTTTACACTTGCAACTTCCAGATTACTTGTATTGATTCGCACAATAAAAAATTATTATGATTTATTTATTAGAGTTTTTTAGATTCACTGATTATTCTTATTAGTATTCATATTCGTCACAAGTTTATTTAATTTTATTTTTTTTTTGTTCTTGTTTATTTTTTAACTTCATCATTGGTATTTTTATTTCGTTTGGGCTCCTTTCGATTCATTCAATTGAATTATTCTCTTTTACTCTTATTCACAACTGCTGTTCACATTGTTTCTGTTTTTTTTTTCACTGCCACTTTATCATTCTTATTTAATAGAATTATTCTAGGTTCACTAATTATATATTAAAATTTTTTTTGTTAGTATTATTTTTGCAGAATTCGACACTGCAGAATTTTTAATTTGTTCATAATTGCAATAATTGAATAATATGATGATGAATAATTTGATAATGAATAATATGACTTATAATTAAGGTAATGATCTGAACAGAAACTTTAAAATTAACCTCTTAAATATAACTATTTAAAAATTTAAGATAACTTTCTCAATTTCGCCTTCTACTAACATTTTTTTTATATATATCTCATACACCTAAGTACTTACGAACATTTTTTTTCATCACCAGAGATCAACTATTTTAGTAATGTTTGAAACAAAAAAAATTCTTTAATGTTCAAGTGAACATTTATGACATTTACACAACTAGGATCCTTGAAGATTAACAGAATAAGAAAATAAAATAAAATTCCCACTTAGTCACATTACTTGAATTGTGTTTTACTAGCTCAGTTCTAAATGTTCTTGCAAATGTGTTTATTTGTGTCAAGCCTCACATTTTTTTTTGTAGGATTCGGATAACGGTTTTTTTTCTTATTATAACCTTTTCTCACACGTCATCCTCCCCTTTATTGTAATATGCCATTTTACTTCTCTCTTCATCAGAGCCAAAATTCATTCTAGGGTTTGGATATTGTTAGTCTTTATACCGCATTCAACAGTTGTCTTCTTTATGTTACCTGTATTTATTTGAATGTCTAACTTAGGTTCACAAGTGCTTATTGTTCTTTTTTTTTCTTTCAAATTGTTTTACTGTATGTTATTACTCGCTCTATCATCACTTCACTTTTTCTTTCATTCGTTTCGTCTATACTTAGCTCTTTACCTTTGTTCAATTGTCCTTATTATTTAGGAATTAAAGAAAAAAAAATGTGCTTTCTTTTTTTTTTCTTAATGTCTCTCGGCACTCGTCCGTGCCGTGGTGTACGTTAGGCCTCCTCGCTGTTCCATCAGCCGACGGTTATGCGCGGCTCGCAGCGCGGAGAGGTAAGGGGAAGGGACCGTGCCGAGCACAAGGCGCGGCGGCGCGCGCGAGCGCCTTAAGGTTTCCTTCTCCGCGGGATGACGCGCGCGTCGTCGTTTTCTGAACAAGTCGGCGCGGCGCCTTGTGACTCTCGTCACAATATATTATAACCCCGAAATCGGGTTATTACTTACTGTTAGCTTGCATGAGTGTGTGGACTCTTCCACGCTGCTGGTTGTGTACTCCACTGGAAAGGGGACGGGGAACGAGAAATGAACTACGCGAGTGACTTTATCAGATTATAACAATATTAACATTTATTTATACGAAAAACCTATCTGCAACGATAATGTAGTACATACGTTATGTACTGGTTGCGGGTTCCGCGACGCTAAGTTAATTATTTATACAACTACGCAATCGTACAACATACTCAGGGACGGGGGAAATGGAACGGGACGCTTTCGATATAACACACGTGGGAACGATGGTACATTCTAAGGTTACATACTATATATTACATGCTACTCACACGCGAAATCATTTTCGACGGTATAAAATTATAAAATAGTAACAGGATCATGTTCACTTAGCTACGCGCGGTATATACATGACAATTAAGATTACGCGGGGGTGGCGGTGGGCCAGGAGCCTGGCTATATGCACGCATAAATGACTATGATAAAAAGTATAAGGCTACTTGCCGCCAACGACGACGATGCTGTCGCTGGCCGAAAGCTCGCTGGTGCTCGCTGGTACTCGCTGCCGTCGCCTGGTGTCAGGGCGACCGGGTGCGCGCTCTCTCTTCTCGCTGATAGCTCGCGTGGTTGCGCGTGGCTGCGGCTCGTAGCCGCTGATGGCGTCGCTGGCTCGCGACGGTACACAAACGGTAGCACGTAGGCGCTTCCTCGGGATAGTACTCTCACGGTCCGGGTTTGCTGCAAGGATGTCGCCGCGTATCTTTTCCTCGCCTCCGAAGTGCTCGCTCGAAGTTTACAAATAAATAAACTTATAACTCGTCACCGCGAAGGACGCTACAATGGCGACCTTAACTACGTGGTTTGAAAGGAACGAAAACGAAAACGTGAAACGGTAATTCCAGGCGGTACGAATAGAAGGTGCGTGGAAAAGTATAAACTCCGGGGACGAAAGAGAAAGTGTAAGTGAAGTTCATTCCGAACTTCATACGTACAGTTGCGCTTCCAGCGCCCTTGCGGCTCACGCGTATCGTTTCGCGAACTCACACGAACACTCGCGGTTTCACACGAGCGCTCTAACCTACCACCGCCGTTCGAGCGGTTACAAACTCCCCCTCCCAAACCGCAGGTGGGCGCGTGGTCGCGAAGGAGTTTGAATGGTGGCGGTGCGCGAGACGCGAATGTTGCATAAATACTTCGGGGAACACTGTGGGAAATAATACATAATTGACTAAATACGGTAGGAGATTGTACATTCTTTGACGAAAACACGGTAGGGGATTATACACGATTTGGAGAAGCACGACGACCATTGGTTTACCCTTCGCTTGGGTATAAAGGAGAAACAAAAGAAAAGTAATCTAGGATAACGAAAAATATGATTGCACCCGCTGGTGTGGAGCTTTGTCGTCGATTGCTCGCCGTGACTCGATATAATTCTATTTATTTTATTACCTATTACTACTTCCCTACATCTAATTATAAACTAAGCCCTATTCTAACCTATTGCTAACGTGACTTATCCTAGAAAAATGTAAATCATTATTACGTGAAAAAAAACTATAACTAATATTAATATAAATCCTATCCTAAATACATAATCAGGTTTCTAACGCTCGCTTCTGCGTTGTTTTCGCAAGCATTTCACATTTGTTCTTGCGATTCGCTTCTTCTTCTTCTGCTTGTCGCATGTTCGGTGGAAAAAATTGTCGTCGTTAGTGACGTTCCAATTATTGGGGGTTGGTACGGCGTTAGTGGGGCGAGTAACTAGCCTCATTACTATGGGAGCCATTGTGCGCTTTTCTAACTGGTGCTATTGCTTTCGTCCTCACCCATAGACGCTGTGCCATCACTGTATCTCGGCTGAGGGATTGGCTCTAATATCCTTTTCTCTTTCAATTTTCCAGGTCATCCCTTAACACGATCCGCGCTTACTCCATATATATTTTCCACGGGGATATATGGGTACCGTTTCCTCTCTTGGGACGTGGTGGGGGAATCATGGGGGTGGCCGTAGGGGAAAAAACGTTAGGGGTACTACTTCTTCTTTAATTTCTGCGTTGATACATCTTACGAGAGGCGCTATTTCATATAGTATAACCCTAACTGCGCGCCATTTTTCGCGCCCTATTTATGTGTGCCTCTCTATCATCTCCTGCCCTGTATTATGTCTTTCTGCGGCAGCGTGGGCACTCAGCAACCGGCGACCTATTTGTTTAAATAGACTGTCGCTCCCGGAATTATTATAAGCAGTTGTTGCTGAGCTCCCGCAGCGGCTGCTGCTTGCCTGATGGCTTGCTCCATCATTGGCTGCGTACTCGTCACTTCCTTATTCACGTTCGCTATACCTTCTGGCACCACCGTCTCTTCTGACACCTGACGCGTCATCTTCTCTACACATCTAACATCCTCCCCCTCCCAAGACGGAACGGCAGGGGTCAGCCGCCGTAAGCAGGAAGTGCGTGTGCGAACATCTATGTTAGCTCTCCCGCACCTGTAGCAAAACTTCTTGGACCTAGGGTGTGGGCAGGCGTTGTAGCGGTGACCTTCCTCGCTACAATCGCAGCAGTGTGTTGCTGCTGCCTCGCCATGGTCCGAACCTTCAGCTCCAGCTGGGCCCGTGAAGGATCTATTCCGCATACTTCCGAGACCTGGATGTGGCGTTGTGGGGATTGAAGGGTGGTGTCGTATGGGCGGGATAAAATTGGGCGGTGGTGCGATAAGGGAGTCCATCAAGCCTGGGAGTTTTTTCTTGTTTTCAGGGATAATAGCCTCTATGGTTTCCTCTTCTGCTGAGTTGTTCAGGCTGGCCACTAGGCTTGTTCCTGTTTCCTTATTCCTGTTTCCTGTGGTGGTATCGTGAACGGGTTAAATCTTTTGTTGCCTCTGTTGGTTTGTTTGGGGTTATGGGGTGGTGTGACGGTATAGGGGCGCTATATGGAGGTAGTTTCTTGTGGTGGGGCGACTTGGGGGAATTCTGCGACATCATCATCTGCCATCTTCATGTATTTCGACGGAATGATGCATTTTCCCTTGGTGGTGTCGTGGACATCGTGTGCGGTTAGGTGGTGTTGCATCTCCGACTGCTGTGTCGCGACAGACCGCATAAATGCACATCGGTCTCCGCGATATAATCGCACATCACGATGTTCCGGGGTGCTCACGTACACTACTTTTTGCACACTTCTGGGTGTGTGTGTGTCTTTTGGGGAGGTGGTCGCTTGAAAATTCTTGGCCCTGGCCTATACGGTAACGGACTGACCGAATGTATTTGGTCGTGCGGATTAAAGTCTTTTTGTACCCGAACCTTCGTACGAGACGGTTATAATGGTCCCGTTTTACATGAGGCCGCTTCTGAAATGTAGCCATCTTCCTCATCATTGGCCGGTTTCGTATCTTCTACTCTCTGCTGATTTTCTTCGATTTCTTCTTCTTTTTCTTCTCTGCCTAATTCCTCTCTGTATTCTTCCGGTGTTGTAGTGGTAGATTTACGTCGTTCCGGACGATCGCAGGTGATATCATTTCCTGCGTTTGCCGTAGTTTTACGTCTTTGCGGACGATCCTCTTCTATTGCTCCTCCTGATGTTATTGCAGTAGTTTTACGTCTTTTCAGACGTTCGCAGAAGGCGTTGTTCTCTTCTGCGTCTGTCATAGTTTTACGTTTTTGCGGACGAACGCACTGCCGTTGTTGTGCGATTTCCGTAGTTTTACGTCTTTGCGGACGTGCGTCATTGGTGTTGTAGATGGTGTTGGTAGTTTCACGTCGTTCCGGACGGTCGTGTTCATCTTTAGCTAACTCCTCTAAATTCTCTGTATTGGGGTGTGGGTTGATGTCGGTAGCGGTATGGGGTTGGGGTTGGGTTCGATTTTCGGGGTCCTCGAGGGTTGGTATACTCGTATCCAATAGTGAGGGGGTGAATGACGCGTCGGCTATTGGTTTAATTTCCATCTTCGATTCCTCTTCGGCGATCTCCTGCGTTGTATCGGGGCTGAACTGGATTAAATTCAGCCGCGATTTCTTGACCTCTTCGAGGGCCTCGCTTACTTTCCCCATATCGAGAGTAGTATGGAATCTGTTGGAGGAACCTCTGCGTATATACACCGTCGGTGCAGTTACACGTCTGGAAGTTGGCCCCCACATTTCTTCTGGGTCGTACACGAGGGATGTGGGCATTTGTTGGTCCCCAGGTCTCGTGGCCTGATCGGACATGACCGATCGACGCAGTCCTGTGCCTCGTCCGTTGACTCGGTACATGCTGCTGCTCGCTGTTTGTACCTGTGGATAAATTACTGTTATTAGGTTGATGATATCTCTTGAGGTCTGATATACGTGTCTTTGTCGTGTTCCCGTCACTCATGTCTTTGATCTCGAATACGACGGGGGATATCTTTTTTGTAATTTTACAGGGAGCTACGAATTTTGGAGCCAATTTCGCTGAGAATTGTCCCGGATCTGACGACAGGACATGGTTGCGTCGACATACCATGTCGTCTACATCAAATGTCTCCGCTCAGCGGCCCTTGTTATAGTATTTGGTCTGTTTTTGACTTGCGGCGCTTAGGTGTTTTCTTACGAGATTGTGGATGGCAGGCAATCTTTTCATGCGATTTTGCCATTCCAGTGGTGTTAGTGTTTACACCTGCAGCGTTAAACCTTGAGACTGACAATACATCGGCATTTCTCGGGGATTCCGGCCAAAATTTAAAAATGCCGGCGACGTCTGCGTGCTAACGTGCACCGCTGTGTTTACTGCAAATGTAAACGCTGGGAAGTGGATGTCCCAGTTTTTATGGTCGTTTTGTACAAAAATCGCAATCATAGTTTTGATGACCCTGTTAACTCTTTCTACAGGGTTTGCCTTTGCGTGGTACGGCGCGATAAATTGGTGTACAATACTTAATTCCGCGAGTTTGGTCTTGAGCCAGTCGTTGGCAAACTCGGTACCATCATCCGAAATTAGGTATTTTGGGGCAACCCCACTTGAAGATGATCTGCTCTTCAAGTGCCTGTGTGATTGCTTGGCCATTTGCTTTGCGCAATGAGCGTATCTCGATGTACCTGGTGAAGACATCTTGGAACACCAAGAGATACTTATGTTGTCTCTTGCTGCTCGAGAACGGGCCCATAATGTCTGTGGCTACACTGCTCCAGGGACCTTCGATGTTTCGTTGTGACATCAAGCCCGTGGGTCCTCTTTGCGACACTTTGTGTATTTGACACTCAGGGCAGTGCTTGACATGTTTGTGTATGTCCGTTTTTATAGCTGGCCAGTAGTACTGCTGGCCGACTTTGTGAGTGGTTTTATCCACTCCAAAGTACCCTGAGGTCAGAGTGTTATGACACTCATGGAGGACGCGCTCTCTGTCGTTAGAGGGTACCACGAGCTTCCAGTCATCCTGATCGTGGCCTAGCGCTTTCGCAATTTCATTTGGCCGATGCTTATACAAATGTCCATCCCTGATCGACCAATCGGGATATAATTCCGGGTGTTTTTGGATTTCGGCACTTTTTTGTCGGTACCAGTCGTCCATTTCAAGGATGGTGAGCGTTGCCTTAGAGGCCTCAGTGTGTTGAGGGGGCCTTGATAGGGCGTCTGGCACGTGATGAAGTGCTTCCTTTCTGTGGACGATTTTCATATTATATGCTTGGAGTGCTGTTGCCCATCTCACTAGACGTCCTGTTGGATCCTTTAATGTGTGTAACCACTTAAGGCTACTGTGGTCTGTAATCACCGTGAACTTCTCGCCGTGTAGATACCCGCGGAATTTTTCTACTGCCCACAGGACGGATAGGCACTCCTTTTCGGTGACGGTGTAATTCACCTCAGCTGGTGTCAATGTCCTGCTTGCATACGCAATTGGGTGCTCTCCGCCGTGATGTTCTTGGCTTAGCACTGCGCCTAAGGCGTAATTGCTCGCATCGGTTTGCAAAATGTACGGTTTATTCTGCACGGGACGCGCTAGCACAGGCGCTTTCGTCAACAGGATTCTGAGCTTATCGAAAGCTTCCTGTTGCGCTGATCCCCAGTGCCACTGGATGTTTTTCTTTAATAGTTTAGTGAGAGGCAGCTTGATTTCCGCTAAGTCCTTTATGAACCTAGCGTACCACCCGACCATGCCTAGAAAGACCCTCAATTGTCTCAGGTTGGTAGGCCTTGGATATTTTGTCGGGGTCAGTGTGCAGACATTCCGCATCTGCGATATACCCTAAGTACTTGACCTCCGGGCAGCAAAACTCGGATTTCTCCTTGTTTATTTGTAAACCAATCTCGTTCAAGCGGCTGAGTACCGCTTTCACCTCGCGAAGGTGCTGCTCGAAGGTCCTCGTAGCGACGATAATATCGTCCATATAAACGAAGACGTTCGGTTGCCACGCTGGTCCGAGAACAAGTTCCATACCTCGCTTGAAGGTGGCCGGGGCGTTCGTTAGCCCATAAGGTAGTCTCGTGTACTGAAGAGGCCTTTCTGCGGGACCGCAAAGGCAGTGACCTCTTTGCTGCTCTCTTCAAGCGGTATCTGATGGTAAGCCTGACTGAGATCTATTTTAGTCAGGTACCGCGCGTCACGTAAATTGTCCAGCATGACATCCATATGTGGAAGAAGGTATGCGTCCTTTTTAGTGATGGCATTGACTGCCCGGTAATCAATGCAAAACCTTATTTTTCCGTCCTTTTTAGGGACGATTACCGGGCAGCTGCTCCACGAGCTTTCTGACGGCTCTATGATACCCTCCTCGAGCAGTCGGTCAATTTCCGCATGAGACTGCTGAAGGAGTTTGTCCGGTATTCGTCGGAGACGCTGTTTTATGGGACGGTGCCCTTGGGTGTCAATGTAATGGGGCTGCATACGTGCCAGTTTCAGCGTTCCGGTATTTACCGGTATTAGGTGCCGTAGCACTCGATCCAGTTCTTTTTTGTCTGCGTCCTTTAGTTGGACTACCCCGTTGACGGCTGAGATAGCCGTGATAGCTTCTGGTGAGTCACGATTTTGTGTGACGAAATGCCTGATGATTTTCTTAGGCGTGTACCACGTAGCGTCTGCAAAATTGATGGTCATTTTTATCGACGTAAGTATGTCCATGCCGACTATCATGGCTTACTTCAAGGAAGCCAATACCTGGAAGCAGGCTTTAAGTTGTTGGCTGTCGATTGTTAGTAACAGATCGACCTCGCCTTCGTCGGGACATACTTTGCCCTCCGGCATCTGCATGTATGAACGAACAGGCATTATAGCCGATTTTACCAGTTTGCCTGGACCAGGGCCTACGTCGGATTTCCGAGCGCCAGGGTCGATTAGAGCTGGAAATATTTTCCCCATCAGCTCAATGTTGAGGAAGAATCTATTTTCTTCCTCCGATGCCTTCATGTTGGTATAAGTGTTAGTCACGTCTCTGGCTCTGGGGCAGTCGTATTCATCGACTGTGATGTGTGGAGTAGTGTTGCTGGGATTATCGAGTTCGACTACAGTATCCTCGGCCCTTACTCGTTTCCCGAGCTTTTTGTGGGCTGCAGCGGGGACAGTTCAGTGTCGTTACATTGTTCTCGCCACAATTGTAGCAATAGACTTTTGTCTATCAGGACATCTGTCTGTCCAGTGTCCTGGTTTCTTACAGGTCCAGCAGGGCCTGTCATCCACCCACAGCGGTCCATCTCTAGAACGTCGTCCGTTCTCTCGTGCTGAGGAACGATATTCCCGATCTCGTCTATCAGGCGATCTGTATGAATGGTGCCCATGATCGTCTCTGTTAGGTGATCGGTACTGACGGTCAAGTGTTCTCCTTCTCCGTGATTCACGGTTTTAGCTACGTGGTGGACTTCGAAAGGGGTATCTGTGTCGGTATGGTGGGGATGGAGAGGGGTTGCTGGGACGTGATGCCGATACAGGTGAGGGATATCTAGGTAAGGGGGGTGGTCTTCTATGGTAGGGGGATGATGACCGATACCATGTCGATGAACTTCTTTGTCGCCTGCTCTCTTCTGCTCGTTTTGCCGTTGCTTCCCTGTTGACTATGGGAGACGGACTCTCTCTTCTGGTATCTCTCCGTGAGTTATGGGAGTGCGATCGTACAATGTCGCCCCTGGTGTCGGCTGAGGCGGATAGCTCACTTATCGTGACCGTTTTCTTCGGAGCCGTTGTTTTTTCATTATCGATTGCCGTCAGTCTCGATCGACGATTTGCCCTTTCTGACGGAGAGCAGGCCGCGATGCTCACCATGCATTCGTCTTGTGCCGGCGGTTTTTTGTACCGCTTCGTGAGCTCATTCTTCAGCTCCATTTGCTGACCCAGCAATTGCAGCTCGTCAATGGACCAGAACTCGTTTCTATTAATCTTTTCCATGTATGATGGATGCAAATTTCTATTTATTCTGTCAAGCTGCGCTTCCAGTGTTAGTGCAGGCGCAGCGCTGCCATGAATTCTTCCAGGGTATGAGATTGTTTGTATAGGGGTCTGGCCCAGATGCGGGCTCCAAACGGATTCCAGTATCCCTGGAATCAGTTTCAAGATGTCAGCCGCCGGGATGTCGAGACTGTTCATCGTCTCTTCCATCCTATCGATGAATTCCTCCACGTCTCCGCGAGGGGCTCCCATGAACTGCACCTTCCACTGGCGCAGCAATTGTCCAGTCCACGTTTCCTTCAGATAGGTGTTTTCGAAGGGTCGGCTTGTGTTGATGTAATTCGATGTTGTTGGTTTTGCATTAGGCGTGGGCTGTGCTCCAGCTGTTGTGCAGGGCATACCCTGGTGTGGCATCGTGGCGTATGAATGTGCCGGATGAACATATGGCCATCCTCCAGGCAGATGTTGCCAGCTGCTGGCAGCAGCTAGGAGATGATTATCTCCAGTGGTGTTCGTGCTGTGCGCTCGTGGTGACGGCCATGCCCCGTACGGGTATCTTGGGGGGATTCGGATACGGGTATGGGGCGGTATTCGGCCAGATCGGTGTCATGGTGGCGATATGGGGTTCTGTAGAGTTTATATTTTCCGCAGTATTTATATTATCTGCGTCATGTTGTATGTGGTCGAGTGCGGTGGAACTCAAAACTGTTGATAATTCCGCCATCTCTCGGTTTGTCTCTTTTGCTTTATCATCTATGGCGTGCCATTCTGTTGCTTTTGGTTCAAAGCGCCACCACATTTCGAAGCGCAGTAGTCTGTCTTTTAATATGGTTAGATCCTCATCTATTTGTATATGTTTTTGTTCGGCTTCTGTGAGCAGCGCGTCTTTTTGCAGTTTTTCATAGACTCCGCTGAGTCTTACTCTCGCCTCATCTCTATCCCTTCTAGTTTCTTGAGGGAGCTCCATTATTCCTTGGTCGGGTTCTCAAAAAAGGGGCGATACAACGATACGAATGTAAATAAAAAAACGACAACGGTATATATACAGTAAAAATGTAAGAACAGCTATTCGACGTGTTCTTGTTTACATTTGTTTGGGGTAAAACCATAATGCGTATTTTCCTAAAGGGATATATAATAGTATTTCTCTTTTCTTTCTGGAAATTGCTATTTCCAACAAAACCGTAGAAAATTTTTCTTCGTCCAGTAGATTTGGTACTCGTCTATGCGTGTAGAAGAATCAGTTGTTATGCATAGTAACGGGCCAAGGATTTACCGTAGTAAAATTTTCTTGATTTAAATAAAAATGCTAATTGTAAGAACTGAATGTAATTATTCCTGTAGATAGCTAATAAAAGAAAATATTATTATGCTGTAATCTTTTTTTTCAGATGCAATTATTTATGAAATTGATTATGACCTTGTAAAGGAAAATAATTATTATATAATTTTAATAATTAAATTATTAATAATTATTATATAATATATAAAATTTTTTCTAAAAGTGAAGCAAAAAATTTTTAATGAGTAAAAAAAAATTTTTAAAACTGGTTTATTTTGACAGTGAAGCAGTAATTCGAAATTTGTTGATAATAAAAAATGTTCATGTAAAAATTTATTTATTGTTGGCTGTTGTTATTGTTATTATTATTATTATTGTTGTTGTATTACTATGGTTATTATTTATCCGTTACTGCAGTTGTTCTTTGCTACCACTTATTTAAAGTACAGTATTCCTGACTGACAGTAATTAATCCAAATAAGACTTATTGAAAAGAAAGAGAAAATATAAAATCCCTTTTTTTTGTAACGCTCAGTTAAATAGTAAAAGAGAACACTTCTATAATTTCCTCCTGTTGGTTTATTTATTAATAATTAAAATGTAATAACATGCTTAAAATATAAAAATATAGGCAATAGATTTTCTCTCTTTTTTTTGTTTTATTTAAGTTTATCTAGTTGTTATTATTTTGATGTCACTTTGTTCTGTCTAATGTATGTTTAACTATTATATATGGTCCTCTCGCTATGTGGTTCCCTGCCTTATTATTATTAATAGTTTCATACTTAGTTATTGTAGTTTTAAGTTACTTTATTCTTAAGTTGTTATTTGTAGTAATTATAGTAATATTCTTTATAATATATAGTAATTATATTACTATTATTTTATTATTATTATTGTCTTATCATTATATTATAATTATTGATATTATTTAGTAAATATTAATATAATTAATAGTGATTGTATTAATATTATTTATAATATTTATAGTAATAATCCCTAATTGGATTATTATATATTGGTTGTATTACCTTGTATTCTATTATAATGGTTGTTATACTATAATAGTGTCATAATATAATGATATCACTTCTACAAAAGTTCATCTAACTGCTTACTCTTATGTATTATTATTTAATGTTATTTATTATTATTTAATATTTAACAGTTTAATGTATAGTAGCCGAAAATAGAAAGAATACTTCCAATATCAGAATATTCTTGTGCTTCAGCGTGTGATTTTTTCAATTATGTTTGTTATGATGCTCCCAGCAGCTATTTGTTGAAATTACTAGCTTAAATGTGTATACTCATCAATTAATTAAATAATTAAATGGGAAAAATTGTTTTCAAAAGATGAAAAGAAATTAGCGGCATTTGCTTTTGTTTTCTTTCTGTTTAACAAGATTCCTACTGTACTTGGCCACAGTCAAACTAGCATTAGCTTTTATTTGCAAGAAATCCTTGATTTTCTATAAAATTATTTGAAACTAATTTTCACCATTGTGGTGAATATTCTCAACGATGTCCACTTTATAAAGTTGAGAAATTCCAATTCCTTCCTAAAAATTGTGCTCTTTCAAAATTCTTCCTGTGCACCTATATGGCAAGCGTATAGGTTATACCTGTCAATAGAAAGAGAGAGAAGCTCTTCTGCTACTTGAGCCAATTTCTTCTTTTCTTTTTTTTCTTTAGAAAGTGTGTATATTTTATAAAGTATTTTATACTTTAGTTGTAGTGATAGTTAAGAAAAATGGAAGCGATATCGATAACAAGGGGGGAAAGGTGTCCTGTATACACTGAGTGTAGTATACTTATTGTTGTATACGCTTTTCAGTTATGAAGTTTTGCAATGCTTATGATTTCATTGATCTCTTCTAATTTCCAGATTGATATATATATATATATATATATATATATATATATATATATATATGTTGTTCCTTTTGAATATCCTGATGTGTAAAAGTAGATATTTAAAATAAACCTATCTTTTATGTGCTTCTAAGGGTCATATGTAATATTCTAAAAAGGTGCAAAAAGGGGCAGGGACGATATGGTATTCATGTGCTTTTACACATAATAAGAGAGGAAACGATACATATTTAATATAATACGTTAATAAATATTTAGGGATGTGAGTGACGAGAAAGGACTGACAAAATATCGAAATAAGTGAAATGTATATAAGATATATATATATATATATATATATATATATATATATATATGGAGCATAAGAAAAATATACGTATAAATTTAAATACGATATCAGTAATTTAGAACAATATGTAAATAATATATGAATAATATATGAATAATTTATATTCGAATAACTGGTAATGTATGTAAAAATTTTCAGAAGAGGCTATTTACCTTATATGTAAACACACTAAGTGTAAGAGGTATTTGACCTCGACCTTATACCTTTATTTACCTAATTACTAGATTTATCATTTACTGTGCTGTTATTTCAATTTTAAAATACCAGCATATTTCACAAGAAAAAGAGAAAGTTGTTCTCCTTTGTGTGTTTAAACTTCAGGCAACAAATAGCGCATATTGTTAATATATGAAATTATAAGTAAAATTATAATTTGCAACGAGACAATAGTCTCGCTTAAATATTATATATTGTAGATAAGTCACGAAGTCGCGAGTGACGCGGCGCGGCGAAGGCGGAGCGCCGAAGGCTTCGTGGCGCGGCTCGGCGCGGGGATAAAGCGCCGGCAGCCCGGCGAAGATCAGCGAGCGCTCTCGGGCCGTAGGCGGCTCGAAGAGCAGCGGCGACCGAGCGATGACGGCGCTGCGTAGTTCAAAGGCGCGGTACAGTGCGGTAAGGGGAGAGCGAGCGCTCTCTCCCAATTCTCAAATAGAGTTGCACTGACTGCGAAATTTCAATGTGCCAGCGACCTCGAAACTGGCTATTCGAGGGGGACCTGTCGTCGGTGTGATAGCAGGCGACAAGTCTCAGCACACTCAGGGCGGGACGCGATCACGTAGAATAGAAAAGAAATAAAATTTGTAATTACGCTCACGCGGAGCGTTAATTTTAAGTTAAAAAAAAATGCTAAATTTCTACATCACAAAATAAATATATTTTATGATTTTATTTGTTACAGCGGATAATGACGCAACTAAACAAGTCTATAGCAGCGGCTAAGTTGGCAAATGCCGAAATAAATAAGTTAATTAGTTTTTTTATATTTTTTTGTTAATTATTTTTATATTTTGTTAATAAATTTTCTTATTCCTAAATAAATAGAAATTCGTTTAGATCCTAACATCCAGCAAAGGAAAAAAATACAAATAAATAAAATAAAATCCAATTCAAACTCTGACGGGTTGAGCGAGAGTGAGAATTGGATTTCGCGGTTCGGTGTGTATTAGAACAAACTTGGTGGCGAGTTGAGCGACCAAGAGCCTAGGCGTGTTGAGCGTAGGCCAAAGTATAGTACGCACCGTAAATAATTATAACTAATAATAAATAAATTATCTTGCACAAGCGAACCTAGTGGCGCGTTTAGCGACTACGGGCCGAGGCTGGTTGAGCCGGAGCCACTCGTTTATGCAAGTTAAACGAACAGAACATAGCCTTTGGTGGGGTGAAAAGAACCCGATGGCTTGCTGAGCGATCGGGACCGAGGCGCGTTGAGCCGGAGCACGTATTAGCTCTCACCAAAGTGCTTATGTTACAAATTATACTGTTACTTATCATTCCATTATTATAAATACACACACACACACACACACATATATATATATATATATATATATATATATATATATTCATGCAACATATAATATCAATACATACGTGCAAAATTTCTGTGAATGTAAAATTGAAAGAAACTATTTGCTATATATCACCTTGCTTGCTTCTACACAATGTATATAAGAGGGGTAACGAAAAGGGGTTTATGTACATTAACTTCAGTCCGATAAATCAATTAATTATGAATTATTACTTAATACATTAGTACATAGATGTGACGAAAAGGGAGAAAGGGAAAAAGCTTTTAATTATCAAAAACTTGTCAGTATATTTTTAACAAGCTTATGCCATTGCGCATTCTTCTGCGCACACTCCTTGATGCAGTCGTCGCATGTCCGTGTGTGCACGTGTACGTGTATCGCGTACTTTTCGCTTTGTACGGCTGAGCTAAGGGGGATCGGGACAATGAGCGGGTTCACGATTTAGATCTTCTACAGGAATTTTTGACTATTCTCGTCGCGGGCTCCACGCTCTGGGCGCCATTTATAACCCCGAAATCGGGTTATGACTTACTGTTAGCTTGCATGTATGTGTGGACTCTTCCACGCTGCTGGTTGTGCACTCCACTGGAAAGGGGACGGGGAACGAGAAATGAACTACGCGAGTGACTTTATCAGATTATAACAATATTAATATTTATTTATACGAAAAACCTATCTACAACGATAATATAGAACATACGTTATGTACTAGTTGTGGGTTCCGCGACGCTAAGTTAATTATTTATACAACTACGCAATCGTACAACATACTCAGTGACGGTGGAAACGGAACGGGACGCTTTCGATATAACACACGTGGGAACGACGATACATTATAAGGTTACATACTATATACTACCTGCTGCTCACACGCGACATCATTTACGACGGTATAAAATTATAAAATGGTATAACAATAATGTTCACTTAGCTACGCGCAGTATATACATGACAATTAAGATTACGTGGGCGCGGCGGTGGGCCAGGAGCCTGGCTATATGCCCGCATAAATAACTATGATAAAAAGTATAAGGCTACTTGCCGGAGTGTGATTAGTGGCAATTCGGTTCGCTTTAGACCTTAAAAAATCCGATCATATTTCCTCTGCTTACAGGACCCTAGGAATTTTACCATATAATCTACGTAGAGAGTACCTTACCGTTATGCTACTGGCATCTGTACTGAGATACGGTGAACCACTTTATATTTATAATAAGCTAAAATTTAAAAAAAGTATTAGTTTATCCTCGCTCCGTGATGTTCACATTGACCTATTTATTCATAGGGCACAATTATCACACAATATGTACTCATTCACCATTGCTGCTTCACGTTCGTGGAATGAGATACCAGCACACATAAGATCTTCCTATAAAACCTCTGCTTTTAAGCCTGCTCTGATTCTATAGAAAACGTTATCTTAGTAATTGATTTATGTTACACATAAGCACCTCTTAAGTAATGTTAATATTATTATTATTATTTCTTTTTTTCTGTTAATATATTTTACTTTTATACATTTATATTATTATATTTTTATATTTATATTGTTAAAAATTGTTGTTATATCTTCTATCTTCTATATATATATATATATATATATATATATATATATATATATATATATAAATTATTGTATGTGTGTTTGTTTGTTCTGGATAAACTCCGAAACTACTGAAGTTATCGCCTTCAAAATTTAACCACGTCTTGTACACAGTCGGGAATAGGTCATAGGCTATTTTTTTTTTGCAAATTCGACAAAAACATAAAAAATTGGCAAATTAGGCAATCACTTTACCAACGATTTGTAATGTATATACTATAGACACACTGCTGCGCTAGGCCCCGCAAAGCATCGAAGTAGATGGTCAGGTCAGAAAGAGAAAGAGAGAGAGAGAGAATGAGAGGTATAAAGCGCACGGACGCGCATGCTATAGGCAGCTATAAATAACTGCAACACCCACTAATCCGGTAATCCACGTTAAACCCTTGGGTTGCTCTTCTCCCCCCTCCCGCCACCCTAGACAAGGTTGCTAAATGATATATATATATTTAATCTTTCCAAGAAAACATTTGAGTAAAGGTCCTTATATATAGATATATATATATATATATATGTATTGTAACGGTGCGCGTGTCCGCCTCGAACACGAGGACGGCGGGCACGGCCGTTTCAAAATGTGTGCCCGGCTGGGCTTAGCCCCGAATGAATTCGGAAAAGGAGAGGAGCGGTTCGCGAAGGGCGACGACTCGCATGCAGGATTTGCGCGGTTCACGGAATAAGAAGACAGCAGAATTAAAATTGAATCGGATTTAATATTTCACTAGCTTACACTACGTGTGCGCGAAGGCGCGTCGAGTGCAAACCGAGGGTCGCCGAGGCGACGGCGCGCGCAGAGCTAGGGAAGAGAGAGAGAGAGAGAGAGAGAGAAAAGGGGCTGCCACTTACAGCGAGTCGAAGTTGCGCTCGTTGACCCCGCAGCACATCCTCATTCGGCGGTAGCACCTTGCTTCACCGGGAGAGGCGGCGACTTCGCTGTCCAGAAACCCCGAGATGGGGCGGTTATTCCGCGGAGACGGGGTCGGGCGACAAGTTCGTCCGCTCGGACTCGTTCTCAGCGCGTGTGCACTACTCGCACCCACAATGCCGTGGCACAAACACGCGCGTCCGGTCGTGTACACTCCCCGAAGAAGAGGTACGTAGCGAGGGGGAACACGTGGAGCACGAGGCGTGTTCCCGTAAACGATGACCAAGACACCGAAAGCAAAAAACAAAGCGCGTGGAGCGAAAAGCCGGCTAAACGCGTGTCAATCCTAGCTCTCCTATTTTCTCTCTGTGACTCTTCGCGCGCGCGGCCATCTCTCCCCACTCCCCGCTCTCTCTCTCTCTCTCTCTCTCTCTCTCTCTCTCTCTCTCTCTCACTTACCTCTTCGCCGGTGTAATTGTGCGTCGGCCTGTAACATATAAACATCTATACATCGGAATATACAAACACATATTTACAGGCTACGGCTAGAGAGAGAGCAACGGGACGGGGAAAGAAAGCGCACGCAGTGCTTGCGTTCCCCGTCACACGCCCCCCTCCAGACGCTGGTAGCCGAAGCGTGACAGCTCGACCCAACATCTCTCTCTCGGATGGACCATCGTGTCAGGATGAGGAACTGGGGTGGCTGCGGTCTACCGCTGGGGATCACCGGAATGAGGAAGGACGGGTAAAGAACTCCCTTGCCTGACGCAGTTGTTTTTGGAGGGCCGGATTCGCCGGCATACCGTCGACGAGTTCGGAAGTTAATCGTCCCGTTGACGGGCGCGGGCTTGGGCCCGAGTGCGGCGGGAGGATTGGTCCCGCGGCGGGATTGAGCGTCCGCTCTTCCTGGGGCGACCTACTTTTCGCCTCACCAGGCGAGCGTCGTTATGACAGGCGGCTTCGCTGTTATTGGGCTCCGCAGGGGCTCGCGCTTGGGTTCTTCGACGGGTTACGATTCGCGTCCTACGCGGTCTCCCTAATCTACGCGGTGCGATATCGGTGTTAGATCGCCTGGCATTGCCCGCGGGGGTATCGCTTCGTATGCTCGTATCGGAATTACAATGAGGCGCGTCGTCGGGGCGCCGTACGCTCACCAGTGGTGTTACAATGTGGATTCGCTCGCTCGCCTCGACATTACAATTCGACGCATCGCAGCCACGCTCTTCGCCCGAAGGCGCTTCCATGTCGGAACTGTTATCATCTTCGTGGTCGTGATCTCGATGGTAGGGTTTCAGGTCGGCGACGTGATGCTTACCAGCATCTCTTCCCGTAGAGTCGATCAGTCGATAAACATTCGTGCCGAGTTTCTCCATGATGGTACCTCCCGTCGAATTTCGGGGCCAGCTTGGCGCTGACGCCCTGTATGCCTGACGAGAGGATGCGATTACGCCGCCATACGCGATCGCCAATCGCGTAATGCACGTCGCGACGTCTCGCATTATAATAGCGAGCTTGCTTTGCCTGCGCTTTCTGCGAGTTTTCCGCTGCCTTTAGATGGAGATCAGATAATTTCTCCATGCGCTCTTTCCAATGTTGTAGAGCAGCCTCTTCTTGCGCAATCTGTGCGCGCTGCTCCTCCTGGCGACGGTGTGTGTCAGGGGCTGAGGGGTGACGACCCGTGTTAAGGAAGGCCGGACTTACGCCAATGGAGTCTTGTACGGATGTATTGTACGCGAACATCAGCTCGGCGATGTGCGCATCCCAAGTACTGTGAGACTCCTCAATGAAGACGATTATCGCGGTCTTCAGGGTCCTATTGACCCTCTCTACCGGATTGGCTTGAGCGTGATAAGGAGGTATCGTGGAATGCTCCACCCCACGCTCCACAAGGAATTTCTCAATGATTTTATTAAGCAATTCGGTGCCATTGTCCGATAGGAATACCTCGGGCGTACCAAAGCGTAAAAATACGCGATCTTTCAATACGCGGCGAATCATTTGCGCATTTGCCTTTCGGATGGGGATACACTCTAACCAACGAGTGAATAGATCCATGAAGACGAGCACATACTCGTATCCCCGGGTAGATCGTGGAAGTGGACCCATCACATCTCCAGCTACTATTTCCCAAGGGCGGGTGAGCGTTCGATGGCCCATCAGGCCAGCTGGTGCAGCCTGCTGTACCTTACATTGTTGGCACACGGTGCAGTCACGGACAAATTGTGTCACATCTTTGTGCATTGATGGCCAATAGTATGATCGTGCAATACGGTCATACGTTTTATGGCGTCCGAAATGACCAGCCGTGGGCTCCTCATCACATTCATGAAGAACGGTACGACGATCTTCTTTAGGCACGACTAACTTCCACGCATCCTGGTCATCTACTAAATCTTCGACGGCAGGATCGGGACGATAGTAGTATAGTCGCTGCCCAACGACTTTCCACCATGGGAGGTCGGTCGGATCGCTCACCACTTTCTTACGAAGGCGCAAATACCAGGGATCTTCCACATCGGTGACGCCGAGGGAGGCGACTTCACAGGTGGGCTCGTCTTCGTACAAATGAGAGAAGGTGTCTGGTACGCAATTCAAGGTACCTTTCCGATGGATGACTTCGTAGTCATATCCCTGCAATTCCAAGGCCCAACGAGCGAGTCTGCCCGTGGGGTTGCGCAATGAGTGCAGCCAAAGAAGGCTGCTGTGATCGGTTATCACCTGGAAGTGATAGCCCTCGACGTACGGGAGGAATTTACGCACAGCCCATAGCACGGCGAGGCACTCACGTTCGGTGACCGAATAATTACGCTCAGCCGCAGTCATCGTGCGACTAGCGTAGGATAGCACGCGCTCCACGCCATCAACTGCTTTCGTGAGCACGGCGCCTAGTCCCGAGTCGCTGGCGTCCGTCTGGATGACGAACGTTTTTCCAAACGACGGTCGAGAAAGGACGGGTGTAGATGCGACGAGCACCCGGATTTGTTGTAAGGCTTGCTGTTGCTCTTTTCCCCAATGGTACTTGATGTTCTTCTTGGTTATTCGGGTGAGAGGCTCAGCAAGCGTTGCGAAGATCTCTAAGAACTTGCGATACCAGGACACAAGGCCTAAAAACCTACGGAGCTGCTTCAGTTTCTTTGGTGCGGCGTAAGTCAAGATTGGTGCAATCTTATCCGGATCGGGTCAAAAACCCTCACGATCAACGAAGACGCCGAGGAACCGTACCTCTGCGAGTCCGAATTTACTCTTCTGCCGAATGATGGTCAAGCCGGCATCGGAAATCCGTCGCAGGATATGTTCGAGCCACCTGAGATGCTCGTCAAAACTCTCCGTAGCGATGATCACATCATCGAGGTAGGCGAAGGCTCCATTTCATGGCCGATCAGCTTGTCGCTTAACTGCTGAAAGGTGGCGGGGCCACCGGCGACACCATAAGGCATACGAGTCCATTCGAATAACCCCATGTCTGGAACCGTGAAAGCAGAGACGTGTCGCGATTCCTCACGAAGAGGGACCTGATGGTAGGCGCTGCTGAGGTCCAGTGTGGAGATGTATCGCGCATTTCTCAGTTTCCGTAAGATTACGTCCATGTAAGGAAGCGGGTACGCGCTGACCTTGGACACGGAATTCAATTTGCGATAGTCCACACAGAATCGGTAGCATCCATCGCTCTTGCGAACCATCACGACGGGGCTAGACCATTCGCTGGTTGATCTGCGAATTACGCCCTGATCAAGCATCTTGCGAACTTGCGCATGCATTTCCAGCTCTATCTTCTGAGAGACCAGATAATAACGCTGCTTAATCGGCTTAGCATCGCCGACATCGATCACGTGGTCGGTCAGATGCGTGCAGCCCAGAGGCTGATCAGCCGGAGGCAGCATCCGGTCGAGGAGTTCCTCGAGAGCTCGACATTGACTATCGTCAATATCGGCCAAGCCTATAGAGGCAAGCGAATACGCCGAGGTAACTGAGACGGTACAGAGTTGTAACGGAACGAAATCTGCAGCACCCTCGATCGCCATGGTGTTGTCGCGCGGGTGGATGACCGCATTAAAGGCGCGGTAGAAGTCTGCACCGAGAAGACAGTCATTTTCCAAATCTGGAATTATGATGACGTCTAGCTCCATTTCTACGTCCGCTATGGTAAACAGAAGGGCCACCTGGCCTATTATCGGCTCAATTTTTCCCGTGGCGAGTCCATCGCCAGATCCAGGAAAGGCTCGAACTAGACGACCAAGGGCAGATGCAATCTGCAGGCTGATTGCTCCGAGAGCTGTACGAGCAGCCCCTGAATCAAGCAGTGCATGAATGCGAAACTCGCCTATGCCTACCTGTACCCACCATCGTGAATACCGATCTGGGTCGACACTTGTGGCTGAGTCAGCGGAGTCACGGTCGTGATGCTCCTCCTTTACAGACAGGAGGGGGCAATCATCATTACCCTGTTCCTCGCAGCTGCATGCTGATCTTCAGAGGTCTCACGGAGCGTAGGGGCGAGTTGGACCTCAATTACTCGCCCTTTTTCGCATTTTCCGAACACTCGGGACAGCTGCGCAAGGTGTGGCCAGGCCAACTACAGCCCCAGCACAAGAACCGCGGATCAGGACCTGCTGTCCGACCTTTGTTCTTGTCACTGAGGGGCTCGCGCACCAGCTTTCCTTTGAAGGAGGGCTTCCTCTCCGACTTAGGTGAGGTCGACGCTCTGGTCTTTCCTGTCCGCGGCGACCTCGGGGGTGAGTCCCGACCGCTCCTCTTCGGGATAAGGGCTGCGACGCCTGGCGCCTCCAAATCAGGTGAGATGGCTCTAAAGCCAGCCTCTTGCAAAACTTCTCGCACCAAAGCTTTGAAGTTGGGCGGCTTCACGTCCACGGCCGCGATCCTTGGTTTCGGGCTTGTTCGAGACGTGTCTGCCGCATGGAAGACCAGTTCGGGCATTATGCAGTCGTCGAGTGACGGCGGTGGCTTATAATTTCACTCCGCATCAAGGACGCATTCGGCCTCTCGAGCAAGCTCGATTAGCCGATTGACGCTTGTAATCTTCTCCCGCGGAACTAACTTCTGTATCTCCGGGAGCAGATTACGGTAGATAAGGGCGAGTTGTTTGTCGTCCGACCATGGTTCTTCGAACCGATTGAGAATCGTTAACAAACAAAACACGTAGTCACGTGTTGGCTCGCGTTTTGCCTGCGTACGCCGCTGCGCTTCGCTGATTAGCTCAGCTTGGAAGCGTCGACCGACGCCGCAGCAGCTCCGGGCTGCGTGGCAGAACTCTTGCCACGTGGTCCAGTCTTTCCGGGATAGACGGTACCAATGTAGGGCGACACCGTCGAGGAGCTCCGTCATGGCATTGAGCATGTCCTCGTCCGTGAACGGTGTCAACCTGCGACATTCCGCGATCCTCTGGAGAAATTCTTCTACGCTTTTCCCCTTGGCACCATTGAATCTAATTTTCCATTGGCGCACGGTCTTACCAATATCCGTACGCTGGGCCAAGGTGCTTGACAGCGTTGATCGCGTTATATTCGCGGGCGAGCTCATCAGATCTCGATCCATGTGATGCCCCCCCCTTCCAGGCCCTTGGTACCGAGGGTAGCAAGGAGCCGAAAACGTAGGCTTGTCGGTCGACCCTACAAACCTATTACTGTTGAGATTTTTGTCACTTTCCAAGTATTGCAGATCGTACGTGTCTTGGAAAGTGACACGGTCGCGTCGCGGCGATTTCTGCAGCTGTTGCTGAATGCTAGCTAGCGTAGCGTGCATCTCACTTTGTCTCTGCTGCAAATCTTGGACAGTGCAGTTTTGGTGTTGCATCCAAGTTTGCAGCATATTTTGCAGGCTATGTAATCCCTGACTAAGGTTTACATTGTTTTCGAGGTCAGTAGGTTGAGGCTCGACTGTTGTATTCGTTGTATGAGATGCGACTTGCGCCTGACATGTGATGTCATTCGTGACATTTTTGTATTGTTGATTTGTATTGATTTTGTATTTTTGTAAGAAGGGGAAAAAAATTAATACTGCAAAGATATTAAAGATATAACAATATCAAAATGAAGATCAGAAAGCGAAAAGCATAAAGGGAACAATCAATTTTGATCAAAATAAATTGAGAGCAAAGAAAAATTTGCATTAGTCGCATGTACACTGTATGTACAGCGTAGAGTCGCGGTGGTGTGTGTATGTGAATATACACAGATCGCTGACTTCGCTATTTATAGTCGACTAGGTGTAAAGAAGAGAAATTTTGATTATATTTAATTTACACTAAATGTTCCTTATGCCTGAAACGGCGAAAATTTATTATTATATCAGGTATGTGAATAAGTCTTTCCCGTTTTTTTCAAATTTTGAGCCTTTATTGTGAAAAAATGGTTACAAATGAATTATTGAAAGTATTGGCCATCGCTAGCTACAACTTTTTCCCATCTTTCTGGCAACATACGAATCCCGTTGCGAAAAAATTCGACCGGTTTGGCCTCTATCCAGTCATCCACCCATTTTTTGGCTTCCTTGTAGGAATGGAAGTGCTGGTCAGCCAGGCCATGCGTCATCGATCTGAAGAGATGGTAATCAGACGGAGCAACGTCTGGACTATACGGCGGGTGGGGTAGGACTTCCCATTTGAGCGTTTCTAAGTATGTTTTCACCGGCGGTGCAACATGTGGGCGAGCATTGTCATGTTGCAAAATAACTTTGTCGTGCCTGTCGGAGTATTGTGGCCGTTTTTCTCGCAGTGCGCGGCTCAAACGCATCAATTGTCGTCGATAGACCTCGCCTGTGATCCTTTCATTCGGTTTCAGAAGCTCATAGTAAACCACACCTAGCTGGTCCCACCATATACAGAGCATGAGCTTGGCGCCATGAATATTTGGCTTGGCCGTCGACGATGATGCATGGCCGGGTAGTCCCCATGATTTTCTTCGCTTCGGATTATCGTAACGTATCCACTTTTCATCGCCAGTCACGATACGATGCAGAAAACACTTTCTTTTATGTCGCTGAAGCAGCTGTTCGCAAGTGAAAAAACGCCGTTCGACGTCTCTCAGCTTCAGTTCGTACGGCACCCAATTTCCTTGCTTTTGGATCATTCCCATGGCTTTCAAACGCTTGGAAATGGTTGTTCGGTCAACTCCCAATGCTTCAGCAAGTTCTTCTTGCGTTTGACAAGAATCTTCATCAAGCAAAGTCGCCAATTCTCGATCTTCAAAGATTTGCGGCCGCCCGGAACGCTCCTTGTCTTCCACGTCGAAATCACCGCTTTTGAAGCGTCGAAACCATCCGCGAACACTTGAATCATCGACACAACCTTCTCCATAAGCCTTCTGAAGCAATCGATGCGTCTCGGCAGCAGATTTCTTCAAATTGAACCAATAAAGTGAAACTTCCCGCAAATCGATTCGGCTCAAATTTCGACATTTTCACGATATCAAAAATTTATGATGCGAAAAAATTTTAACTAATGTGTTAGTATGGAATTGTTGACATATGAATAAGCTTTGATTATGACATATGTAACCATTGAATACTCGCACAGTATTGGTGGCGCCATCTCTTACAAAAAACGGGAAAGACTTATTCACACTCCTAATATATTATATATACATTATCAATATTATATACTATAAGGTAAATGTATATTATTAAGTACTAAGTATTAAGTACAATCCTTTCCCATACGCACTGATGTTAAATTCGGCCGAAATTTTGAAAATACGAAGCGAGAGAGTGACAATGAAAAATAACGCGGTTTCAGTATGCAGTATAGGGGGGCCAAGGGTTTTATATAACGATAGACTTTCATCGCCATATACGGTAAGCGGATTATACTAATTGATGAGTTAACCTCGGTCAGTATATTAAGAGTCACGTGTGTTCGCTTCTAATACGGCCCGCTTTTACCTTATGAAAAGAGAACGTCTATATGCTGGTTTTCCGTAGCCATTCCCTTTTACAATTGCAACGGCATTATACTATTCCTAAATCCCGAAGATACAAATCGAGAGAGTGACAAAGAAAAATATCTTGGTTTCATTATACAGTATAGGGGCATGGATTTTCTATAACGAGAGACAATCATAACCATCAACCGTAAACGGATTATACTAATTGATATGGGTCCACCTCAGCTGCACAAGCGTTCGTCTCTACTTATAGGCTGTAACAGTGTGTGTCCGTTTGTCCGTTACTTCGTGGCTCCGGCTAAGCACGCCTCGGCTCCTGATCGCTCAGCACGCCACCAGGTTCTTTTCTCGGACTCCCTTTACATCTGCTCTGTTTCCTCATACGCTGTGTGAGCACGGCTCCAGCTCAACACGCCTCAGCCACTAGTCGCTCAACTCGCATAACGGTCATTTACTGGATGGGTCCTACACTAGAAAGCTATGGCTTCGGCTCAGCACGCCTAGGTCACTTGATCAGTCAGCACGCCACCAAGTTGCTATCTAGTAGACTATTCCTATAATCTAGACAAATATACTTCTCGATCTCGCTCACCACGCCAGAACAAGATAATATATTTGTCTTCCATATCTTTTATTTATTTTTTTACCTTAATAAAAATATATTTATTACTCTCGCTTAACATGCCAGAGCAAGGTAGTATATTAATTCTTTACTTGTTAAATTTGTGAAAATTTGGGATTGGTTTTACTATACTTTATTTCAACTAAGAAAATGTTATTTTAAAATTTAGATAAAATTTGTTTATAAATTTTACAACGAAAAAAATACATAAAAATAAAAAATTAACTAAATCTACTATCTACAACAAAAAAGAAAGTTTTATATTTCAAAATGCCTTCGACACGAGATACGCGGCTACTAACTATTTCCCCGGCTGCCGTTTGTTTGCTAGAAATGAAAATAATTTATTAAATTTATTATTTAACTATTAATTATTTTCTTTTCGTTTCTTTTTCCCCGCTCGGATCTTACATTTATTTATTATAATATAATTATTAAATTATTTCTGCGCATCCGCGTCACTTGCGAATATTCGCCGGGGCACTGAATATAATACAATATATTATTACATATATATTATAAAATATATATATGCAATAAAATATATAATAAAATATATAATAGCATTTATAATTTTGTAAATTTTATTTTCTTTTACTTGGGAAAATCTCTCTCTCTCTCTCTCTCTCTCTCTCTCTCTCTCTCTCTCTCTCTCTCTCTCTCTCTCTCTATCTCTCTCTATTTCTTTGTCCTTCTTTCTCCTTCTTTTATAAAATGGTTCTGTATGCCACATCATACTGAATATAGTTTGTGACGACAAATTATATTTTTATTTTTATACATTCTATTAACTTCAGAATTGTGACAAGAGACTATGTTTTTTCTAGTTTGAACAAAAGCAACGATGGCAAAATAGGATTCTTTGCCAACAACCTGGAAACTATGAATATATATATATATATATACATATATATATGTATATATATATATATATATATATATATATATATAATATATCGTCGCTTCTGCATAAAAGAGCAATATCGATCGTATGCTTCAAAAATATGCTATTCGTATACCAACATTTTGATCGAATTTAGTTGGCACCAGTACTAAAATATTCACGGTATTTAATTTAAAGAACGGGTATATACGAAATATATACAAATATATATATATATATATATATATATATATATATATATATATAGATTTTATGTATATTATATTGTACATATTATATATATACATTTTAAATACGATTTCTATATGCAGTTGTGTGTTCGAATGATAGAATGCCATGTGTAGGTGTCTCTGGGCGATTTCTACGGGGAATATTGTATTTACTTGATAGAAAACGACGTCCAAGTGTGAGGAAATCAACTTCCAGGAGAAGATCCGTGTTGGGACGGTAAAATACTATATCTAGGTCTTTCCGAACGACTTCTACGGGGAATATTGTGTTTAGTCGTTAGGAAGAGATCCTAGCTTTCTCGGGACGACTTCTATTGGGACTATGTTTTATTTTATTTAGTTGGTAGGAAACGATATTTAGATACGTCGGGACAACTTATACGGGGAATTTCGTGTTCGGATGATAGAATGCGACTCCCAGGTGTTTTGGAACGACTTCCACGGGGAGTACCGTGTTTAGTTAGTAGAAAACAATGTCCAGGAATGACGGGACTACTTCCACGGGGAATTTCGTGTTCGGACGGTAGAAGACGATGTCCAGGTATGACGGGACTACTTCCTCGGGGAATTTCATGTTCGGACGGTAGAAGACGATGTCCGGGTATGACGGGACGACTTCTACAGGGAGTTGTGTGTTCGGTCGGTAGAAGACGATATCCAGGTATGACGGGACGACGTCTACAGGGAGTTGGGTGTTCGGTCGGTAGAAAACAATGTCCAGGTATGACCAGACTACTTCCATGGGGAATTTCGTGTGCGGACCGTAGAAGACGATGTCCAGGTATGAAGGGACGACTTCCACGGGGAATTTCGTGTTCGGACGGTAGAAAACGATGTCCAGGTATGACGAGACGACTTCCACGGAGAATGTCGTGTTCAGACGGTAGAAGACGATTTCCAAATTTCTTTTCTTGTGCCTGGAGATCAATGGGGGTAACACATGCGATTACCAGCACCGCCGACTCGGAGACCGTACGGTAGGAGCTCACGATGCGTAATGCCCCTCTATGCTGCACTGCCGCCATTCTTTTTCTATATTTTTGAGCCATCAGTGCATCGGCCCATACCTCCGCGCCGTATAGCATGATGGATTCAGCTGTCCTTATGAGCAGACGCCGCTTGCAGGGTGCTGGCCCGCCGACATTGGCCATCAACCTGCTAAGTTGTGCTGTCACTCGAGCAGCTCTATCCGCCATTTTTTTTATTTGGTCCCAGAAGGTCAGCTTGGAATCAAGCGTCACCCCCAGATACCTTATAGCTGCTTTGGTACTCACCGTCGTGTCTCCAACCTGCATAAGGCGTATCTTTGGGATACGTTTCTTAGTTAGGAGCACGATCTCCGTTTTCGCCGCCGCCAGTTCTAACCCATTGTTCTCCATCCATCTCTGCACTCGACGCATCACCTGGTTGAGTCACATCTGTGCAGCGTCATAATCCCTAGCGATGATAACAGCTGCTACATCATTTGCGTATCCAACCAGAAAGGTGTCCTCAGCCATCTGCATCCAGAGTATTCCGTCATATGAAACGTTCCACATGTCGGCTCCGAGTACAGACCCCTGAGCCACCCCGGAACTACGTTTTCTCCTTCTGCGATCGTCCGATGTCTCGTAAACCAAGTATCGATCCTTCTTGAGCAGCCGAGCAAGTTGGAGAATAATCTCCAATTCACTCGTCCGCTCAGCAAACTTAATCCCAGCCTCAGGCGGCTCTCCCTCCCCCACCCCAAGGTAACTCTTTTGCTGCTTTTGGCAATCCATAGGTCAATTTTTTTACTTCATTCCTGCAGATGGTCGGCCTCCTGGACCCTTCAACGTTAAGCTCGATGAAGCAGCCCCCCAAGACATGCCTGTAAGGACTGACTCATCTCGGACCATTGTGCAGGAGTATAGCGCGCTCTGGTGCACTATTCCACCTTCGTCCTCTCGAGCTTCGCACCCCAACAACAAGGTGTTTCACTCTCTGGAGAAACATCGGGGGAAATCACACACCGAACGCACTCGCCAAGGCCGTTTGACTAGATCTGGCTAGGATCTAGCCTCCCGTCTTGCCGTCAGCGGGAGCCAAAGATGTTTCGGGTCACCCAGCACGCAACCGGGCGTAAACCTCGACACCCAGGATCTCCTTTTGGCAGCTCACGGGTCGTACCTCACGGCAAACAAGGCGGTCTGTCATTTGTTCAAGAGTACCTCGTTCTAACCTTCATTCGTGTAGATTCATACATTTGCCCTCAAATATTCTAGTGAAACTCCAATGTTTGAAGCTCACTCATGCATCTGTAATTACCCTGCTATGATCCCTTTTACAGGGACGTTCGCTTACGCTCCGCATATGTTTTCACTCCTCAAGAGATACCCATTTATAGAGTCTCTGAGCGAGTGTGCCTTCCTTAATCTCTGTATTACTGACGAAGGTCTGTTTATACGACCTGCAGCTTCGATCATGGTCGGCATGGAAGTCCCTATTCAGTTGCCCTTTCGGGTCTTCCAGCACATCATTGCTCCGTGCGTTAACTCATTTACTCTGGGATATCCTTTTTTTAGGGGATATCCGCTCACTCATAAAATGGCAGCTATCATACTATCTTTTCGCCCTTCCATTCATTGGTAGGAGAAGATACTCTTTTAAGCCCATCACCCGATCGGCTGAGAGATGGTGAAACAGCCGATCTTCGTCAAGGTACAGACAACCGATGGGACAACGAATAATAATAATAATAATAATAATAATAATAATAATAATAATAATAATAATTGTGGGGCCTTGAGTTCAGCTACCACACGCGTCCCCGGGGTTGCGGATAGGGGAACGACCACTCGCGGTCAGTCACGAAATAAGCACTTCTAAGAGTGACGAATAAGTGGCCGTGGACAAGAACTTCGAGCGAAAATAGTGGTATTCGCCCGTCTACACACCCACTCATCATTCACACACCTACATATCTGTAAGATAACCGTACCCGGACTGGGGAGTATATCGGGAACTCTATAAACGAGTTTCCCACGAATGGTGGAGATGGAGACCCTATAAACGGGTAACTTCCAGGCGGGTTATGAATGAATGAGAGGCCCTATAAACGGGCATCTCTCACGTATGAATGTGACCAGTTTGAGCGACGGTAAGATCTTGCGGATGCAGTGATTACTTGTTGATTGGTGGGATTAGCTGTGAGGGAATCACTTTATGCTTATGTGCGTTCCCCTTCTGGAGGGTACAGTTGTAAAACCAGATGGCACTCCTGGGCCGCCACAAGTAGGGGGCCCGAACCCAGTCTAGCCAACATGGGAGGCTGCCCCACACAGTGGTAAGACGTCGTCAGACGTCAAATCTCGCTTCTCGTAGTGGTGCCGTATGGCGTACGGATGGGACCCTGCTGCGAGTCGTGGGGGAGGAACAGCCGAGGCCACCGGAATGTAGGAGGGCTTCAGTATTGGGGAGATTCAAGACGCTGAACCGTCATCTCCAACAAGTGATCCTCCTGACCATCACAAATATAAAACATTTAACACAAATTAACAAAAATCATGAAAGGTAATAAAAAAATTATAGCAGGCTCTCGAGTGCCGCCTGCAAGCGACTCAGTAGAGTCAATGGAGCTTCCCGGCTCTCCTATCACACCAGTAGGCAACCTGGCTGGTGTGACAGAAAATGCTACAGGTAGCAGTATGAATGAAAGTGCTAATGTTTGTAAATCGCCGGCAACTTGGGAAGCTGCTGAGTGTAAATTGCAGGAGCAATTTTACACAATAAACAGAGTCCTAAGTAAAATGATGGAAAGGACTTGTATACAAAAAAATGTAAGTCAAATAATAAAAAACGGTTTGAGTGAGATCAATGAAGCAGTGGAAATCGGACAGTATGAACTGAAACGAATGAGACTGCTCCGACAAAAACAGAACGATAAAGGACGGAGTGAATGTGAGGAGGCAACTCCTCAGAAACGGAAAAGAGACCGTCAGACCCCTACTCCGGAGCAGGCGACCGCACAACAGCGGACGATCGAGACCGAAACATGGGCGAAGGTGGTCTCAAAACATAAAAAACCGAAAACGACCGAGACGGACAACAAACTAACAAAAGAGCAGCCAAAAGCGAGACTCCAAGGTCGCGGGTCTGATCGCCCTAACCTCAAAGGCAGGGGAGGAGCGATCATGATCAAGCCGGCTGAGGGACAGACGTACGTCGACGTGGTACGTACAATACGGCAAAAGGTGGACCCTGACAAGTGTAATACTCAAGTCAGAACAATAAGAAAGACAAAAGACGGCGCGGTACTTTTACAACTCTCCAGACAGAACAACGAGACGGACTTCCGACAGGTTCTTCAAGACGCTGTAGGAGAGACTGGACGCGTAAAAGATTTGACCTCCAGGGTGACACTGGAATTCCTAGACTTGGACTGTGTCACGACCAACGAGGACATCGCGAACGCGTTAAATCGGGAAACGGGACGGACTGCAGACCGTCGGCCCCATGTTTTCGACGTTAACAGTCGAGGACAGAGAATGGCGGTCTGCGATTTTGACGTAAAAGAGGCTACCGACCTCTTAAGGAAAGGGCGTATTAAAATTGAGTGGGTTGTATCAAGAATAAGAGCAAGGATACGCATCTCGCGATGCTATAGATGCCTCGGGTTCGGTCATGTACGGAAAGACTGTAAAGGACTGGACAGACGAAGCTGCTGTTGGCGATGCGGCCTCGAGGGTCATTCCCACAAGGACTGCAAGAGTCGTGGGGAGTGTTTCCTGTGCACTGAGGATAATATCCGAGACAGGGGACACTTACCCGGCTCGTCCTCGTGTGCCGCGTTCAGGATAGCACTCACAGAACAGAAGACAAAGACAGTCACACAATGACGACGACGATACTCCAATGCAATATGAACGGGAGTAGCGTGGCAGACGCACTGCTCCCGCAGATTGCGGCGGAACTGAACATCGACGTGCTGATTATCAGTGAGCAATACAAAGACAGACGATTACCGACTTGGCTCACAAGCGGCTCGGGCAAGTCCGCAGTTTGGTTACGTGGAAAGGTTGCGTCGAATATCGTACGCAGCGGGACTGAGGAGGACTGTGTCTGGGTAACGGTCGCTGACATAACCTATGTCAGTGTTTACCTGAGCCCAAACAGCAGTGCCTCCGAGTACGCGGCTAAACTTGGAAAAATCGAGGACGCGTTGCGGGATATCCCTGGTAACGTGATCGTGGCGGGCGACTTTAACGCGCGGGCGATCGAGTGGGGAATGCCCTTGACCAACAGACGGGGAAGACTGCTGCTGGAGATGGCCGCAAGGCTGGACCTGGCAGTAGTTAACGAAGGAACGATACCGACGTACAGACGACCAGGGTATGGTAACTCCATACCAGACGTGACTCTGACCTCGGACAGAATTCGAACTAGGATAAAGGCGTGGCGGGTGATCCAGGACTATACGGCCAGTGATCACCAGTACATTGCCTTCAAACTGACAGACGCGACGAGACAGACGAGGAGACGGGGCACAACATCTACGGGGTGGAACCCCAAGCGCCTAGACATAGACGAACTCGAAAGGTATCTGCAAAATGCAGAACCTCCCTTACGAGAGGTGCCTCAAGAGTTGACGAACCGGGACAGGGTGGAGGCGTTAGCGGCGGCAACGACTGGCTTTCTCCAGCGCCTATGCGATGCCACCATGCCCAAGAAACGGAAAGTACTAAACAGACGACAAACATACTGGTGGACAGCCGAGATCGCGGATCTCAGAAGCAATTGTTTGAAGCTGAGACGGAAAGCTCAACGAGCCCGAAGTCGAGGCGTAGTGGGACTATACTCTACGGAGTATAGTCGCGCCAGACAGCGACTGAGATACGCGATCAATGACAGTAAGAAACGATGTTGGACAAAACTAATCAACGAGGTAGACTCAGATCCCTGGGGCAACGGTTATAAAATTGTAACATGCGCCCTGGGAGGTCGGGGTCCGCCGGAACTACGAGACGCGAAAGTGATGGAGCGGATAGTTGAGAGACTTTTCCCAACCCATCCCAACAGAACGGACGCGACAAACGAAATGACAGATATAGAGATCCCTCTCTTCACGCAGGAAGAGCTCTGCAGAGCTTCGAATGCGTTGAAGCCTAACAAGGCCCCGGGTCCCGATGGCATACCTAGTGAGGTGTTACGGGTGGTCGCTTCGCGCCGCCCGGACATCCTTTTGGGTTTGTACAACGGGTGTCTGGTGGAGGGAGTTTTTAGCAGGCTCTGGAAGGAGGCTCGATTGGTTCTCATCCGTAAGTCTAAGGGGAACCCCGATTTGCCTTCTTCATACAGGCCTCTCTGCCTACTAAATACGGCAGGGAAGCTGTTGGAGCTACTGCTGAGACCAAGACTGTCACAGGCAATTCAAAACGCCGGAGACCTATCCGAACAACAACACGGATTTAGAAAAGGACGGTCGACAATCGGAGCTATAGGTGACGTGACGAACATCTTTCACGCGGCGAACAGGGGCTGTCATGCAACCAGACCACTGGTTCTGTTGGTGACCCTGGACGTTCGTAACGCCTTTAACTCTGCAAAATGGACAGCGATACTGGGGGCGTTGGAGTTGACTTTCAAGGTTGACTCCTACCTCCTTCGTATCATACGGGACTACTTACGAGACCGAGGACTGACGTATGATACTTTGGACGGAAAGAAATGGAAACGCGTGACAGCGGGGGTGGCGCAGGGTTCCATTTTAGGCCCCGACTTCTGGAACGTACAATACGACGGTTTGCTGAGACTAGACATGCCCTCCGACGCGCGTCTCATTGCCTATGCCGACGATGTGGCAGCCGTGATAGTCGCACGCGACTATCACTTGATTCAGTTAAAGCTGAATCAGGTCATGAGACGCGTGAACGAATGGATGACAGATCACGGACTGCAGCTCGCGCTGCAAAAGACTGAGTTGTTGTTGCTGACTCGCAGACGTATACAGACGGTGTTTCCGATGACGTTAGGGACGGAAAGACTGGAAACCAGGAGTGAAGTCAAGTACCTTGGCGTTACCTTGGATACGAAGCTGAGCTTCTGGCCCCACCTACGAAACGCGGCGACAAAGGCAGCAGAAAAGACCAAGGCTCTAAGTAGACTGATGGCCAATACCAACGGACCGAAACAGAACGTTCGGAGACTGCTGATGAGCGTTACCCACTCGATTTTGCTTTACGGGGCGGAGGTTTGGGCTGACGCGATGAATATCAGGAAACGCGCGAACGCCATGAAAAGCGTACAAAGGGTGGGCGCGTTAAGAATCGCGTGCGCGTATCGTACCGTGTCTGAGAGCGCCGTTTTCGTGATTGCTGGGGTCATTCCCATCGATCTGCTCGCGGCCGAACGGAAGCGAATTTACGAGCGGAGCTCGAACGTTGGAAGAGAAGACGCTGTGACTGAAGAACGGACGAAGACCATCGAAACATGGCAGAGACGGTGGACGACGGACGAAAGAGGACGGTGGACGAAAAGACTAATACCCGAAATCGGTCCGTGGAAAGAGAGGAAATACGGAGAGGTGAACTTCTACCTTACCCAATTTCTGTCCGGACACGGATACTTCCGTAAGTACCTCTGCAAGATGAAGAGGGTCGCCTCTTCAGAATGCAAGTACTGCGGATGGGCTTGGGACGATGCGGAGCACACATTTTTTGTGTGCGAACATTGGACTGAGCCACGACTAGAGTTACAGACGAGGACAGGAGTGATCACGCCAGAAAACGTGACGAAAATTATGATGACGGACGCGGACAGCTGGCGGTTGATCGCAAAATACGTTATGAATGTGCTTCAGAACAAAAGAGCAGATGGATGTTTGGACGATTGAAAGTCTATGAAGAGTGAATGTAATATCGAGTATGCATGAGAATCTGAAATGAAAAATATGAACGTGAAATGACCACGCAAGGACTGCCGCCCAGGCTGAAGTAATGTGTATAACAGTTCCGGGCTGGTGTCGGTGCAACACGGAGATATGTGTTTAGTGCGTAGTGACATGGGTTTTCTGTCGAGTCGCACATACTCCGGTGGTCGTTTTTCAGGACCATTCTTGCTGAACGACCATCGGAGATGCATAAACAGCATTCACAGACTCCGAAAAAAAAAAAAAAAAAAATAATAATAATAATAATAATAATAATAATAATAATAAAAATAATAAAAAAATAATAATAATAATAATTATTATTATTATTGTAGCAAAGTATAATAAGCATTAAATAATAATTATATTACTATTTCATTCTTTCAGATTCTGGATGATTATAATAATAATATAAAGACAATTAAGTCCGCGACTTCTCGAAAGATGGCGCTGTTATCGTAAATATGTTACTACTCTAAGAGACTATCATTTCATACAAGTAGGTATACAAAGTCTCAACTCAATACGTTGGTTAGAAAATCTTTGATAGTCTTTTGAATTTAATGTTTCATTGTTTTTACAAAAGCATGGAAAAAACGAATTGCGAGTGGTTATTAAACATGACTTTCTGCGTGGAAAACAATTAAGGAAACTGATGAACAGCTTAAAAAATATTATAAGGGCTCTGCTCCATCACATGGAGTGGTTCACAAATGTTTTACTGAATTTCGATGTGGTAGAATGAATATAAGTGATGCTGAGCGTTCTGACAGCCCAAAAAAGGTGACTAATTAAGATATGAGCAATAAAATCCATGATATGATACTCGAAAATCGTCAATTAAAGATAGGCGAAATTAGTAACACTATAAGAATTTCGACTAAACGCATATTTCATATTTTGCATGAAATTTTGAATATGAGAAAACTATCTGCAAGATGGGTGCCGCGTTTACTTACAGTCGACAATAAACGCTCACACATCGTTGCATCTAAACAATATTTGGACATTTCTCAGCGTAATCCAACCGAATTTTTGTGCCGTTATGTTACTGTTGATGAAACATGGATTCATCACTATACGCCAGAAATGAAACGACAATCAAAAATGTGAACTGAACATGGAAATCTGCTCCGAAAAAAAGGAAAAACTGTTCCATCAACCGGTGAGGTAATGGCCACAGCTTTTTTGGTAATCTAATCGATTACCGACAGAAGGGAAAAACAATTACAGGACAGTATTATGCTTCATTATTGGATAGATTTGAAGCCATACTGAAGGAAAAGCGGCCACATCTGGTGAAGAAAAAAGTGCTCTTCCACCACGACAACACACAACTCATACGTGTGCTATAGCAACAGTCAAGTTAGCAGAATTACGTTACTAATTAATCTTCCCCGCCCACCTTATTCTCCATATTTAGCACCGTCCGATCATTTTCTATTTCCAAACATGAAAACTTGGCTTGGTGGTAAAAGATTTTCATCGAATGAAGAGATTATGACTGCCACAAATGATTATTTTGAAGATTTCGACAAAATTTACTTTTTAGAAGACTTAAAAAAGATTGAATATCGCTGGAATAAATATATCGAGTTGGGAGGGAACTATGTTCCAAATTAAAAAATATTGTTTAAATAAATTGTTTTTTCATTTAAATGTCACGGACTTATCAAACCATCCTCGTATTTCTCTGGGTTGAATGTTTAATTATTAAAATAACATCAATGTTAAATAATTAATTGTTATTAATATTGTTAAACATTATGAACATTGTTAAATAATGTAAAATAGTTAATATTGAATTATCTCGATTACTCAATAACGTTTAGTTAGAATAATAATAGTAATGATAATCATTATAACAAATTAGAATGATAATAATCATTATATAAATAATATTTAATTATATACTTTTATCCTTTGGAACATTCGCACACGTTTAATTATTTATGTATTCATTATAATATTTATTTGTACGTATTCTTTTATTTGCGTACTGCATGTTAAATAATAAAAAAGTATCAAAAATGAGACTTCCATATTATTTAATAAAAATGGGGTGCTCGAAATGCAGCGACTAGTATCTTTATTGCCTCCCGAGTTCGTAGGCGCAGGCAGCGCGGAATCTTTTCCAAGCTGGCTGCTGCGCTGTTGCGGCTCTCTCTCGCGATACATGTGAATCCCCCTCTGCTCTCCTCGGGTCTACGTTTGCGAGGCAGGTATATTTAATATTCGCGCTCACATTATTTTGATTGTCGCGCGTTCGACGGCTAATCGGGATCATTGCCCGATTATTTTAATTTTCAACTTGAACTATTTGCTATTAAAGTTTTGCGTGTATTTGGCTATATAGACAATACAGCCTGATCGTCACAAAATAATTGCGTGAAATTTGGCACAAATAACTCTGACAGTACTACCAACTTAAAGATAAAAACATTTGTCCGAATCGATCAACCCGAGAAGTGTGAATTGAAAAGTCTTACTCATATATGTACACAGTAATAAACATACATACAGATATACAAGGGGAGTTCAATAAGTACTCTTTTAGAAAGATATATTTCTCCCAACGTTCTGGCCATTTTTTAACCCCTCCAAAAAAAAAGGATTTTTCGAACAGTCCAAAATAAGACTCTGTCTCGGCGAAGACTTCCTCGTTTGAACAAAATTTTTTTCCCGCAAGCCATTTCTCCATCTTAGGGAACAAGAAGGAATCGCAGAGAGCCAGATCGGGTGAATACGGGAGGTGCAACACAATTGATAACGCAATTCATGCAGTTTGGCGACGACTACTCCAGATAAATGTGCTGGTGCGTTATGGTGTAGAAACAACACCTTTTTTCACCAAATGTGGCCGTGTCTCATTCAATTTTTTGTCGAAGCGGTCCACTAACTCACTTTAGTATTATCTAGTAATTGTTCTTCCTTTTTATAAAAAGTCCATCAGGATGATCTCCTTCGTATCCCAAAAAATCGTCGCCATGACCTTTCCGGCCGATGGGACCGTCTTCGTCTTCTTTTGAGCCAATTCACCACGAAAAATCCATTGTTTTGCTCGTTACTTTATTTCTGATATGTAATGATGAATCCAGGTTTCATCAACGATGACAACTCGACGCAAAAAGTCCTTCGGCTCTCACTTAAATTGTTCCAAATACTGCTTCGAAGTTGCCAGCCGCTTCCGCTTGTTGTCTACCGTGAGCAATTGAGACACCCATCGAGGCGACAATTTTTTCATAGCCAACTTATCATATAAAATATTACTATCAATCAGATAGATAACACTAGCTTCCCTAAGGAACGTCCTCTGTCTTCAATCACGGGTACTTATTAAACCGCCCTCGTCTATTACGGATTAGAATTATCTTGGAGATGTGTGATGATATATAAGAAATGTGTGATGTGTGTGTATGTTATATACAAAATATAATGCTATGCTTACACTTTTTAGAAATTAATTTCCAACTCAAGCTACAAATATTCTTTGACACTTCGTATAGGGTTTTCTACTTTCAAATGTATATATTTTATTACCATTCATTGAATTATTTGATGCAAATATTGTACCTTTAAAATGATATTGTAATTATTGTATATATATAAAATTATGCGAAAAGTTTAAGAATATTTTAAAGAATTACATCATTTTGTTAATTCTATATTCTATATTGTAATAGTTGGTGTTGTGGTTTTTTCTGTTATCGAAAATTTTTACCTTTCATATATATTGTATTATTTACAATAGATTAGTCTGCTTTAAATATATATTTCTCATATTCATTTACTTGAAAAATTATACATTAATGAGAGAATTAAGGATTTAAAATATGATATCAAATTTTTACAAAATGTATAGTTTGTAATTTAGTAAAATATTTCAAAAATTACTTCAAAGTCATCCGGTCTTGTTATATTGGCTCTGGACAACTCTTCCTACTATCTCTGGTTATATTTCTAAACAAAATACATGTATAACAATTATTAAGAGGAATAAATCTGTCAAAAAAACTTATTTTTATTTAATTTTTTTTATTACATTATATGTGTTTAATTAAAATTTAAAGAAAATAATCATCTCACATTTATTCTGTTTTTTAATATGCTATGGAAAAATAAAATATAGTACAACATTTTTTTCTCTCCTTTCCCTCTCACCTATCACCAAGTTCGGGGAAGTGACTGGTTCTCCCATAAAGGGTAGGACTGAACATACCCCATTGATATACAATTGTTTTTATTTTTTATACTTATTTTCCGAAGGAAAAAGAATCCGTATCCAAATGTAGCCCCTTGAACTCTGGCTTACATCAACAAAAATAGGGACACCCTAAATAAAACGACTTAAACATACACTCATATCATTAAATAAATAAGTAACATTATAGTAATAAAATATTACAAATAATTGTTACTATATTATAATGTGAAAAAATTTTTCTCTATAATATATTTTTATTTTATAGATTAATATTTTTATGCTTCATACTTTTAAATAGCATATATCAATATTAAATATTTTAATCATATAAATATTAATAATATGTATCAGTTTAGAAGTTATTCTATCAGTATTTAGATTTATCATTTCATTATTTATTCTAGAATTTAAAAATTTAACTTTAAATACTTCACGTATCCATACTTTTATACGAATTCACATTTAAATAGGTGCGACCAGTTTACTGGGGTTTGGTCTGCGGAACGATTTGCCAGTAAGTTTCCAGTAAGTTAAAAAACCATTTCTGACAGTTTATTACGTCATCGACGGAAAATTTGCAATTCAAAGACGGTTTGTGATATTTATATAGAAAACATACGAAAATGCATTGCACCATTGCCGTATGGACGTATTGACAAATTACTGCCGAACTTACGGAATACACTTTTAATCGCTTGTTCTCTGTCTCTCGCTCTCTTATTTTTCTGTTCTCCCACTCTTTCTTCTTTTTTCTGGATTCTCTCTGGTTTTTGCTTTCTCTCTCTCTCTCTCTCTCTCTCTCTCTCTCTCTCTCTCTCTCTCTCTCTCTCTCTCTCTCCCTCTCTGTTGCGCACAAAAGTATTTTACGACTAAAAAGTTAGCGACATCTATTGAACAGAAATGAACTACGTAACTCCAGCCAAACTTTCAAAAGGCTTTTCTCATGTAAAGCGAGGGAAATTTCAGCTCCTCTAAAATTTCTTCCAGTAAGAACAAAGACAGTGAAATTATGTATGTAAATGTACCTTAAATTTATAATAATTACTTTCTTTTTAAGCGCTAGCACGACGAGGAGCAGAAAACAAATTTTTATGGATTTTCTTTATTTTTTTACCCTGCTTAAAGAAATGTTTTTTTAGAGAAAATTTTTTTTACCTCTCTACAAATTAAGGGAACGAGACGTTAAAGTAAATGTACTTCCGTTATGGTAGTTCAGCGTGGCGCTCCGATCGAGGTATGTAGCACTCTTAAACAGACACTTAAAGTCCAAATTAAAGGATAGAAATAGGTCTGGAGTCGTGCTTTCTCTCTTGCTCCGGGGAAAGAGTAGGGAAGGAGCTCAACAATAACAATGGTATAGAGTATAGGAGAAACGTATATTTCTGCTGCGTATTTTTCTACTGCTACTGTTCCCCTACTTTCCTTTTCTCTCCACCTCCTCCCTTGTAAGAGAGAAACAACACAACTCCTGTATTGCTCTCTCACTTTGGTTTAGACTTCAACTGATTCAATTCTGTTCCCAAGAGTGCGCGGTCTAATATATGTCTATAAATTATACGATCTAGTGTTTATATATAGTTTTAATTTTAAAAATAGCAGTAGAAACCATGCTGGTCTCACGTGGTGGTGTGTATTTTACTCCAAAATGAACAATTTTTATCACTATTTAGTCTGTATAAAATTCAAATAACTTAAACAATAAGAAATATAAATATAGTTTTATATATATTAGTATACAAGTTGTACAAAAATTATTTAAAAATGGTGAAAGAACAATACAGAGAAACAGATGTTGCGAGAAAAATTTCTCATGTATCCTTTGGGGTCGATAGTCGGCATAATATGAAACAACAGGCTCACTTGCATGTTGTCGCAAAAAATCTTTATAGCCAAGATAATGGACATATTCCTTTATCCTATGGTCTTCTTGATAAAAAAATGGGCACATGCTCTAATGCCAGTAATTGTGGTACATGTAATAAATCTTTAAATGAATGTATTGGCCACTTTGGTTATGTTGATTTAGAATTACCAGTATTTCATGTTGGTTATTTTAGATCCATAATAGGAGTTTTACAGAGCATTTGCAAAAAATGTTCTCATGTTATGCTTAATTTAAAAGAAAAGAAGGCTTATCTTGATCGTGTTTTAAATCCTAATTTGAGTTATCTAACTCGAAAAGCCTTAAGAAAACAAATTCTTGAAAAGGCTAAAAAATGCAATATTTGTCCTAATTGTAAAGAGCTTAATGGTACTGTTAAAAAAGCTGGTCTTCTAAAAATTGTTCATGAAAAATATAAAAGTAAAAAAAGCAATGATCCTGCTGTACAATCAAAATTAGTTGAATATCAGAAGGTTCTGGAAGATAATAAAGAATTAGAAAATATTTTACAAAGTGGCTTAATTACTATACTCAATCCATTGGAAGTTTTAGGTATTCTGGAACGTATACCAGAAAAAGATATTCCTCTTTTAATGATGAATCCTGAATGTAGTGTGCCCAAGGATTTAATTTTAACTAGAATACCTGTACCACCTATTTCTATTCGTCCAAGTATTGTCTCAGATTTAAAGGCTGGAACAAATGAAGATAATTTAACAATGAAACTGACAGAAATTTTATTCATTAATGATGCTATACAAAGACATCGTCAATGTGGTATGAAAATTCAAATGTACAATGAAGATTGGGAGTTTTTACAACTGCATTGTGCACTTTATATAAATAGTGAAATGTCTGGAATTCCTTTAAATATGCAACCTAAAAAATCTGGCAGAGGACTTGTACAGAGATTAAAAGGCAAACAGGGTCGATTTCGAGGAAATTTATCAGGAAAAAGAGTTGATTTTTCAAGTAGAACTGTTATATCACCTGATCCTAATCTTCGAATTGACCAAGTTGGAGTACCCATATATGTAGCTAAAATTTTAACTTATCCTGAACGAGTTAACAAATATAATATAGAATTAATGAGACATCTTGTTCAAAATGGACCAGATATACATCCTGGTGCAAATTTTGTTGTAGAAGAAAAGACACAATTTAGAAAATTTTTAAGGTATGGAAATAGACAAAAAATTGCACAAGATTTACAATATGGTGATAAAGTTGAAAGGCACTTACATGATGATGATGTTGTTCTTTTTAACAGACAACCTTCATTGCATAAATTAAGTATTATGGCTCATAAAGCAAAAGTGTTAAACCATCGCACTTTTAGATTTAATGAATGTGTTTGTACACCATATAATGCAGATTTTGATGGAGATGAAATGAATTTACATTTACCACAAACGGAAGAAGCAAGAGCAGAAGCATTAGTATTAATGGGAAATAAGTCTAATTTAGTAACCCCACGAAATGGTGAACTCCTCATTGCTGCTACACAAGATTTCATAACTGGTGGTTATTTGTTAACTCAAAAAGATACATTTTTGAATAAATCTCAAGTTTTTCAATTAATCAGTTGCTTACTTGCTGGCTTTGATATAGCAATGAATATTACTTTACCTAAACCTGCTATTATAAAACCAGCAATCATGTGGACAGGAAAACAAATTTTCAGCCTTATTTTAAAGCCAAATGATAAATGCCCTGTAAAAGCTAACTTAAAAACTAAAGGAAGAGCATATACAAGTAATGAAGAATTATGTATTAATGATTCATATGTTATAATAAGAAATTCTGAACTTTTGGCAGGGTCGATGGACAAATCAACTTTAGGTTCTGGATCTAAACAAAATATATTTTATATTCTTTTACGTGATTGGGGAGAAGACATATCATCACTTGTTATGTGGCGTTTAGCAAGATTGTCCAGCTATTTTCTTATGAATAGAGGTTTCTCTATTGGTATTGGTGATGTCACACCTGGACACAGCTTATTAAAAGCCAAACAAGAACTTCTGAATACAGGTTATGATAAGTGTACCGAATATATTCAAAAAATGGAAAGTGGGCGTTTACCTTGTCAACCTGGCTGTTCTGAAGAGGAAACTCTTGAAGCTATGATTTTAAAAGAATTATCTGTAATAAGAGATCATGCTGGTAAAATCTGCTTAAAAGAACTGCATCCCAGTAACAGTCCTTTAATTATGGCACTTTCTGGTTCTAAAGGAAGTTTTATTAATATTTCTCAGATGATTGCTTGTGTTGGACAACAAGCTATTAGTGGTCATCGTGTACCTAACGGGTTTGAAGATAGAGCCTTGCCACATTTTGAGAAATATTCAAAAGTTCCTGCTGCGAGAGGGTTTGTAGAAAATTCTTTCTATTCTGGTTTAACACCAACTGAATTCTTTTTTCATACTATTGGTGGACGAGAAGGTCTTGTTGACACCGCTGTTAAAACAGCTGAAACAGGATATATGCAAAGAAGATTAGTAAAAAGTTTGGAAGACCTTTGTTTACATTATGATGCAACAGTTAGAAATTCAGTGGGAGATATTATTCAAATTTTATATGGAGGAGATGCTATGGATCCAACATACATGGAAGGTAAAGATTGCCCTGTAGATTACAAAAGAGTTCTTGATGATGTGAAATCTAGATTTGCATATAACAATGAGGATCCACTAGATGGTCCAAGCATTATAAAAGCAACAACAGAATTGTTAAGTTCAGAAGAATATGCTTGTTTAAGTGAAGAATTCAAACAAGAATTAGGACAATTCTTAAAATCTGTTGCTATTAAAATTGCTAGAATTCGACAACACATAAAAACAGATGCAGTCGTTTATAAATACATTGAACGTTTAACTGTTTCTCAATTAGTAGAATTTATTCACACTTGTAAAGAAAAATATATGAAAGCAAAAATTGAACCAGGTACGGCAGTTGGTGCTCTAGCTGCACAAAGTATTGGTGAACCTGGAACTCAAATGACTCTTCGAACGTTCCATTATGCTGGCGTTGCATCTATGAATATTACACAAGGTGTACCAAGAGTCAAAGAAATCATTAATGCAAATCCCAAAATAAGTACACCAATTATAACTGCTGCTTTGGAAATTGATAATGATCCTGAATTTGCAAGAAAAGTAAAGGGTCGCATAGAAAAAACTACCTTAGGTGAAATAACAGAATATATTGAAGAAATTTACCTTCCAGATGACTGTTTTCTTTTAATAAAAATAGACATTGAAAGAATCAAGCTATTGAAATTGGAGGTAGATATAAATTCTATTCGTTATTCCCTGTGTACTTCGAAGCTTAAGCTACATCCAAAAAATGTAGTTATTCAGGGAGATTCTATTCTTACTATTTATCCTAATAAACAAAAACATCATTTAAGCCATGTACTAAGTCAGCTGAAAGAAAATATCCCTAATATTATTGTTAAAGGAATTGCATCTGTATCTAGAGCTGTAATTCATAATGATGATTCATCAGGAAAAACACGTTATAAATTATTTGTTGAAGGAGACAATATGCGGGATGTGATGGCAACATTAGGAATCAAAGGCTCAAAAACTACTTCTAATAACACCATTGAAGTTTTTAAGACGTTAGGTATTGAAGCTGCTAGAGCTACTATAATGACAGAGATTAAATTAGTTATGGAAAATCATGGAATGAGTATTGACAGAAGACATCCAATGCTTGTAGCTGATTTAATGACTAGTAGAGGTGAAGTTCTAGGTATAACAAGACAGGGCTTAGCAAAAATGAAAGAATCTGTTCTGAACTTAGCTTCGTTTGAAAAAACTGCTGACCATTTATTTGATGCTGCCTACTATGGACAAAAGGATGCAATTAGTGGAGTTTCAGAATCTATCATCATGGGTATACCTGTTCCAGTTGGAACTGGAATATTTAAACTTCTTCATAAAGCAGAAAAAGATGCTTTAAAAAGGCGAAATTTGTTATTTGACTCTGAAAATAATGATAAAAAATTACATACGTAATGTTTTGTGTTTGAGTCATGTAAATAAAATGTACCTAATTTATGTTATCTAAGTATATTTAATATATAATTTTAATTGTATTATATAAAAAATATATTTTTTATTATTTATAAGTTTCTGTTTTTTATCATACCTTTCAAAATATTATTTGTAATTTACAACTTGGCAATACATTGACAAAACATTGGCAAAAATTATATAGTGGCTGTCTGCCATCTCCAATATATAAACTAAAAAAATAATGTCCTCAAAAATGTATTATTGCTGAAGTAAAAATAATCAAATAAATAACCATGATTATTAATATTTTTAAATAAAAGTTTGATTTTTCTCTACTAATTATTCTTTTATCTAAAAAGCATACGCATTTTACGCTAAATCTATTGTTACAATTATTTTCTGAAATTTTTATAATGTACCGTCTACATTTGTTTTAAACTTTTCAATATAATAGTACATTTCTTACCAAGTATGGAAAGGCTTTATTTACGAAACGAGAGGTTTGCGGCCCGAAGCGAGGCCAAGGGTTGTAACGAGGTTCGTAAAAAAACCTTTTCGTACTAGGTAAGGACTATATTTGTTCTGATGAGATATTTTTGCTCATTCTAACCTACAAATCGCACCTTCACCACTTGATTCCGGTTCTCATGAGGAAAAATATAGTCCTTACCTAGTACGAAAACGCTTTTTTACGAACCTCGTTACAACCCTCGGCTTCGCCTCGGGCCGCAAACCTCTCGTTTCATAAATAAAGCCTTTCCATACTCGGTAAGAAATGTACTATTCTGCAGCTGTCTAGCGGAAGCAAAATACTACTTTTCCTCACTAGGAATAAAAGTGTTTATGACCGCTTCCCGACAAATTACAAAGAAGAATTTTACTTTTCCTCTCTTGGGAGAAAAAACGAATGAACAAGGTAGGATTCTCAGTTTTCCGTGCCTGTGTAGCATCTGGTAGCATCTGGCAACTACAAGGTTTAGACTTTATATGCGTCACTCGATCGCGGGCTCGACCTTTTTTTGCACTTTGAGTTAGGTATTCGAGACTTTAAAATAAAATAGGATTTATATTCTATCTGAAATTTATTATAAAAATTCTTATGCTTTTTAAGTATTAAAAATTATCTATATCTTTTTTTCAATTAGTTTTAATTTTAAATTCTATTTATTATGCTATTAAAAATTTTTAAATTTTAATTTAAGAGTAGATTATTAACAAACTTATAATCTTCAATTGATTAGTCTTATATACTTTTAGAAAAGGGGGGTTCCGCCTCCCAACCTTTACCTCACGATCCTACATTACTTCTTCACATACTTTATCAATGTCCAAATAAGAGGAATTATTTGATTTAATGTTATGAAATTGAAATAAATTGCTGGAATAACCTTAAGAGAAAACCGATAATATTATATTTTTTTCAAATCCAACGAATTACATTTTATGTTAGGGCAACTTATTTCGGAGCGAGTATCATCTGGACCTTTAGACAGCTTTAGACATTATGCCTGTTCGCTCTATATATTTGATATTGTTTAATTATGTAAGTTAGCCATTCAATTTTTTATGGATTTCTTGAAGAAAGAAAAAGCGCTCTCGTATAGGAAAATAGTATGTGACACACAGGAGCAAAGGCGCACTTTAGCAATGTACTCGCTTCGCTCGGGCGGCATACATGCCGTCGTCAGAAAACGCCTATTTTGCTCCCTTGTGTCACAATGTGCTATTTCCATGCGATGAACGCTTTTTCTTCTTCAAAGATTTGCACAAAACATTGGAAATCACGTAATGAAAGCAGATGAATTTTTTTTCTTATTTTATGCTTGTATATCGAAGTAAACAATAGACCAAATTTCATCTTTAAGATTATACAAGCGATAAGAGAGAGAGAGAGAGAGAAAGAGCGAGAGAGCCGAAGAGAACTGGAGAGCTATAGAAAACCAGAAAATGTTCAATCTTATATATGTTTAGTCACTTTTTAGATATTAACTATACATTAGGAGACGAATTTACTTTACGATCTTCACGTTTAGATGGCGATATTATATATATATATATATATATATATATATATATATATATATATATATATATACCAATAATAGATACATATATTTATCAATAAAATTCAGTTAACAGGCGCCATTACTTGTGTAAACATTATAATTTTTGATCAGCGAAAAATGAATCGTGATAAATCGTTTTCTCGACATGTCCTTTTGCACTATTTCGATTTGAAAAAAAGTCTAGTAGAAATTTATCGATTGCTTCAAGAATGTTATGGCGAACAAGCTTCATCGCTTACAATATGTAAAGAGTGGTTTCAGCGGTTGAGAAGTGGAGATACTGATGTTAATGACAAAGAACGTTCTGGACAACTGAAAAAGTTTGAAGATAGTGAATTGCAAGCATTATTGGACGAAAACTCAGTTCAAGCGCAGAAAGAACTCGCTAATAAATTAGGAGTTAGTAACAGAGCAGTTCGCAAATGTTTACATGCGATGGGAAAGATTCATAAAGAAGGAAAATGGATGCCACACGATTGACCGAAAGTGCTATTATGAATCAATACAACATCGCACTGCTTTTGCTTGTCAGGAAAAAAGAAGAGTTTTCTGTAGCGTACCAAAATGGAATTTCCACGGCCAAAAGATATTGCTGTGCATTTGGTGGGACCAACAGGGTGTGCTGTACTATGAGCTACTAAACGGAATGAAACCGTCACTGTCGAGGTACATAAACGCCAACCGAATGATTTGCAACAGAAATTGATCGAACATAGATCAGCAATCGCAAGCAATAGGCACAAAATCATTCTCTTGCATGACAACGATCGGCCACATGTTGCGAAAGCCGTCAAAAAGACCCTATTGGAGCTAGAATGGGAAGTGTTGCCGCATCCAGCGTACTCGCCAGACAGCGTCTTCTGATTACCACCAGATTACTACCTATTCAGATCGATGCGGCACGATGTCGTTGATACACACTTCCGACATGTTCAAGAAGTGCAAGAATTTGTGGATGATTGGATTGTCTCGAAACCACCATCGTTCTTCCGCTACGGTATTGCTATATTGCCAGAAAAATGGGAAAAAGTAGTAGAAAATGACGGAAAATATTTTGATAAAGCTAACGTGTATTCATTTTCCATCATAAATGTCCTTTTTCCGTTAAAAAATGTCGGAAACGAAGTTTAACTCCTAATAATATCTGATTCTACTTTCTTGAAATAAATATGTTTTAATAAATTCGTTAGAGTACAGTTGAAGATCTTGGAAATATTTATTAAATTTTACTTTTTGATAAAAATTTCAGTTTTTTTTTTTTTATAAAATCGATATTATCTTGAAAATTAAACATCGGATTGAAAAATAACAAGAGTAACTTTCAATTTATAATTAAATTTTTCATGAGAATTAAGTATTTCCGAAACCAAAAACTTAATATTTCTTTTTTGGTTCCAATTGATTTTTTTGGCTCCCACCGATTTTCTTTGACTATAACCAGACTTTTGTCGATTCTTTTTGGCTCTCATCGGTTCTCTTTTGAAATCTCACTGGCTTTCGTTGGTTTTCCAACTGGTTCTCCTGTTCTCTTTAGAAGTGAGTATCCCCTTACATTTTGGCATGAGAAATGGGGCAACTTGTTTTGGAGTGATTGCGCTCCTGACCTTTAAGTATATACCATCCCTATACAAGCTGCGAAAATCTGATCTGTTGGACTTAAAAAATATAATATTGCCGGTTTTCTACTAAGGTTTTGTCTGTAGTTTATTTAAACTTCGTAAAATTAAATTAAATAATTAACTTGTAAGTGGAATTTTGTAGATATGTAAGTGGGATCAGGAGGTAGGGTGCAGGGGATGGTGTTCCCCTTCTATAGAAAGAAATAACAAAATCTAATAATAAACTTAAGATTATAAGTTTATTCATCATACAATGTTCAAATAAAATATAAATAAACCTTTAATAGCATAAATAATAGAATTAAACATTTAAACTAATTAAAAAATAAAAAGATATTGATAATCTTTAATACAGAAACATGATGGGAAACTTAGGTCCAATTTGACTAAACAAATGGTTAGGTATTTTCTTTTTTATATTAAAAGTTCATTTTTTATCTGCGAAAGAAAATCTCTCTTTTCTCTAGTGAAGTGAGCAGAGGCTCGTAAGTCCTGAATGTTCAAATGGAATGTTTAAATTAATTTTTAGAAATTATGTCTTCTTCAATTTTAATAGTGCATTGTGCAACTATAGGGAGTGAAATAGACGTTTTCTGACGAGGGATGTTTGTCGCTCGAGCGTAGCAAGGGCGTCAATTTATCCGAATCTGAAAAGACCTTTACTCTCGTGTTACACATATTATTTTTTAATTAAATATTATATAAAATAACAAATTTCTATAAGATCATTATAGATATAATTATAATTACTCGTGGATTTGAAAATTTTATGTCTTTTTGCTATTTCAAATATACTTTTCCTAGTTAATGAGCATAATATTCATGGTATTTTTAAATATATAATTCTATATGAAATGATCATTATTTTAAATTACATGAATTTTGTCTAATTTTTTTAGAAATTGAAAAAATTAGCGAAAAAGATTCAAATGATTTTGAATATATATATATATATATATATATATATATATATATATATATATATATATATCAATGTTTCAATAAATTAAATTACATTATATTGTACTTGAATAGAAAAAAAAGAATAATTATAAATATTTAATAATTTAATATAGATAAATATATAAAATTATTATATAAAATTAAATTAAATCTATGTATAAATATAAATTAGATTATATATGAAATGACTTTCCCGCACTTGGGGCGCAAAATACGATTTTTTGCAGCTGTCTAGAGGGAGCAAAATACTACTTTTCCTCCCTAGGGAGGAAAAGTGTTTATGGCCGCTTTCCGACCAATCAGAAAGCAGAATTTTACTTTTCCTCCCAAATAAATGAATGAACGGAACCATGTAGTCCGGTAGGATTCTCAGTTTTCCGTGCCTGCGTAACATCTGGCATTTACGATGTTTAGACTCACGAGTATATGCGCGAGTCGACGGCGAGCTCGACCTTTTTTTTGCATTTTGAGTTAGGTATTCAAGATTTTTAAATAAAATAGGATTTATATTCTATCTGAAATTTATTATAAAAATTCTTATGTTTTTTAAGTATTAAAAATTATCTATATCTTCTTTTAATTAGTTTTAATTTTAAATTCTATTTATTATACTATTAAATTTTTTGAAATTTTAATTTGAGCGTAGATTATTAACAAACTTATAATCTTCAATTGATTAGTCTTATTTATTTATAGAAAAGGGGGGCTTCTCCCCCCCCCCAACCTCCGGCGGGGGTTTCACCCCCTGCACCCCACCACCCAATCCTACATCTCTTCTTAACATACTTTAAAAATTTCCAAATAAGAAGAAATTATTTAATTTTATTTTATTCAATTCAAGTAAATTGCAGATATAACCTTAAGAGTAAACCGACAATATTATTTTTTTTTCAAACCCAACGATTGCATTTTATGTTAAGGCAACTTATTTCAGAGCGAGGATCATTTGGACCTTCAGATTTTATACCTGCTCGCTCTATCTAAGCATGACTAACACATGGGGAAGGGGGGTTGACATTCTTTGATTCTGCGAGTTTGCCGTTCAATTTTTTGTGCATTTCTTTGAGAAAGACGAAGCGCCCTCGTATGGGAAAATAGTATGTGACACACGGGAGCAAATTTTTCACCCTTGTGTCACAATATACTATTATTCAATTCATCTGTCAATTCGAAAATTTCGTTTATTGAATTTCACAATTCATCGTTAACAAATAATTTATGAAACCATTTTTTTTTATTTTGTATAACTGCAGATGAATACCTAAATCTACTACTATACTATAAATTCATTAGAATATTGATTCTATTACCAGCTATTACTATTATTTTAATTATTGTTTTTAAAATGAGCACAAATCGAATAAGAACGCATTAATTATCACGAGATATAGGTGCGCGATTATTAGCTGGTTTAGTAGATGTTAGGAGAAACATGGACCGATCGGATGTACATCCTTCGATTACTTCGGTCGATGAAGAAGGTGTTATCAGGTTTTGCGCTATACCCACTCCATAAGCCAACGACAGTACTGCCAAAAAAATGACAACGCTCGAGCGCAAGATGAGCGCTGCCGTGCCATCGGTGCGATATGCACGGTCTGCTCTGGGCTCTGGCTGGCTCTAGGCCTTTGGATCACGCTTTCTGGCATAAGATAATTTAAAATCATTTCAAATTCGTAATAGCGCACGTCTTTCAACAATAAAACTTAAAAGTTGTTTTGTGAATAGGCAATTATAGTTTAACTGAATTCTGAAATTGTCCCTGTCCACGCAGTTTTCACTTTTTTCGTAATACCAGCTTTAACCTGCTTCATTTGGATTTACTAGGATTTACGGCACAAAAAGCGTTGCAGCGCAAGCCGCACTCAACCTGGTTGCGCGCGCAAATGCAAAATGCACTTGCAAATAACCCGATAACACACGTTAGTTAAGTTAGGGTTAGTGTTATTGGATATTATCAGTTATTATTTACTATTACTTACTTACCACCAGTTACCACGGTATAGTTATAACATACAGGTAGTTTTGTAAAATCAGATATAAGAATTTCATAAACAATCTGATGTTAATACTAAGGATAAATCGCAAATAAGTAACTACAAAACAAGATAGGTGTCGAAAATTAATCTGGCGAGATAAAGATTCGTTATATTTATTATATTTTAAAAATAAGATTGCAATTGAAAAATGTTTCCTATAGAAATTTGGGAAAAAATTTTAGGATATACAGAAGCAATTACACTGGTTCAATTACGTGCTGTAAATAGTTCATGGAATTCTATTATAACTAAATATTTACAGGTATGTAAATTAAATCATTTAATATTTCAAAAAGTGCAGAAAATTGTGTGATTCATTATTATTGTTTTTTTTTTTTTGTAAAAGTAAATATATAAGTATATATGAAAATATTTTAACTAAAAAATATGAAAAATGTAATGAATGTTATAAAATAAGTAACAAATAATTTTCTATGAAATTATAAAATATACTTTAAAAGCGTAAAAATAATTAATTTACTTTTTAATAAAAATCATTTTCATTATTAATTTGAACATAATTTATTACATTTGTAGGAATCAGATTCTTGGTTTAAACAATGTAAACAAGATATACCACAAAAATATTGGTTGATATTGTTAGAAAACTCTTTTTACTTAAACACATTATTTGATGAAGCCTTTGTTAAAAATGAATATAATAAATATAATTATAAAATTTGGATAAGGATATACAAGGCTTGGATTAAATGGCAAAATGTGCAAGACTTCAATATTTATACTGTTGATGAATTTTCACCTATTCCGGATTATCGCCCATCAGAACGCATAACATGCATGACTGTCTTAGGTTTGCTTAGCTATAAAATATAATAAAAAAAAATAATATGTCAAAAATAATTTATTTAGGAGATTTGGTTGCTGTTGGCTCTACTGAAGGATTCATCAGAATATTTGATTTAAGTACTAATAAACCTTTGTGTAGATTTGACCAATTAAATCAAATAATGGATATAAAATTGTTTAATCAAGGTAAATACAAAAATAAAGTTATGCATGCACAAGAAATTTTATTAATAAATTTTGCCGTAGGAAAAAATAATAAATTTTTTTTAATTGCAACTTCAATTGATAACAATTGTAAAATTTGGAATATATCAACTCAAAAAGGATTGATGACCATGTCTGGTGATGTAATATGGTATATTTCATTATATTTTTATGTAAAATAAATTTTATTCAAATATAATTTATTAATATCTAAATAAATATATAAATGTAAATAAAATTATTATATTTTATTAATATTTATTGTTTAGTGTGGGGTATAAATATTGTTGTATAACATTATTACCTGGACAAATTGACATTTATAAAATAGCAGCTGTAAATTGTTTTCCTACTAGATTATATATTCAAGATTTAAATATAATTGAATTAACTCAAAATTATTGTAATTTTATATCAAATATGAAATTTGTAAATATGATAATTAATAATTATCAGGTAAGTTATAACGTTTAAGCAAAATAGGTACATTCATTAAAATAATATCATTTTTTAATTTAAGATAAATTTTTGGTCCAAAAATGGATTTTATTGTGTACTTGATTTAAGAGAAATTGATGATTTATCTAAAAGTTTTTTTGTTACATATATTGGAGTACCTAAGAACGAAAAAGTTCGTAATTACTATTTATTTAATCCACATACTTTATTCTGTATTACAGGTAATTGATGAATATAAAAAAAAATTTTCTGAACATAGAAACTATTATATTTTATATTTAAGTTGTACTTTTTTTAGAAAGAGGACATTTGGGTATATCTGTGAATAAGGATAAGTGGCAAATGTACAATGTTTTTCCTTTTTTGCAAGGTCTTGTATCTGCAGTTTTATTTGCTGTTCGAATATTAGTCCTAGGATTAGATTCAGGTAAAGACTTCAGATTATGTATTAATAGAATAATAAAATATTTAATAACATAACATTATATAATGTAGGTGATATTTGGCTGTTCTCAGTTGAAAATGAGTTAGGTTTAAAGTCTATCAATTTTCAAAGTAAAAAATCAAAGAAGATCCATGTTTCTTCTGAACCCATAGTTTCAGTAAATTTAATGGAAATTTCAGAGGATCAAAGATTGTTAGTTGCTACCAAAAGTACTGTTTATCACATTGAACTCAAAAATGTTATAGTTTAAGATTAATTAAAATATTTTAGAAGAATAGATTTTTATGTTCTCTATTTTTATATAAGTGATTGTATATAGTTTAAATAGAATATTAAGAAGTGTAAATAAGATTATATCTTTATATTTATTATAAAATAATATAACATAAGACAATAAATTATTTGTATAAAAATGTGATAGTAATGCAAAATAAAACTGTTTATGTAATTATTAATTATGTTTGTATAATATAAGTTTTAATTATAATCTGGTCTGTACACTTGCTGTACCATATGTAAGATCCCAGTCTATGTACACTGATAAATCTTTTTGGGAAACAGATGGACGAATGGCATTTAAAGCTTCTTGAAAATCAAGGAAAGTCATTTTTCTTACATTCTCCTGACGAATATCCTCTAATTCTTCAAAAGGAATACTTCTAATTGGACCCATACTGGCTTCTTTACATAAATTTGTCATATCAGCACCAGAATAACCTTCAGCTAATTTGGCAATTTTATAAACATCATCAGTAGTTAAGCTATGACATTCTGACTTTAATAAATTACGAATAATCTGTGCTCTTGCCTCCAATTCGGGTAAAGGGATATATAAGCGTTTTACAAGTCTTCTACGTGCTGCTTCATCTAGTTCATAAGGCCTATTTGTAGCACCAATTACTAAAATACGATCTTCATCTCCAGTTGCTGCACCATCAAGTTGTACTAAGAATTCTGTTTTCATTCTTCTAGAAGATTCATGCTCAGTTTCAGATCTTTGACATAATAAAGAATCAATTTCATCAATAAAAACAACAGATGGTTGTTCCACTCTTGCTACCGCAAAAAGTGCCCGTACCATTTTTTCTCCTTCACCTATCCACTTAGATGTGAGAGAACTAGCAGAAATTGAGAAAAATGTTGATTTACTTTGAGATGCAATACATTTACCAATTAATGTTTTACCAGTACCAGGTGGTCCAAACAACAAAATTCCTTTTGGTGGCCTCCTTAATCCTGTAAAAATATCAGGACGCAACATAGGAAAAACTACAATTTCTTTAATAATTCTTTTAGCATGATCTAATCCTGCAATATCATCCCAAGAAACTGGATTTCCGGAATCCATAATTTCATTCTTTATAAGTTCTATCATTTTTGGTTCAATATTCTTAAGTCTTTCATCTATTGGTTCACAAGATTCCTCTTGCTTAGGTTGCTCATCTTTTAATGGATTTACATAAGGAGAATTGACAAATTTGCCACCAAGGGATTTTTTTACAGAAGGTGGTCTAATATTTGAAACAGAATTTTTATTATTTTTTATCTGCTGATTTTTCAATACAACTTTTGCTGTTTTAAATGCTGAATACTTTATTTCCTGAGATTTTTCATCTTTTTTATCAATTTGTAGTATTTCATTTTTAACAGGAACATTTATTTTATTTCTATTTATTTTCTCAGGATTTGAATACTGCTTTTCAAAACGGGAATGTTGTTTTTCATTATTTTTTTCAATTTCAACATCTTTCTTTGATAATTCAAAAAATTTATCTTTATTTTGATTTTCTTTATTATTAATTTGAATAACATTTGTTTCCAACTGAGGTCTTTTTCTCATTCTTGGAGATGTATCTTCATTTTTCCATAATTTCATAACTTTTTCCACATCTTTATCAACATAATTCTTATTTTTACAAGTTGAAGTATTTTCAGTCGTACAAGGTAATTTTTCTAGAAACTGCAAAGCTAAATTTGGATCATTTAAACAAGGTCTCCATTGTAAAGGATTATTATTAGTCATTATATTTAATGAATTTATTTGTTGCCAATAATTATTTAAACCATTTTGATTGTCTACTAATCTTGTATAATTTTCTAATTCATTTTGCAGTATTGTACCAGCAACATCTTCATTAATTCTGTAAAAAAACATGATAACTGTATTGATTTATTCTACAGATTTTTTATTATTGTATTTTAACATACTCATGTTTACATATTATATATTTTGTAAACAAACATCTTCGTTCAATGTCTGCAGTTTCATAATTTGTTTTATTTGTCTTAGAAAACTGAAGTGTTTGATAAGCAGCAACATAACATTTTTTTAATTTTTCACGGATAGCTTCATCATTTTCTTGCATTTTAAATATTTTATTAAATACTATTCTTAATATTTATTTCATTATTCTTTATTCAACTAACTACTAATTTTATGTAACTAAAACAATAATTTAACAAATTATAGAATTTTTTTAATCGAAAGCCTGTTTATCTGCCTTTATATTACATAAATGACTTTATATACTTTTCTGCTATATATTGAAGAAGCTGATGGTGCATATGTTGTCACCAGGTGTCATATCATATAATCGGATATATATATATATAATTATACATCACAATTCGCATCGCGTGTGCCTGTATCACTACACTACCCTTACTCCATAGTGCTCCATACGGTACAGTCTTACTATAATATATATATATATATAAGAATGCTATACATTACATAGCTGTGCTATGCGAGTTATATACTGCTATATGTGATATATGCGTGGCTAATACCAGCTAATACTGTGAACAGTGAGTACTGTGGTTATTAGTAACTTCTAACTTCTGTTCAAAACCTGTACAATTCGGTATTTGCAGAAATTAGTTATATATTTGAAAAGAGCTGAATGAAAACTAAGAAAATAATATTTCTTAGTTCGTGAAAGCTCAGCTGAATTTACTATCGCGCCATCGGTAAAGGTGTAAGTTACTCGACAAAGTGCCCATTTTCAATGAACATGATGTATGTTGGCGGCCAATTGTTATTTATATTACCGTTTTCACAATTTTCAAATTTCACAAAAAATATGCGTTATACTCTGTAAGCTCTAGAAGTGCATAAGACTTGATGAATATTAATATTAGATGAAAGCATGATCTGCCATTTACAAATTTCGAGGTAATTAATATTTTTCAGAAAGTATTTTTAATTTTTTAATTCAAGAATATCAAAATTTTTCATGTTTCTTTAAAGAAAATTGATATTGTAATTTTTAATCAACGAAGGCTGTGACTAGGTAGTGGACAATGTCAAAACCTTGTAGCTCCAAAGAACAAGAAGAACACAATGCTATTACAGCTGACAAATGCAATCTGTTTCTCAATTCTGAAGATCGAGAGACTTTTAACAACTGGTTACATTGTATATGCATTGTTACATTTGATCTAGAATTGGGACAAGTTATTGAAGTAAGTTCTCATTAGCTAAGATTATATAGGTATGATTTAAGTAAATTTTAAGTAACAATTATGTATAGGCAATTTATCCTGATGATATCATTCTTTCGGAACAAGAAAGATCCAATATTTGCTATCTAGCATTTCCTGATTCAAACTCTGGATGTATGGGAGATACACAGTATCATGTCAGAATTAAAAAAGGTGCTAATAGCAAAGATTGTAAAGAGACTCAAGCATTAAAAGACTATGATAGAAAGTCTCCAATGTTCTTACAAACTGACAAAGACTATTTTTGGGGTTTTGTATATTTTCGTCAAGTTAAAGATAAGAATCTTCCAAGAGGCTACTTCCAAAAGGTAATAAAAATAACTATAAAAGGCTAATACTCAAACTATATTTATTATTAAAAATTCATCCTCTGTTTCCTTTAGAGTATTGTATTAGTAACAAGGCTTCCTTTTATAAATCTATTTAGTGAACTATGTGCTTACATTGCTCCAGAATTTTTTGACAGTGGTAATATTTGTATGATAAAAATAATTCGAGAAATCAGTAAGTGGTCAGCTCCTGTTCCAGGTCAAGTGTTACACTTACCTTTATTAGACATACTTTTTCAAGTAAGTGTTTTAAATGTACTTTGTATTAACATAAATACATTTAATACACTAAAAGTTTATATTTAATACAATATCATATAGTTAATAAAAATGTATAAATATTTAGATATCTCAAATAATTTTTTATTAATTTTGATATTAATTAAAGTTATTATTTAAGCTTTATAATTTATTTTAGTTATCTTAAATTATATCTGATCCACATAATATTTTAGACATTCATTCCAAATCATCCTTTCAAAACAGCAGTGCCAAATGTTGCAGCCACAGAGTGTGCTCCTTTAAGAGCTGCAACTGCTAGAAGTTTAATTCAAGCCTCAGCTTATAATGGTGATATGTTTAAAAGTCTTTCAAGTGTGGTATCTCATATTCATTTATTATGGGAACTTGTTTTGTTAAGTGAACCAATTGTTGTTATGACTAGTTCACCAACTACATGTTCAGAAATTGTTAATACTTTAACTGCGTAAGTAAATTCTATTTTATTCAAAATTAAGACTAGAATTTCAAATTCAATTTCTTTTTTATTGTGGACTGCAAAAAAAGGGTGTAATTTAAATAGTTATAGCCCTTGGATCAATTTTGAAAAATAGCATAATCATTAACATGTAAAAATTATGAGCATAGAAAATTTATTTATTATAAAATAATAAAATATAATTTACTTTATATGACTATTAAAATGAATGAAATAAAATTCTTACGATTTTATATTTATTTTAAGAATGATTGCTCCATTGAAATATTGTGCTGATCATCGACCCTACTTTACTATTCATGACTCAGAATTCAAGGAGTATACAATGGATAGTCAGAGCCCACCAGCTGTCATTCTTGGTGTTACAAATCCTTTCTTTGCCAAAACTTTGCGTCATTGGCCACATATAGTACGTGTAGCTGAAGATGGTGGATCAGTTGGAGGTATTTTTTTTATATTTATAAATACTAGAATAAAATATATCTTTTCGCTTCAGTTTCAAAATGAAACTTTGTTTTTTATTTGCAGATAGTCCAAAGTATAAATCAAAAAGATCTGAAGGCCTTAAGGTTTTAGATTCTAAACCTGGATTGTATACTCAATATAAGCCTTTTCTCCATAAAGACAAAACAATTTTAAAAAAGCTTCTTAGAGGCGTACAAACAAAAAGGCCAGGAGAAGTACAAACTGCTTTATTAAAACGACATCTTACTGAACTCACAGAAAGTTTCATGTTTCCATTAGAAAGATATATAGCAAGTCTTATGCCTCTTCAAAAAACAATATCTCCTTTCAAGGTATTTAATTTAATATATAATTATAAACATAATATAACTTTACAAACACTTAGTATATAATTTACAACTTTTTTTATTACCTTTTTTAATTATAGGCTACACCAATCCCACAACTATTTAATCCTGATGACTTTTTAGCATCACTAAATATTTCAGGTCCTCAATTAACTACAGGGATAAAAGGTGATTGGGTTGGTCTATACCGTAGATTTTTTAGATCACCTAATTTTTCAGGATGGTTTCAGGCCAGATATCTCGAGCTTACTAATAAATTACAAGCAATCCAATTAGAAGCTCTTTCTCAAGCAGTAATTAAAACTATATTAAGACAAATTGTCTAACTGAATATATAAAAATAGATTCAAAATCATTTTAATTAGAAATTTTTATGGTTGTAGGATTTAACTGAGTGGGTTAAAAATAAGCAAGAAGTTGAAGTGGTTGATATGATTTTAAGAATTCGTCAAAAATTGGAGAAAAGCAATCTCGATGATGTACCATTAGAATGTTCAGTTCAAGAAATGTTACGTGAACGTATAAATGAGATTACACAAGTGTTACCAGATGATTTACGAACCATTTTAAACAAAGAATCTTGACAATACTGCCGTGGTGTCGCAATACCAAAGCTGCAACGGCAACCAATTTATTACAGGATCAAAGTGCAAGGAACTTGTTAATTAGTTATCAAAATCAAATGTATAACTTTATTAACATTAATTCCAATTTTTATAATTTAAGAAAGGTAACATCTTGTAATATGTTTTTTGCAAGTAAATGTGTTTTATGTATTTTTGTATACATCAAAAATTGTAAACCATTCATATATGAAATTACATAATAATCACATTAATCTTGCAAATACATCATTATTTCGAATACAATACACTTTCTTAGTATATACTTATGAGAAAATAGATTTTAAAAAACTCAGTCAATAAGTTGAGATTAACGCCAATACTGCTCTTAAAAGTATTAAGAGTGATGTTTATAACACTCATATTTTGTCTTTTATAGTCGTTCTTTATGGTGGTCAATTCATAAAGCTGAATTATTTATAACTCTACTGTATATTTTAAATATCTCTTTGACATTAGATAAATGTTGCCTTAGAAAAAGGAAACAATTTTAGTCAATTCAAAGAATTGCTTTTCTCTGAATTTGATTTTTTTTAAATGAAATTTACAAAACAATGTTAATGTAAATGACCATACTGTGTATTTAAACAAAACTCATGTATATAAGCAAAGGAAATTGTTGATAAAATAGATATTTTTATACGTATTAAAATTGTCTTTTTTATAAAAAAAGATCATTTCATTTAACAATTTTGTAAGATATCTTATTAGAATTCATTTCACTGTAATTATAATAATATGCAATATCTACCGAGTAATATAAAAATACTCGAAATAACATTTATTATATTTCTGTTGCTTTTTTTTTCTCATATTAACATCAATCTAAACTTTGGAAAGATAACGAATTATTCATCAGATCTATTTATTTTCTTCAATCTCTCGACGACGAAGATCTTCCATATTCCTGACTAAATGGCTGTAAATCAGATAAGCTTGGATTAACTTAAAAATTGTAATAGTATTCAAATTAGTTTTTATGAAACTTACCAGCCTCTGGATGGCGTCATGTATTCCCCGATACCATTCTGCTATTGCTAACGAATTATCCGATTGTATCAACACTTGCAATCCCAGCATAGTATTTATAAGATACACATTTTTTCTATTGCTTAATTTCTCTGCTGATTCTATAAAGGCACCATTCAAATCCACTGATATATCAGGTTTAGCTGCAGCTGATTGGTCCATTTTCTGAAATTAATAGTATATTAAAAAATATTCAAGCAGTATTTCTCATTTTTATTAATTTCAAAAATATTAATGTACCATTGCATCAAAGGTTTTCGCATCCTTAAAAAATAATAAAAAGAGTTCTGTTAATACCGCATAAGACATACTCCAAGCTTTCCTCAATTTTTTTCCATTTTCAGTCGTTATCTTCGTTTTATTTATTACTCCTTCTTTGAGAATACACTGTAAAAAATTTTGAATGAATTTGGACTAAGTCCATCTGAATTTCAAAATTTCTGGAGCTTACCATGTTTCCATCAAAAAGTTGAGGCCAATCACCATTTGAGATAGTCCGAACACGGCTTTCACTGATGACTGAGGGTAGAGCCCAAGAGGACTCATTACTGTTTTCTTCAAAAAAGTAGATTTTACCTTCAGCATCATTTGATGAAAACCACTACAAATTATTAAATTCTTTAATAAATAATAAAAATTAAATCTAGATAATTCAGCTAAAAATATTATCATTGCTTAATCTAATTATTTATTTCAATATCACAAGAAATGTTGTCGAATTTATATAAATATTATAGATGTCGTATTATTACAGTGGAAATAAAAAATGGATTTTTCAATTACAAATCCAGCATTTGACTATACAAAAGAAGGAACGTGAGAAAATATTATCACAGCTTAGAAAAACTAATAGTCTTCTTTAATATATTGTTATTGCTATTTGGAACTTGTTAATAAAATAGAAATATTAATTGTCTTTTAGACTATTCATTTCCAAATCTGATTGCACTATATAGAATTTAAAAAATCATTGTTCAGAGAATATATCATATAGAAAAATGTATTTCAAATAATCTAGGTACCTGGAATAATATCGAACTAGACTTTCATATTATTTATTTTGACTTGATTTTTCATTCAAAATTTTTCAAATATCAACAGAATAAAAAGAATTGTTAGATTAATGTTTGTGTAAAAATGCAGCTCATCTAACTGATTAATTGTAAACTAGAATATAAATTATTAATTGTTGTACATATATACATAAATAAATTTTTGTTTATAAAAAATTGTATTTTTCACTTTTAATATACCTTGAAGAGTATATGAATCTATTATATAAAAAATATAAGTAATAATTAAGCAAAATTTTAATTAAACATTATTTTTAATTATTAATCAAACAAAATTTTAATTAACATAAATTATTATTATTGATTTATAATTAAATATAATTATAGCTGGCAGTCAGACTGATCCTATGTGCAATTACCCTTCTTGAATTTGAAATATAAAACTCAAAATTAATTTTATTAGGAAAGAACAATCTGACTGCCCTTAATCAAAACTTTACCCATCAGCAGCACTTCAGAATCAAATTAAAATCTATAATAATGAAAATATATGTTCCCACACCCCTTTCACCTATACAGTATCCATTCCATCTACAATATCCAATCAAATTAATAAAGAATAAATATTATGTAACAAATGAAATTTAAGTTTTGCATTTTACAATATAAATTAATTTATAATTGATTCTAATGAATAACGTATGATAAAAAGTTTGAAAAATTATTTTGCTTTACAATTCGACGACATACAGAATCTTGAGGTCCTGATCAAATGCTTTCGACTATTTAAAGAACCTTATGGTTCTTAAAAACGTTAAACAAAATTTCATTCAATTCGTATTTTTAAATTAACTGAGAATCTTTTTAATTTGATCGATTAACGTAATTAAATAAGATACGTTCGCACTCGGTCATCCATTGGGCTCATCAGTAGGACGATAAGGGTAACCTATTCCGAAACGTACAAAAATTCAATAGTAAATTAAATACTTGTAATTTAAACTATGAACAACAATTCGCAAAAAGGAAAAAGGAATGTTGTGTTTTCTGCCCTGACGTTCAGATATAAAATTGAAAGTCGCTAATTTTTATTCCTGTATAAGACGAACAGCTCTCCAGATATGTTTACTTATATTATATATATACTTTTTAATATATTGATAAACTATAATTACGATTATTATACTTTATTAGCGTTTCTGCCGTCGCCTTGATTCAAAAATATTAATTATTCCTTTTGTTAATAATTTGATCTGTGTTTTTTTTTGTTCATAAAAATCTTAAAGTGCACGTTTGCTTTAATTTGCATATTTAAAAATGTTTTCGACGAGAAATCTTTAGTTTACACGTATAAATATACATGGTAAAATTAAATGTCATACCTTGTCGCCCCTCTCGTTAATGAAACAGATACGTTTAGCGGTACTGTCGTACACCTGGGTCCATCCTGCCGGCAGGCTCACGAGATTCTCGACACTGTCGTCGAGGAGTCGCGAGGGACTGGCGGACGAGCACGAGGCCGAGCTCAGGATCGCCTCGTCGGAGAGGCTGCGGCTGAGGCTGTTCACGTTGCCATCGGAACGCGATATGATGCTCTGGTGGGTGCCGCCGCCGAGCTTGGACTGCAGATGCTCGTAGGGTGAGAGCTGTTGCGCCCGATTTGCCGCGGGAAAGGTCTTGTACTGGAGGTACTCCTCGGAGCCGCTGTCTGAGGTGCGCAGCAGCGACTTGAAGCCGATGGCGGTACTGCGCTCGAGGTCGATTTCGCTCAGGTCGTCACAGCTGCTCTCACCCAACTGCTGCTGCTGCTGCTGCTGTTGTTGCTGTTGTTGCTGTTGTTGCTGAGGCTGCACTCGACGCTTGGCCGGTACAGGCTTGTTGGTCAAGCGCTCTGCGCTTACTGTAGACTGCAATAATTTTAATTGAATATTAGATAATAATATTATACAATTATATAGGTAATTAGTTTACACACACACACACACACACACACACACACACACACACACACACACACACACACACACACACACACACACACACACACACACACACACACACACACACACACACACACACACACACACACACACACATTTATACTTTTTTCTATCGATTACTTATGAACAACGGTCTTAAGATTTTTGAATTCCTAATGTATAAAGTATGTATAAGTATATATAGAGTAATTGTTCTTATGAACCTAACATTATTGTCGATCGTCAGCCGATCTTGCACATATAAACAAATAATTGATTGATTGTGTAACTTATACCGATCAAACTGAACTTTAATTAATACTAAGTAGAAATTAGACATTTATGGACATATCAATTTAGAGTAATTTAAATTAAATTACAAATACAGGAAAGTATTATAATTTGTAAATGGAAAAGCATAAGTTTTAATACTTTGCAGGGTTCATTTTGAGGTCACCTCGCTCAAATCGGACAAAATCCGTCAACGAAATGGCGTAAATAGTAATATTTCTAATTGTTTTAGATTGTTTAGATTTATAATTTTCATCCAAAGTATTTCAATGATCTCGTTATAAAGCAGTTCTATTATTAAATTTTATACTTATAATCTGGACTTTTACTTTCGGTGTTGTATCCAAAAAGCAAATGCGTTAAAAAATCATAAATGTGAAAACTAAAAAATCGTTATATTAAAAACTGTCTAATAAAACATTTACTTGAAACAGGCAAATATTTATACCTTATATATCACGATTTACTGACAGATCATTTAATAATATTTGCTTTAATTTATATATATTGTTTACTAGTTTCATTTAAATATTTTCATAATATTTAATTAAACATTTATACGATCAATCATAAACAATTTTCTTCAATTATATATATATATATATATATATATATATATATATATATATATATATATAATCTTTAAATATATATATATATATATATATATATATATATATATATATATAAATATATCAGTACGTTATAGTTTTTTATTCATCAGAATTTGGGCATATAACCATATTAATAGTGATCCGCGAGATAATAAGTGCTTCAATACATTACATAGATAATCCACTTATTTTTGATCGGAATTAAAGATAAATGAGTGTGGCAACTTGCCAATAAGTGATAAATTGAAATTCCTCGCTAGAATTCAGCATGAAAAAAAAGTTGAAAAAGTGCAATTACAATTGATTCAAATGTTGTCGAATCATTGTTTAGTGTGTTTATTTATAAGAATCTCGTGAGATTTATATACACGACTTATGCACTTGATGAATAGATATACTTATATAATTATAAGTATAAGCTGCACATGACCTACCACACGCGAATTATAAAATAAAACTCACCGTCAGAGCGGGATTCGTCGGCGGCTTGACCCGCCTGAGGGACTCCTTGGACCGTAATTTGGGCACCGGCTTGTACCTCCTCCTCGATTCGGTTTCGCAGGTCGAGTCCGCCTCCTCCTGCTCGTCCCCCTCCTTTTTGCCCTCGTCGTCCATCTCCGAGCAGTCGAGGTCGCCGAGGCTCCTCGACTTGCGGTTCAGCCTGTAGCGCGAGGCCTGATTGTGATGGGCCGAGCGTTGGCCGCAGCACTCCTGGATCGGCAGCGCCGTGGTCTCCTGAAACTTGTTGCCGTGCTGCGCGTACTTGCGCTCGAGCGGCGGTGGCGGCTGTTGCTGCTGCTGCGAATTATCACCGCGGGCCTTGAAAATGTCCATGTGGCTGGCGCTGGTCGGGTTCTGATGATGCTGGTGATGGTGATGATTATAATGATGATGGTAGTGCTGGGAGTTGACGCTGTCCCGTCGTCGGGGCTCGCGCTTGTTCAGGGCACCGTCGGATTTTGAGCGACGCTTGTAGAGTCGCAACGAGTCCTGGCTAAGGGTCGTCGTCGGGCAGTCTATATATTATAGAGAAGGGGATGCGTGTGAAAATTTCGTTTTCATTCATATTTATTTCTATAATTTAAAAAAATACAAATTTCTTAATCGTGTAAGACGTCCCGCACCCAATAAATTATCTTATAAATATACACCTGATGTAAAGATTTTACCGATTTAGATTTATTGATTCGATTCATATCACATATTTCTGATCGCGCTTTTTCATTTACTATAAAATCTATACTCACGATTTCCATCGAAATTATTTAAAGTGATATATCAATGCTTGATGATAGAAAAATACGTTATATCGTCACGAAGTCATATCATATGAAATTTAAAACAACTTTGTTAAAATCTAAATATAACGGTCTACACGAAAATTCTGGACGTCAATTAAAGAGCCTATATTATATGAGAAAGCAAATTATAAAAAAGTATTTATAATTATCGTGTTTATTTCAATAAGTAGAATCGTAACTCTAAGGATTTTTTCAAGATTCCTATCAAACTTGTGCTTTTTATATTTAAAAAAATCTACAAAAATATTTAATTAATAGAGATGATTATCTTTCAATGAAAATATTAAAAAAATAAATTGTAATGACACAGCATTTACTACCTTATTGAATTATTATATATTATTCAGAATTATTGCAATTGCTATATTTAAGGAATAAGAATAAATTTTATAAGCAAACTGAATAATGTTTTATAAATATTAAATTAATAAATGAATTTTGTATCATGAAAATAGATAACATAGATAAAATAGATAATATAGTTTATAATATATATTAATATTTCATTTTATAATATATAGTGCATTACAAACTAATATTTTAACTATTTTCAAAATATATTTTTAAATACAATTGAATGAGACACAAAATTTTTTTTTGTTATAATACTTTTGCCTGTATTGGATAATTTTATTATTAATTATTCAATAACGTATAGAAAACTCTGATTGCTCAAAATAAAATTTATGATGCTTATATAATTTATAAAATAATTTTTTTTTTCATGTTTCTATTAATATCGAATAAACTAAAAATAAAGTTGCAAAAAGTTACCCAAATCAAGTGCATGTTTTTCATGGTGCTCACGCTCCATAAAATTTATACTGGCTGGTAGAAACTGTATTTCACTAGCTAATCTTTCAAGTGATGGTGTAAGTTGCAATTCTTCACGAAAGTCCTTCGTAGGCATTTTCAATTGACATGGCACTTTTTCACGTTTTATACGTAAAGAAATGTTAGAATATGAAGGTGATTCATTGTATTTTAATAATTCTACTGGTCCATCTTGTGCTTCTCTAGATCTTTCGTCATTCAGAATATTTGCCTCATTATATTCATCGAGTAATTTTGGAGACCTTGCAGTAGGACTTTTTGGTGGTTTCATAGCATTTGAACGTGGTGGGAAGTCAAAAACTTTTCTTTTCCAAGAGTTCATTTTTTGTTTTGTGTCATCAACCGATTCATTATTTTCTTTGGTATTATCATCATTATTATCCAATAAATTAACTTGAATTTCTGCATTTTCAAATCGCCGAGATACAGTCATTTCATGCAGTTCCTCTGCTAACTGATTTGGTCCTGAAATATTTGTATCACTATTTTCTGTTGTAGCAACTGATTTAGAATTCGAGGAAGATTGCATTAACTCTGACATGAGCATTTCTATAGCCCACATTTTTCTTTTATCATTTATCAATGATTTATCATCCACATCTGATTTTTTTGGTGACTCTTGTTTTATAATTTTGTCACTTTTTGGTGTTGGCGACAGTACAGTGTCTTCAGTATTATCAACTTTATCAACAACCTCTAATTTTGGATCCGGCATCTGTAATGATTTTTTTGGATTTTTTTGAACCATACTATAAAGTTTTTCAGTCTCTGATAATCGCTTTTCCGTAGGACTCACACTAGTATTACTTGTTTCGATTTTTGGATAATTAGGAGATGCACTCCGCCTCTTTTGAGCATCCTCTTTTATTTTTGCTAAAGGTACAAAGTGAAAGTTATCTGGCTTTTTTAATACTTGAGCGGAAACCTTTTCCCATTTATTGTGTATACTTTCAAAATTAGTAGATTCCTCCTTCTCTTCATGCACTTGCCCTACATATTTATTTACAACTAATTTATTATCTAATAAATTTTTCTTTTGAGATACTCTATTCGAAAGAGCATTACCTAATTCTTCTTGAAACGGATTTAAGACTTGTGCATCTACGTTCTTCATATCTCTACCAAAACACATTCCAAATGCTGAACCCTCCCACAGATCCTTGTGCTTAGCAGAAACAATACCAAGGCTTGATTTATTAGCAGCAGCTTTAATATCTTCATTGGAATCCATGGAATTTTTTCGTAAGTTTTTGATTATTTTGGACGGCTTCACCGGTTTACCAGGTTTATTTGCATCATTGCTAGAACCCAAGTTCCCAGAAAGTTTTCGCTTAATTACATTTCTAAAAGATTCGTGAACTTTTCTTGGTTCTTCCTTAGTACTAGTGTCCTGTTGAACCTTCTCCTGCAGCCCAGGTTCAGTAGACTTAAACATTTTATCTTTATCAACATAAAACCTTGTACTTTCAGACAACTCTGGCTCCTGCAATTCGATTACGTACCCTGTGGGTACAAAAAAGGTGCTCTGTTCTGGAACGTAAAAATTATTACAGTCCGCAGGTCTTATCACTTGCCACCAGTCGTCATTCGTTTTCTTTAAGAGCAACAGCTTTTCATCTTTAACAATTTTCACCCGTTTACCTCGCGTCTCGTACTCAAAATCATACAATACTTTCAATCGCACTCTCTCGAGCTGTCTTTCGGCTGCTGTTGCACCTCTTGTACCCATCCTGTTTGCAATCAAAGAATTTCATCACGCTCACTCTCCAGCACTGGAAAGAATTAAACACGAAAGTGACAAATTAACCGAAATACATTCCAGCGGCACATCACGATCACATACTTGGGCGCGGGCGATGTGACACTTACACCGACAATATCCAATAATACAATACTCTTTCTCTATACTCTTGTCCACTCTCTATTTCTCTATCTTTACAGCTGCCATGGGTGTAAGTATTATATGCAATTATGCACTATGCACTGAAACAAATTATTACACCTGTATCGGAAGTTCTGACTGATGCACGCATGGAAAGAGCTGGTAGGAGTAACGCAAAGATCAACAATCAACAGGCACAGCATCATGTGTGTATTACATGAATATAAGAATAACCGTGGGATTGCGCTTGCGATGAACAGAGAGGGCGAGAAGAGTGACAGAAAGCAGAAAGTGTGTATGTAGAGGCGTATGTGTATGTATGAGAAAGAGAGGGAGTCAGGGTAGGATCAGGTAGGAGGGAGCTAGAGAAATTATATATATATATATATATATATATATATATATATATATATATATATATATATATGTATATTTGTCACGCCCTATACCTTTTGCGTTTCGTTTTATTCCGCGACAGCGCTTCAGCAATTCTCGCGCTTACAAAGCTTATATATATATATATATATATATATATATATATATATATATATATATATATATATATATATATTATCAAATGATGCAGCAGGTTAACTGCAGAAGCACAGGCGCACCTTCCTCTTGCCTGCCATTTGGTTTTATCTTATGCTGTCTGCTGATCCGATAACCCGTTACCCGATGCGGTCTTTTCGCTCTAGTCTCGTATAACATATATATATAATTACGCGCCACGTAATGAAATCTGACAATTATATATATAGTAATAATATATACAATAATACATGTTCACAATAATAAAAAAATTACATACACAAAAATTAATTTTGTGCGCCAAATTGAAAATTATATTCTATATATATATATATATATATATATATATATATATATATATATATATATATATAATATATGATATATTCGTAAGGTGGCGCTAGTGTAGCAGCAAATGTTATCATATTTAGGCATAACAGAGGCAAGTTCCTCTTATATCATTTACTGTTAATGAATATTAACATCAGGAATTGGTTTTATTGAACGTTGGAAACAAGGATTTTGACAATTACACTATATGAATTATTGTAACATACTTTTATTCTTCAAAAGTAAATTTTAATCATTTTTATAATCATTATTAGATTGAATATATATATATATATATATATATATATATATATATATATGGATTATACCCCTGATCTGTTTACAGCTTTAGCATCTTATAAAATCTCTTATAAAATCTTATAACTTCTGATGATAGATTACATATGCTCAAACATGATCGATTTAACATTCTTCTCATGATATTTACGTATAAATTAATATTCTATAATGTTTTCTTTATCCTGTTGCAAATATTGCTCGTATTAAATCCGATGATATAAGTTTTATAATCCCTCAATAGAAGATAAGAATATTTATACGAAAATCAAAGAGTTGCAACACCTGTCAAATCAAGAAAACCGTATATAAAAATCATGATTTTTCACATCTATCCATAGAAAAATATAAGAATACAATTAAAAAAAATATTTTTAAATATCAATCACATCAAAAATATTGTGATTTTCTTTATTTTATTTCTAAAAATTATACTTTCTTGAAGGAATATCAATAAAAAGAAAATGTATGCCATCTAAACAATCGGCCGACATAAATGATTTTTAATATTTTAGAAAATTATTATATTTACAAATGGTATATTAGCGTATTTACACGTATTTTGACGCACTAATGAATACCCGCAAAGCGGGGTACCGTCATTTTACATTTTTCTATGTCTGGTTTTGATGTCCTCCCGTCTATGAATTTTCGACTTCCAACCTAGAAGTTTTAAATCTTATAATCCTAATTGTTTCTGAAATAGAATATCCTTAGCAGTGCCGGATCCAGCGTAGGGCGACCCCCTCTTCCCCTTGGGACTAGAAAATACGAAATTGATTGTAATATACATAAATAATACACGCCAAGGCCGATTATTACTTTCTTTCATGTTATAAAATATAAATCAATAATGTTTTAAACTTATCTAAATTAAATTTTTTAGCTTTAGCTATATTAAATTTTTTAAATTTTAGCTATACCAAAAAATTTCCTATAATTATTGATGAATTCACTTTCTAGATTATAGTATTATATACATATAAATAAGTATAAAATAAATAAATTAATCATTGATGTTTGAGTAAATATTTACTCTAGGTAATAAAAATTAAAAATTGTACTTATGTCGACTGTTCTGAATTAAATTAATAAATATTTTTAGCGGTTTTATAGTCTTTATACTATAATATGTTATACTAATATAATGACAGTCAGATTGTTCTTGTTTATAATTACCCCCGAAGAATCTGAAATATAAACTACTACTAAAAATAACAACAAATTAGGTTAAAAATTAAAAATAATAAAAATAATAAAAACAAACTATATTCTATTTTAGCCGTTTCATACCACTGCGGTTCATTTTAAAGGACTAAATACTTTCTCTAGGGAGTAACTATATAGCTTGATATTATTATATTATTATATCACGTATCATTGTTATTATTATATCACATATTATTATATCACATATCATCCATCGGGATTTTTATGTGATTTAGTTCCATCAATAATTGATAGTTTGCCTAGCATTTATTGAAGCATGCATCTACTTATTTACTATGCAAATCGTGGTTTAATTTATCACCTTACACGCTTAAGTACGAACTAGTGTTCATAGGAACTAAAATCACTCTTCAGAAAGTATTATTTTTCTATTGATGTCGATTTCTTTTGTAAGGTTGCATAGTAACTCTTGTCGAATTCTGAAAATTGCAAATTTGTATATATAATTCTTCATAATTCATATAAATTTCTGAGATCAGTATTACAAAATTATATAAATCTTGGAGACTTGTAATTTTCTAGCACTAAATGAAAAAATCTCATATAACTTGTGATGGCTTTTTTGGCGATATCTTGAATTGTAAAAATATAAAATATTTGGCTTTGCGATTTGCATAGCCTTTTAATGTGTAGATCATAAAATCTTACATATTAGTTTCTTAAAAACTCTTGTAGTCTACGAACGGACATAAAGTACACTCAGTACTCTATTTTCTTTTTTTAGTATTGCATTATTTTTTTATATGCCAAATATTTTTTCTCATGCGCACTTATACAAAAAACTGGCTCTGAAATATGATTTTAATTGATTATTCCATATGTCAACGCCCTTATGAAATAATTCAAAATAAAATTTCACGCTAATTTCCCCGAAATGTTCCAAAAAATCCGATTAGAAACATTAAATCCATTTGATGAAAACGACGATTTTTCTAGTTTAGATAAGAAATATAACAGATAATAAAAACGATTGTTCTAAAAATAGATTAATCCAAAACCACTGAACTCCACCAAGAAATTTTTTTTCTTCTTATTCTATACATCAAAGAAAGCCATAGAAATGATACGCTATTAACAGGTATTTGGGTAATTATCCGTTTTTTTGACGTTAAAAAAAGATTCTTTTCTAAATATTTATTTTTTTGTAAACTCAAATGACTTCCCGTGTAGAAATTCATTCTCGAATCTAACTAGTATCTGGTTAGTTTTTCTTATTAAATGTTCGGATCCAGAAGGGAAATCTAGTCTGATCCTAGTTCCAATTTGCCCCACTTTTAATAGCATTTTATATAAGGAACGAGCTTAAATTTTGGTAGGTCTACCAAGTTAGAAACTAGACAGAATCTAGTCAGAAAATCTAGAAATTAAGATGATTTATAAAATATTCTAATTTTGTTTCCTTGATCAAGTGAATAATTTTTTGACTCTTTAATATTTATTTATTTAAAATAAAAAATATATTTACGTATTTAGATAACGCATACCATTTAATTAGAATTTATAAATTATTTTCTATAAGCATTACTGCATATTACGATTTACAACTAACAATTAATAATTATTAATATATTTTTTATACACTAATTATTAAGTTATAATAATTAAGTTATAATAAATCTTAATGTTAAACACCTCTGTTGAACGTATAAATTATTTTATTTTGATGAAAAAAATTCTGGCCTCCGCTGAGTATCGAAACCACAACCCTACGATTCGCAAGCTAACGCATTATTCACTATACTAAAACGCAATATGCGATTACTATATTATATTTTCCATATGACCGTATAGCTCTTAAGATCATATAATAATTTTATAAACACAAGATAAAACATAGAACACAAGATAACACAGAGTCCCTGATGAGGAGCCGTAGTGAGCTCGAAACGTTGGACTATATCTTCAATTAGGTAAGGGTGGTGGGGACAGTCAGAATGCACTTTACTAACAAAAATTTTTTCAGCTAATATTTTATTTTCAGATTAGTCTACGGGTGTGATTGTAAATAAGGACAGTCTGACTGTCATTATAATTTTTAATTTAATTTTGAATTTTTTATTTTTGTTTTTATTATTTTTGTGTATTGATGTATTAATGTTAATGTAGATGTGTATTAATGTTGTTACGTATTGTTTTCGATTGATTTGATTGGACTGTAAGACCAATGAAAAAATATTTATTAATTTTTATATAAGCAGTCGACAAAAGTACAATTAAATTATTTCAAGGTAAAACATATTTAATAAATCTATTTTTTAAATTCTTTCCCATGTTATATAGGTATGTGGATTTTGGTGTGTGTGTGTGTGTGTGTGTGTATTTAATATATATACATCCATCCATAGTTACACACACACACACACACACACACACACACACACACACACACACACACACACACACACACACACACACACACACACACACACACACACACAAATTAATTTATATAAAAAATATACATTTTTAAAATATAAAAATATAAATATAAACGCGCGCGCGTGTGTGTATGTGTTTCTGATATCTAATTTTCGTACTAGTAAGGTCTCGACTAGAAAAGACATCGTTCTTTCCAAAATTAGAAAAAGTGGAGGAAATCTAACTGGAATCAAAATAGAAAGCCTAACCATTTCCTCAATTCTCCTACTTGGCAGATTCCGCCTAGAAAAACGCCATTCTTTCCAAAATAGGGAGAAGTTAAGGAAACCTAACTAAATCCAAGATAGAAAGTCTAATCATTTCCTGAATTTTCCTACTTGTAAAATTTTCCCTATAGAAAACACGTATTTCTTTCTAACATCAATAAAAGATAAGGAAATCTGAATAAAGTTGAGAAAGTAATAATTAATATAAGACGATTATTAGATTATCGTAGGGAAATCTAACTCGGATCTGACGAGTATTACTTACATGAGGAAATCATCAGTAATGCTGATTAGAATCTAGCCCGAACTAGGGATATGCCAGGTATATTTCTACACGGGTTGTTTTGGAAAAAATATTCCATTGACTAAATTAGTGATATAAGCGTTAACATAACTTTTAGGAAAATGCGGTGTACTAAAGAGTTATACAACTCACGATTATCACAAATCTGTTGTCATAACGTCCAAATTATTTTTGAAAACTAAAGAGAATCCTGAGTTCAATATACTGAATAACGATGAAAGTCACAGACTGCAACAAATAAAAGCAAATCATTAAAGATTAATACTCATAGTAGTACTAATAATAGCTAACTAATAATAGCACAATCTTTCTTCGCGCTCAAAATATTTCTTTTCGGGGCTTCGTGACAATGGACCAATCAATTTCGATAAAAATCTAAATGAAGATAATTTTCGAGAATTGTTAAAATTATGTGCAAGAAGTAGAGATACTTTAGTAATAATAAAACACTAACTTATATAGGTTCTACAGCATTATGAGCATTATATATAGGTGATGATTAGGCTATCAGGTTCTTATATAGAAGAATCATGTATCTTATTTTAGAATTTAAAATAATTACTTTGAAATCTTAAATACTGCGTAAACATAACATTAGATGGATGGTCCATTATAACTTGTAAGTATCGAGCTACTGTAACTAGAATAAAGAAAAAAAAACGTGAATTTCGTTTATTATCCATGGCAAAACCAAATTTGAATCGATAGATCGAAAGGTATGATAAAATCCTGTAAATAAGACATTTATATAATAAAATAATTGAAATTGCATATCTGTATCATTATAGCACAACGAGATACAAACACTAAAGCTCTACGATTATCTCTCTGTGATAGTGCATTTATAGTTAGCCTTGTGTTTCCTTCGGATTTGCCTAATTGCACAGTTCAATTAAGACGGTTTCTTCGAAAAACTTAGATTGATATCGAAACTGCGCAAAATATGCGGCAGAATGCTTAAAAAATGCTGAAAAGAAAGCACTCGCTAAATATATACAGAAATTTTTATAATATTTTTTAAGAAATCACTGGTATGACGTGAAAATGAAAATAAGTCGCATCACCAATATAATTATGATCAAATTATGGTCAATATTATTTGAGCCCTCATCTTGAAATAATCTATATAGATAATTTAATATTTCACCAAGTGTTTAGTGAGCAAATAAATATTCCATTTTATAAAATGAACTTCATTTTACTCCCGATTGACTGTAACATTCGTTTTAATTTACTAGAACATTTTTTATTTTAGATTTTTTCATTCGTATTACGGATGGAACTATTTGCTCTGAACTGCTTTCTATATTTATTGAGTTTTGAATCCTTTTCCGTTTTTGTAAATATTGTAAATAACATTATCTATGCTTTTAAATGGTGTATTCTCTGTGTTATTGACAGCTGGCGGAGTTACATGGGCGCTCATTGAAGATGTGCATGGATTAATTGTTTTATTTCTTTGAATTTTAGACTTGGCAGATGTTTTCGCAAAGTCTTCATTTGAATCTGTCAGAAATTCTTCAATAAATTCTGACGAAATATAATCAATCGCAAAATCATTATTCCTTGTATTCAAACTTTTATTTTGATAAAAACGTTGTTACAATAATTCTGCTTGTTGATGGTCGTGGATTTTCTAATGTATTTTCATTTAAGTGTATTCTATTGTTGCTCACAATTTGATTGAAAATATTTATTTTATTGTTACAAGACTTTTCAATTGAACCTTCGGTAACAGTACTTGATCGCCATCCTCCAAATTGTTTGAAAGCTGTTAAATTCACAAAATCGTGTTAAATTCACGTAGCAGAAGTTTGACGGAAAGAATGTTCAGTATAGCGCTTAGATTTTGACTAATTGAAATAATTTGTTATCATGTTTGATACTTTGCTTATTTTGTTTTATCCAATACTTGACGCATACATTTACTATTTACATACTGTAGAAAGCATTTAGATGTATTTATTTATTCTGACCTGTTTTATATATCCACGTACTTGATTATAATATTTATTTCCAATAATAAATGATCTTAGATAATAATTTTTTGTATCTTTAATTGTTACTAAATATTACGAGCCTGTGTCACTAATATTATCAACAATAATGGTATAAAATTCTTGTGTACGTAGAGCAATGCAAATTCGAAAATTAAAAGAACTTTTGTTGCTAACTAACTGATATAATCTACTTCATTAATAAATTTTTCAACTTCATTCCATGTAAACATTTTAGATTTTCTGGCTTGATAACCTTTCGATTGATTTTTTATTAAAGTTTTCAACTTCAGTTAAGCAACTGTGAATATTATAGCATTTATTTATTTGACACCATAGAACGAACTATATAAGACTGCATACATCACTTTTGATTTTTTTGGTAATAAATCGATTGTTATATTATTTGCTTCTGTTTCAAAATCTCTCGATTCTTCAAATTCGTGTTTATTCTGTTATTTATCAAAAATTTTAGTGAACAAATAAGGATATTTCTTAATAATTATAATCCTACAGTGAACTACCTTAAAATGAAAGCAAGAGATAAAAATAAGATAAAAACGCTACATAACATAAACACACTTACACTGTATAATATAAATTTAATAAAAATAACTTTAACAATAATAATAGATGGCAGAGTACTACAACTATAAGACTTGGTAATTTTTTTTTTTTGTTGGTAATTTTATGTTTTCTGCACGCAATCTAGGCAAGGAGTCCTGAATCTCAATCTTACTTAGAACGTGAAGGCTCAAAATAATACTGAAAAGGAGAGCAATAAAACGCCATCGGTTAATCTATCAAGCTCACTTCGAGCATTAGCCTTCATCATCGATGGTCAACAGGTCTTTCACATATTTACATCAATATTATTTTATTACTTTATTACATTATCTACCCTATACCGCATCTATATACCTAATAAATAAGGGTAAAAAATTAATCCCAATAATAAGACAAACTATATTCGATTTACTTTCGTTGTATAAATGTATCACTAGCTTAAATTTATGACTTTCTAATCCAAAAAAGAAAAATATGAGGGAAGGGACAAAAAACTATGCAGTTTGTTTAAATAAGGAGGATGAGTTTTTGTCATACCTCTCTTTCGGCAATGAAACGCTATAATTACAACAAAAATTATCACAAACACTTAATGTCACTTGAGAAGTAATTTACTAACATTTAAAAGCTACAGGAAAAATTCAGAAATATGGTAAATGGGCGAAACACTAACTGAACGTTAAATAAATGCAAAATCGAAAAACCGTTTGGGAAATGAAACTTCTACGGTTCCAAAGAAAATCTTTTCTGTAATGAATTGTTATGGGGGGACAAAAAGTAGATTTATTTTAAGAACCCTAAGCGAAGAAAATCATGATTTTCATCTGGTGAAGCCGGTCTATCGATTGCAAGACCCAATCGCTTTAGCCATAAGACAATGCTTTGTATTTGGTGTGACCAGGGGACGTGGTATACAACGAGTTAGTCAAATCTATTGAAATGGTGAATAAGAATCGCTAGCAAATTATCAATTTGAATCATGTGTTGATCGAAGAGCGGCCGAGGAATGGGCCCGAATACATGGCAAAATTAACTAAGTAACCCAAAGACACATTAAAAGCAATTAATTGGGAAGTATTATCGTACCTCTTACTCTCCAGACTTCGCCCCGTCCGAGTATCACATTTTCGCATCTATGGGAAACTCACTTGCACATCTTTTCCAATTTAGAAGTCGAAAAATGGCTTATCGAATTGTTTGTCTCGAAAGACAAAATGTTTTGTTTTTTGAGTAATAATATAATTTCCGGAAAGATCCGCGAAATATGTATAATCCAATAGTTAATACTTTGAATAAAAAATTGTGTGATTCTTCTGAAACTTAATTGTTCTCATAATATACTTATAAAATTTTTTTATTGGGCATTGCATCATTCTAAAACATATCCTTCACTAGGCATAAGTTCATTATCACAATGCCCTCTATTGTAACTATGCTTTTATTGATTTTCTCGCTTACATTAAAAATTTGTTTTGTATTCTCAAAATTAATAAATGAAGGTTTAAGTTTATTTATGTCTATTTCTATCTTAATAGTATTAAATGATTCCAGTCGCAGAATAGCATATATGCTCGCGACAGCCTTTGAAAAAAAGATTGAATTTTTTTTCATTAATTTGGATTTATCATATTCAAATATTTCATGTTTACATTGACTTCAAGTTGAACTTTGACTTCATTTATTTCTTTTATTTATTTATGTATTTTATTATTATGCGTATGTAGAGAGATTGACAAGGTTACCCAATGTCACACTTATGCAGATCTTAGAGGATAACAGGCATACGAGTTAATTAGTGTGATTCGCATGTTGTTCTGTTCTGGACTAGAACTGATTCTCGAATTGACTCCACTTTCCCTTAGGCTCCGCGTCTAGGGCTCATGTATGTATTTATGAAGGAAGTATTTCCGGTGAGTGTAGGTATTTCATAAGCCATACTCAAACTTTAGTAGGTAGGCGTTTCAACACGTGTATAAATACATAGAATTAATACATTTTACGAGGGTAACATTTCAAGCTGATATCTGTCTTACAGCTGGTAATAGAAGTTGGATACGGGGAAACAGTAAGCCTCGAATTCCCTTCGAAACCATTTGGTTATGAATCATGTTACCTCGATGGCTATCTATAACATTTAGTAGTACAATTATTGGTAGCTTAGATATTTTTCACATTCAACAATGCCACCGGGAGTTCTGAAATTGATAACTTGAGTGTCCAAGCCTGTAAAGTCTCATGCGGGCTTTGAATTGTGGCTTAATTTAAACGCATCAAAAATTCTAATGAGCAGAAGCGGTTGAGCCATCTACTTATAATATTTTTCCCAATTCTGCTAGCATTTAACGTTGGTCCAGATCAAGTAATTTATCCACTTCTTTGTTTTCAGATTTTTTTAATATGGCACAACGTTCTTTATCCTCGAATTCAAAATCATTATTTTTCAAGCGTCGAAATCAATCTCTGCATGTTATATTCAATAGAACATTGTCACTATAAGTCTCGATAAGAATTTAATGTACTTATGATTTAGGTTTCTTATAAATATAATAGTCTGGTAAAATTCCCAGAAAATACACAGTATTTGGCACAAAAGTAGACATTTTCAATTTTAATAAAGAATTATATTATTTACATTAAAGCAAATTGCTGTTCATTAAAATTTCAAGTTAGAACAGTACTTTCTCACATATGCGTTACTATGCGAAATTCCGCTACGATGCACGGAGTACTGCTACTGACATTTTTGAAGAAACAATGAGAATTTATTTAATAGGTCATAATAGAAAAAATTGAAAAAAAAAGAACTAAACAAAAATCATGTGTATTTCCAAGACTTTTTTCTAATTAGTTTCTTATAATTCATATAGAAAAATACGATTATCGGTGACTGGAATTGCTTCAAGTATTCAAGTGTTTAATAGTTAATTCGACATTGAATTATTTATATAACAATAATGGATCAAAATTGTATTAATTCTCATAAGAATGTATCACTTTAAAAAAAAAGAATCAATACGTATCGAAAGAAAATTTTCAGATTTTGATATTTGAGGGTATTTCATGGTTAAAAAAATATATGGATCGTGCAGTTTATGTAAAATATTTGTTTTTTAATATTTAAACGTTTGCATTAAAATGGATATTTTTAATGATTTTAAGTATGACTATGTTAATATAACAAAAATATTAAACCGAAAAATTATAAGTCAAACAACATTAATGAAAGACAGCAGATAATATGTAAAAAAAGTCGTTTTGTATATAATGCATATACTTATACCGTATAATTTTTAATAACTTAAAATATTTTTTTAAAATGTAAACGTAGAACGTGACAACTGCACATTTGTCCTCCAGACTAAAAGCTATACTAAAACTAACTTGGCAATTTTTTGTCAACTGTTAAAAACTGAATCGCTTGTAAAAAGCCAATCAACGCAGCCTGTTCAAATAAGCTCCATTCAAACACGCAAAAGGGTTTTTTAAATATTATAATCGAAAATTGTAAATATTATAATACCTTTTGAATGGATCTGGTAGTAAGCAAAATTTACAGAGCAATTCTACATTGCAAGAATATCAAATGATTTAGGGAATTAATAAATGTTCGTTGAAAACGTGAAACATGTGTTCGATAAGAACAGAATGTTATACAAAATATTCTATACTAGTATGTAAAAAACACAAAGAAGAGCTGCGAATACCATTATTCAAAAAATAATTGTTGAATATGTTCACATCTCAAATTTTGAATGACTTTGTTTTGCAACTGTTTTGCACTAACAAATTAAAGTCTGATAAAAAATGTTATGGATGTTTTATTTATTTTTGTTTCATAGAATTTATTGGCTATGAGTTTTATAAAATAAGAAATTTTCAATAATGAGCTTAAATAAATCTTTGTGTACAAATGCAAACAGTCAAAGAAAAAACTCGGTCATTTTTTTAGATTTTACTAGGATTGGCTGAACTGATTTGCAACATAGCCAGATCTTTCTTGGTCTTTAATCTATAGGACTCTAAAGGACGATTTTGTTCTAAAAAAACAACATGCAGCGATTGGTTGTGCTCACCCATGTAAAGAACGGCCAGAAATTTTAAAAGATTCTAAATTCAACGAATTTCACCATCCAGATTCGTGCTGAATGAGAGAAGAACTCTTTTCAGCATGGATAGTGTCACTAACTAAATCATTTCCAAGTGATTGAAGACGTTGAGAATGACTCTATTTCGAAATATTCGTAACTATACAGTTTGGAAATAAAATTGGAAATATGTGTTCGAGAGCTGCAATAAATAAATTAGTAGCCAGTGAATAGCACTCATATGTCTTACGCCGAGGGTAGTATATATTCTAGGTAAACCCGCTAGAGATATTCCATCTCTATCATCAGAAAGATAAGAAAAAAATGTAAGCTAGTAATGGGCAAAGCTGTCAACAAATCTTTTTGAAAAATTCTTTTACAATCATATCATATCATACTAATTTATAAAGACAAGGCGTGTTTTTATTTATACACATTAAACAAAAATCTATTGAATCGATTGCTTTGCAATTTGAAATATATATTCTATATTATCTTCGGAAGAAGAATAGACAACATTTTTTTCAAATTAATCAAAAAAAATTATGACAAAATAGGAAGTTACTTTAACATTAATCTCAAACTATATATATATATATATATATATATATATATATATATATTTATTATTCTATGTTACAAGTTTCATTATTTAGTAACGTACCCCTTAGATAAAAAAATTAATACCTGACCTTTTATTTCAAACAATGGCTCTTTATTCTAATTGTTTTTATTTTATTTTTGGTTATTTATACATTTTCCATGATTTTTAATTTTTCTAATTTCTCCGCAACTTCCACGATATTTTTTTTCTTGTCTAAAAATACTGGATAAAGACTCTTGTCTCATTAAATTCAATTGCAGACTCAATTTCGCACTAATAAGATTTTGTCCTTATTTATTAAAAAATTTCATTAAGTTGTATGCTTTCAAAATTAAAGTAATTATTAATATCCACATAAAGATATATAGAATTCTTCTGAATATATAAGTTAAATTTTATTACCTCTACAGTAAACACATGGCGGCAAAGACAGTATTTCCGGCAAAACATGCCAAGCAAAATTATAATTATACTGCAATCTACATGTTTAAATATAATATTTTTTATTTTTACTTTTAGTGTATTATATTTGACGAATAAATTGAAATCTAAATCTGAATAGGTATTCAAGGTATTTAAAAAAAATAGTGATCTTATTTTTAAAAAGTTTTATAATTATTTCATAATTATACACAATTTCATAAATTTTAAATTAATAATACAGAATGGCAAGTTCCAGAAAGATGTAAAATACTGATTTTAGTGGGATCAGGAATCTATGGACAGGTTGGATAAGAAAATATATTTTTAGATTATTATTATTTTCTATTTTATTTCCCTACAAATTGAAAATATGTGATATTCACATAATAATTTGAAAAATTAATTCAAATTTATTTAGATTTAGGTATAAAATGTAAAGTCCTTTTATACAAAAAGGAACTATTTGAAATAAAAGAGTCATAAACTTTGTGAAAACGGGCCTGGCGAGTTCATGTTTTTTAATAATAATGAGCTATGATAATAAATATAAAAAGATCGTTCACCTAAAAAATAGCGATCGTCTCAACATTTTTTTTTAATTGATTTCTTAGAAGTTTCATGGAAGAATTTCAATTTATTTCGTGACATGTTACTCTGTATTATTACAGAGACTAACATAGGTAGGCTATTGAAATATGCGGTTTGTGTAAAGGCCAGGCGTTCAAAACACTTACCGAGTGCAAGAAAAGTCGGGACGATAAAATCAACTCGCAAAATACGCTAAAGTATAGTACAAAAAGTTCTCAAATTTTGAAGAATTCTCAAGATCTAAGTGCTATAGCAGAGATGCAAAAACTAAGAAGAATCGCATCTCCTTGAACAAATCATCTTTTGACAGATTTTAAATGAGTCAACGATATTTTTATTTAAACACGCAGCATTTCGATGGTAGTTTTGCAATTCTGTTAAAGCACTACTAAGAAACTTACGATATTATCAATTCAATATGTCTGTATTACTTCCAATTTGACGTAATGAAAAATTCCAAGTTTAAATAAAAGTGTTGTTGACTCATTGACACCGACCTTATTATCCATTATTACATAGTATACCATAATGTGAACTTTTAAGACCAAGGAGAATACAAAAAAATATTACGGGATGTATCATTGTTTTGATTATAAACAGCCTATACAATTATCACATTGTCTAAAAATTGTTCATTGGTCTAGCTAAATTCTTGAGAGAATTATAGTTAATTTAGCAGATATTATTCTGTGCTAGTACGAATACCATCTCGATTTGCATTGATGGTGTTAACTCACGATGGAATGACGAAATTCAAAGTACAGAAAGTCCTATACACCTGGCTACATTCTTGACAAACTTATGCTCCATGTAGCCAGTGCAGCACTATAATTAATACTAATATAGTACATAACTAAGTTATAGTACATAACTAACATAGTATTTTAAGGATCGGCTCAGAGCTGCTGTAACGAACGAATGATAACATTGAGTAGTCACAAGCGATGATATCGCCAAAGTTCCGACCGAAGTTATATCCAACTGATTAGTGAGCCACCGTGAAATCAGTATCTCTAAAATGAAAAGAAATTCACTGGCCTAGACACATTCTTCTCAGCAGTATTCCCGATGAAACGATTACCATTAAGAGTGCTAGTAAGTGCTAACTCAGTATAATTATTATAATTTGGACGATATTATTTGTTTTAATCGTATACAATCGTCGATTCTGATAAAAGTGCCGAAGTTTTTATTAAACAAACGAAATTTGCAAAATTTCGACCAAACGGAAAGGGATTATATGCCAGCACTTGCCCAATATCGATTTCGACAATAAAATGGGACCAATTTTCAACAATTTCATTCGTCTAGCTGTATTTATACCGAAGTTATCGTTGAACAAACAAGAAAAAATACGACCTAATCGAGAATATCCTCCTTTTTTTCAAGTTGGTTAAAAACGAAACGAAGGTTGATGAAGAATATTGGTAACAAATATTTTTGTTTAAAATTTGCAGAAAATACTGTTACCGATGCGGATGCATCATAAGAGCTGGGCAGGGGTTATTTAATGAAGAAAACCGACTAGAGAATAACAAAAAGTAAGGTGACGATATTTAGAAAGGAAATAGAGAAGCAAATATAAATGCCAAAGGGTGGTCTGGTCAAATCAAAATATTTAATATCAATAATTTTTGTTTGATGTTGACGATCCAGAAAAAAGTGCTACCAAATTTGCTCCAAAAGTAACTTTTAGGAAGCCTCACTTAATTAGCTTGATGTAAGATCCCTCGCATGTTAAACGTATTACCTCCATTAATCTTTACAAATTATTTTTTAAAGATTTAACCGTACCCTCTCATAGACTAATAAAATTCTGTGCACTTAGTGGAATAGAGCACTAGTAAAGGAATTATTTCTTATTTCTTTAAAAATGTAAATTCTCAAGAATGACTGAAATTCTATAACAGCTTGTTTCACACACCGTTACAAAGTTTGAACCATTGTCGGATTGTGTAACTTGTGCATATATTACGGGGCGATATAAAGTATTTCAAGCAGTAAAAAAAGCATTCTTTGCTAAATCAGTAACTAATTCAAAGCTTTTTCAAGTAATAAATTACCTTTATTGAAAGACATACAACAAAGTACATATATTGCCTTTAATGACGTTTTCGAGTATATGTTCTCTTAGTACTGTTCATGAAGGGTTGAAACGCAATTATCCTTGGAATAAATAAATCATTTTAATAATATTAATAGTCAAATGTTGAAAATTAAAAATAAAAAATTTGTGGATTCACTTATTGTACAAGGCACATGTGAAAAATGATTATTCATTTGATTTTCAACGACCTTGTCACGTCGTTAGAAAAAGCGAAGTTGAAATTGTAAAATTGAACACATCGATATTATAAAGGCGCCTTCACTATAAGTCAGTACAAAGGCAGTGCAAACTCGACTCCAGCAAAATATTAGAATTTACGAAACCCATATATGCAAATAATGACTAAATTTTAATTAAAAATACGTAGTCAAACCTAATCATACAGTTTACAACCCACTCGAATTCAGCTGACTGATTACGTTAAGCATACTGTTATCACATATGCTGGAAATAGACTGACAAAAGATCACGACATTTTGGTGACGCTTTTGGTCCAGATTAAACAGAATAACTCTGAATATCTTCAAAACAAGCACAAGCTATAATATATTTTCTTACTTGCAAATTAATAATTTTCTCTATTGAAATTGCGTAATTGACAAAATCAGAAAATTGTTTTATGCTAAAATTCCTTCATACCGGGACAGGATTTAAAAAAAGACTTTTCAAGCAAAAAGAATATGTAGTTCTTTATTACAGAAAGACATTTAGTAATAAAGAAGTAAAAAGTAAATACATAGGTGTTAAATGGACAGATAAATTTATAATTGGAACTTGTTATGTTATGGACAAATTATCAGCCGAATTCAAAAACAAGAAGTAAACACCGACTACTATGATCCTATATTATTATTACTTATTTGCTTTTAATAAATATAGTGATATCTTCAAAAAATCAAAATATATACACAAAAACTTATATTCAATTGTTTAATGAAAAACCTGGAACAAGAATTCGTTATTTATTAGAATAAATTATGTGTTATTATGTTAAATTGCAGTTGAAATACATTTTTATAACGTGCAATTAATTATAGAAGCACTCTAAATCATCTAAAAATTTTAATTTGGATAAAAGCAAACATTATATTTCATTTTTTAAATATCTACCTAGTGATTAAATTATATACTTTTTTATCATTCCAATTTTAATTGAAACTTTTAATATTAAGATCAGTTTCATTGTTAAAAAAAACACACACAATGTAGATTGAGAATAGTTTACAGTTACATAATATAAGCTATTAAGATTACTGACGAATTTCGATGATTTTATACAAGAGTTTATTACCAAAAAAATAATGAAACAAGAAAAAAAAGAAAGTATTTAGAATAACAAGTTTTATATGATATATTCTGATTCATTTTATTTTAATTTTTTGTGTTTTTTCATCTTTTATAAGAGTCCGCATTCTAACACAAACTCTGGTCCTCGAATGCTGAATCCGACTGTATTTTTGTTAAAAACCATAAGTTTGTCGTCTATACGCTTATGTATGTGATACGTTCGATTTTTGAATATGTCGAATATGTCGAATATTTTCGAAGGTTTTTTTTAAATTGTGTCCCAATTTTTTCGAGGCCAGAATGCAGTTACAATTGGTCCAGTTGATGTCTATATACTCATATATGTGTAATTATGTCTTGCAAATGTAACTGTTAAAATATACTTATATAAACGCATATGTAAGAAATGTCCTATATCGTTATACTTTTGTACAATAACTTGATGATCGTTTTGAATTCAAATTTTTGTAAACTTTTCTGTAAGATTGGATAATTTATTTTTAATTAATTATTGCAAAATTTCAATTTAACACACAAACTGATATATTTGGAAGAAAAAAATACTTTATTCCATATAAATTATATTTAATTAATTTATAACACAAAGGTAAATAATAGAATGTAGAACTTTTTCCACACACGCGCGCGCGCGCGTATAGAAGCAATCTTGCAATATTATAATAAGTAAACTATCCGCATGATATTTGCATCGCATAATGCTGTCAATGTGCATTATTCACGTAGTGAAAAACACATTGTTTTCATAAAATATTTGAAGTTTTTTGTACTACTATTGGATTTTGGTATTCGTTTATGTAATCATTTTTATTCTATAAACTTATATTTCCTACCATATTAACGTAATAGAAAATTTGACAATATACTTTTGTATTATTTCATAGAAAAATCCACTACAATTCGCTTTGAAATAAGAAGGTACGGTATTAAAAATAAAAACGCACATTATTAAAAAAATATCTTGAATTGTAATTAATCTAACATATAGTATATAAGTATAATTTTTTTAATATATATATATGTTTTTTCTCAACATTTACACCGCTTTTTACTTTTTTCAGATTTGCGTGGTATATATATTCTATATCTAATCAAAGAATAATCTTTATAAGAAGCGTTATTTATTGATTCGCGGATATGTATTTATTTATAGAGAAGAAATATAATTTGCTTAGTACACATTGTAATTAATATTTTACTGTAATATTATTAGTAATTTATAATTGAGAAACGAAAGAGAAAAGATCATAAAGTCAGGGGAAGGATTATGTCCTATATGCACCCCTCCAGCTAACCAATAACATTCTCCAACTGTCTCTAAATCGATGATCAAAACATGATAACCTGATGACAACTTGACAGCTGCTGATGACGTCACCATATTGTCATATTGCGCGAGAGCAAAGCAGAACACAGAATTTGCTCTCAACCCATGTATGTATATACTATTTAGATATATAACTACACCTATATAGCGTATATGTTTTTCTAAGTGATTCACCATTTGTACAGCTGCGTCTTACACAATGTTGTGCGTGGTTGTGAACAAACAAATATAAAAGAATTTAACTCATATGTGCACCATACTATTCGAATCATGTTAGTGTGAAAAATTTGTACAGTCCAAAGACGTATATACAATATATTCTTGCTATAAACTTATTCTGCTCGCGTATCCAGGAACATAAGAATGCCCATAACGATTCAATGTCACTGCTTCCATACATAAACTGGTTTTATTTACAAAAACAGTTTGGGCGACTCAACATGTTCGACCAGTCACAGCGGGGGCGACCCAAGTTCAAATCTACGTCACTGTAAAGATCATCTATATATATTTATATATAGGTAAACGCACCCCGAACGCATATTACAGGCAAGAAAGAGCGAGAGATATAGAGAAAGAGAGAGAGAGAGAGAGAGAGAGAGAGAGAGAGAGAGAGAGAGAGAGAGAGAGAGAGAGAGAGAGAGAGAGAGAGAGAGAGACCAAGCATTCGAGTGAACTGAACGCAGACAGACCTATAGTCTACCAAGGGTCCCCCATTATGTATTAGTAAAGTTGGTGACTGGCAGTGCGTGTCGTCTTTCTCTATCCTCCTTGCGTTGTTTGTAGTTTATAGGTTACACACGTACCGTGTGCGCGTACTGTGTCTCGCATGCTGTCTCCTTCCCACTATCTCTATCTCAAATTTACGATATACACTAGGGTATATAGTCCGCGCGAAAAATGACAATTGCTGAGGAGAAGAAGAGGAGGCTGATGTTGAGTTAGCAGCCCGCGTTCCCGTAGCGAAAACAACAAATAAACGGCCGGTGTGTGCGCGAGTGTTCACCTTTTTACAGATTTATTTTCTCATTCTCATTTTCTTTCCATCTCTATAAAATATACCACCCGACAGTATATACAGAGTATTAGGTACCGCCGCATGAAAAACTTCCCCCTCGTGTATACAAGTATATATATACATAAGAAAGTGTGCGAGCGAAGGCCTATGTTTTCTGGTGCATAGGCATAGTGTTCGCGCGTGCGTTTTCTCTCTCGCTTGCTCCCATGGTGGCGACTCCACTTTAAAATACAGGGAAGAGCGAGAGCGCACTGATATCGGTACTCGAGTGGTGCACTTAGTGGTCGTCGTCGTCCTCGTCGTCTTCCTGACTGCGCAAGGTTGACTTCAGCCAGTGTTGCACGCGCGAGTTGTACGCGCACCACCACCTCGGTCCCATCGAGGTTATGTCTACTACTGCTGTTATTGCTGCTGCTGCAGTTGTCGGACGACCTGACGCAGCCGCCGATCGTACTCGTCGTCTTGTTCATAGTTCGCCTTCTGCTTCGATGTTTATGATCGTCGACGAGAAGCTTATCACTGTCAGCGCTGACTCCGTCGAGAGCCTTAGTTTGTTCCTCGCTCATCTTCGAGGTGAGAGCTGGTGCTGGTTGAAAAGGATTATTATCCTCGTGACGTATGCGAAATCCTATAAGTCATGACTTAGGATCTCGAGCGATGAAGCTTTTATGAGCCCTTTACGGTTTAACCTCATTTTTAACGCGATTCAAATCCTTGTACAGTTGTGAAAGTCAAGTTTGAGATAAAACAGTTATGTTTTGAAAGAATCAAGTGAATTTTTTTTGTTTATGTTTTGGTTGACAGCAAAATTTTGCATAAAATTTTAGAGTATATTGATCAGGACATATTCATTTTTTAATTTTTTATTGTTTTAGTATTTAATTTTTGTATGAACTTTTCTAAGTTATGAATAGTTATCAATTGTCAGTATTGAAATGATTTTCTTTTATTACAGAACGCAACAGAGTTAATATATTGTAAGATATGACGTTGGATGTTGATCTCATGCCAGTTCACCATGATGATCGAACCAGCATTTAGCTTAGAAGAAGCTTGTAGACAAGCTCAGGTAACTTGCTTTTATTTTATTTTGATTTGATCTAATTCGATGAAAGGAATGTATAAAAGTTTACGTTACTTCTTAGGAAATGATAAATCAGGTGTCAAGATATCACAGAGATGTTCAAGGACAGGGACAAGAAAGCTTAGATATTGCTTTAGATAATTTATCAAGATCTACAGTAATAAGCCATAAAAAGGAGCAAAGCTATTGCAAACAAAGTATCCAATCCAAACTCACAAAGCTCTATTTTGAGGAGCTCTCTCAAGTTCCTCATGCAACACCTGATTCTGTTCTGGTGAGTTGACTAAAATTACAAAAATAATTATTCATAAAAAAGATGCCTAAATTAAACTAACAAATATTTTTATCTGTCTCATAAAATATAATATTATTTGTTTGTAATTATAAAATATAGAACAACCTTGAGAATGAATGCGACCTTCTGGGAAGATTAGTGCAAAAAGATGGATTACATACATTAATTGTCAATCTATATGCTGGTAACAAAGGTTATTCATTAGGTGTTAGAAACAGGTAAGAATACAATACTTTTATTATAGGTTCTACAAAAATACAATGATTATTTGAACAAAACATTTCAAGAACTTTTTAAATGTAACTCTGTTCTTTATTTAAGAACCCTTTTAAAACAATAAAAAGTTCTACAGTAATGAAAGTAACCACATATAATTACATTTGAATAACTTATAATTGAACAAATATGGTTCACTAAAATCTTGTGATAACAATTTACAACTCTTTCTTACTTTAACATGTATAACTGTCTTATTATATTTTATAAAAATATATAAAGAATCTAATAACAATAAAAATCTTCTTTTTCTTAAATTTAGGATTAGAAATTTTATTTTGTGCAAACTCTCTTATAATGTTCTATATAACCCTCCTATATTTTTCTTAAAACTCTCTCAAACTGTCATTATAATTTTTAATTTTGTATATTGATGTATTAATATTAATATAAATATATATTGATATTATTACGTATTATTGTTGATTGATTTATTGGACTGTAAGACCAATGAAAATATTTATTAATTTTTCAAACTCTCTTGTTCAAAATAATTTAATTAAATCAAAAATAATATAATTCTCGTGATATTCTATATCGTTATCTCAATTTTATTTTATTTTTAGTCTTAAAGGCATTCAATATGACAAAAATGCATCGGTATCAGAAACTCAGTTAATGGGTTATGAGCAAGGAGAACTTCTCTCTTGCATTGATAATGGCCAACTCCCCGCGATGTTAGCCGAACAACTGGAAGTAAATCATTCGCACTTATTCTATGACGGCTGCATTATTGCCGAAGTGCGGGATTACCGTAAAGTTTATCCACATAATAAACCTGATATTCATCACGTTCTTCTTAAACCCAGTACACAGGTAAATTTGTGTTATTTAATAAATCTATCCATCCTATTTTTCATTTTACAATTAGTTAGTACAATCATAGTAATTCTCATAATGATACTAACATTTTAAAAATGATTTAAAAAATATATTCAAGTACATTTATGTTAAGTTTCCCGAAAATCTAATTTACTTATAGTATTCTAAAATGATAAAAATTGACTACATATTATACTATGTTAGAATTTATTATAAACAATAAATATGACTTCCAAGATAATTTTTCTTTTATAATTATTTAACTTGAAATTAATGCATATTAAGAATGTATACTAAAACTTGATTTATACTTCTGTGGATATAAGTTTGTTTATTCTAAATTAAAATTATTTATATTCATTTAGTTTTTAAACTTGTCAATAAACTTTTTTATCTATAAATTTATATATTTTGAAAAATACAATCATTTACTTACAACTTTTTTTATATTAATTAAAAAAACATTCTAAAAAATTCTCTCTTCTCAAAAAGAGTTCTACACTAGATCAAAATCTTGATTTTTTAAATAAAAAAATTATCAAAAAGGAGTGTCATTTATCATAATTAATTTCATTTACAAATATCAAAATCATCCTATATTAATTTTTTTTTATTTTGCCGCTGTATGATTTTAATAAGAAATGTTAACTAAATATTCACGTGTAAGAATTCTGATTAAATATACCATGGAACTCGATTTTTTGTGCATTTTACGTTTTCTCTCTCTTGTGGTAATTTTTTACAAGTAAGGGTTAACTTCTTTTTTAGAGCTTATTATCGGATGTCTCGACACTCACGAGCGACGGAGAGTGGAGTCACGAAGAACGGTTATTATTGGAGTCGCGTTTAGTGGCGGCTACTCAAGGACCATTGTGTCTAGATCCGAACCCTATTCCTAGTTTGGCGACAAGTCGTTTACGGCAGTCGAAAGCTTTATTTGCCGATCATCAGCTTGTACGCCAAGCTAAAAAATTCTCTCAGGTCGGTCATTTATTATTTAAATGTTTTAAATTTATTATTCTCTGTATTTGATAAACCTTAGATTGAATAATAACATTTTTAATTAAATATTTGAAATTGTTTTTTTCAATTAAAAAACCATTTAATTCAAATTTTTGTAAAGTTAAATAAATAAATATTTACTGTTTTAGGTAACTGTCAATCGAAAAAGAAAATTAGAACAGTTGGCACAACCGGAAGGATTAACAATACAAGATTTAATGCAAAAAATACGCTCGAAACGCGGAGGGCCTGCTTCAACAAGTACCGCCTGTCCACCGCCTTCGTTAGTTACACCTCCTCTTTTACCTCCAAACACTCCAGTGGATGTTTTAAGGTAAAAAATATTCATTTATTCTATTGTTGGAAATGTTTCTAAAAATTTGAATCAAATATATTATTTAACTTGACCAAATTGGAAAGCAATATGCTGCCTATTTTTAGTTCACAAAAATAGATGCATTACTTAAACATAATTTTGTATGAAAATTAAAATATAAGCACAAAATTGTTTAATTAGAATCATATATATATTTTGTGATATAATTATAAAACCATTAAAAAAAAGTTTGATACATAATGATATTATACTTTGAGATTGAAACGATTCTGTTAACTTTCTTGAGTTATATTAAATATTGATATTTTATATAAAACGTCATTTAAAACTTATTTTGGCTTCCTACGTTTTATGGATTAGAGTAATAATTTAGAATATAATAGCTCAGGTACATCTTTCATAAAAAAAACGGTAGATTAGTATTTATATTTATATTGTGAACGATTTAATTAGATTTTGTTTGAATTTAGTTTAAAATTTGATTATTATTTATAAAAAAACTAATTGTTGTAACGATTCTTAAATTAACAATCACACTATTATTGATAAATAATTCCTGCTTTAAAAGTGTAAATGGGAATTTAGCTTACTTTGTTTTGTATGAGATTTTTATAAATCTTTGTTTTATTCTTGTAGTAAAAATAAAAAATTAATTATTTATTTATTATTTCCAACAGGTATGCTAAGGCTTACGAACAACCCCGAGAAACGAAAGACTGCCTTCCACAACTCATTGAAGAGTATGTTTTGGAAACCGAAAGGGGTCAAGGCCGTATTTATCACATAAAACTTTCCATTTTACAAAGACCTTCCAATTCCGAGTACCTGGGTGAACTTTACGTAGATATCGATTATAGAGAAGGCGAAAAGAAAGGATCTTCCTGCAGGTACAAATTTTTTTGCTATTTTATACTATTTGATACATCTATCAATTAATTACTTAAGTTCATTTTAATATTTTATATTTAATGCTTGACGGTACCGTAATGTTATTTTTTACATCATTGTAGGTTTTCATAATATAAGATATGTTATTTTCGATTGTTTCAGATTTACTTTAGGCACGCGAGCTCAAGCAAATCATTATATTCAACAGTTCACGGAAATCTTTACCGAAGAGGGAAGGAAAAATGTAAAGATTCAGCATGTAGTACCCGGTCAACCTCCCCGCGTTACGTGTACACCGGGTATGCAACGAGCTCATCAACAGCAACAGCAGCAGCAACAACAGCAGCAATTACAGCAGCAGCAGCAGCAGCAGCAGCAAGCTACAAATGCACAGCGTGTTCATAATCAGGTTAAGGTAATTATATATTCAACAGTAAATGTTTTTATTAATGTTTGTGTTTCATATTATTTGCATTTTTTTATAGGCTCAGTTGGTTGCTCAACAATTGCAGCAGGCGCAGTCACAACGCGTAGCTCAACAGGTTTAGAAAAATTTTATTTTAATTAAAATTGAATATTTATGAATAATAAACGCTAAATTTTTAATTGATGATTAATGTGAACGAAATGAACATATTTAAAATTAAAATATTCTTCCATAATATTTAATTTTATTAAAACTTAATATCTTTTTATTTTAAAATAAATAGGAAAGGGAATTAAATCTAAATGTATAATTGAGGAATGAATATTATTAACTATTCTGCAGATACTATCACAAGCACAGGGTCAACTCAACACATTAGCTAGCAGTCAGTTAAGCACGTTGGCAGGTCAAGTGGCCAACTCATTAAAGGCAATGAGTGAAGCAACAACTTCGAGGCAACCGACTAGTCTTGTCAATTGTTTGGACAATGTCGCCCAGAGCATTCCCGGTATCATTCAGAACGATCCAACAGCGATGAACGTGGAGCAAGCGTTGACGTGTAATACAACTGTGCCACGCGTCGCCACTGCGACTCCGCTGTCCAGCCAGACGCTAGATAACTCTGTCGCTGGTACAGTTTCGATGGCCACGACGGATATGTCGCCGTGCAATGGTTCCACTGGTATTTTAGTCTTCCAGCAAAAGCCCGCGCCCACAGCTGTTCAGAGTAATACCTCTAGTGTGCCTGTTCTGGTAATTTTTTTTTTTCATTGATCATGATAAGAGTAGAATATAAATGAAATTAAGCATTGCATTTACCTATGGAGGAACTTCTTTTAAATTAATATGTATATATAATATATAATATTTTCAGCAAGCGCAATTGCAAGCAGGAACGTTAAGTAACTTAGCCGATACAAGTAATCATAATGACGTAAACTCACAAAGAAATTCCGCAAATCTAGCTATAAGTGCTCTTAAGAATTCTCTCATGAATTCTGCTCATCAATTTACGCAACAACAAGCAGGTAATAACATTTTTTATAATTTTACATTTCATACAATATTTATTCGATTAATTGTCAATCTTATCTTATTATTTCTCAATTTTTTATTAGCAAATGCCGCCGCCGCCGCCGCCGCTGCTGCTGCCCTGAACAATACTAGCGCGCAGACTGCTACGAAATCCAGCAATGCCGCAATTCTCAGTCTCTTGAATAGCAATCCTGCTAATTTAACGCAACAAAAAAATCAATCACGAAGAAGATCTTTGAATGCTGCATCAATTCCACAAAGGGTTTTAGGCCATGGCAATGTAATTACAGTTCCAAGTACGACAGGCCAGGTACTGTTTTTGAAATACATGTTTACTAATAATGGATTAATTAATTTAGCAATTCAGTTTAAAAGTAATGCTATATATATCTTTATTCTGGTATTACAGGTTCGAGTAAGTTTCAGTTCTGCTTTAACAGCAAGTCAGTTGGCGAAGCAACAACCAGTGAAAGCTACAGCAGTGAGGCTCGCTCGCGTTCAAGATCCCACTTCGGCATTAGGATTATCAATGCCGGGCCTATCAGCCTTACTTGCTGGTAAATGTAACATAATTTCATATCCTTAGAATTACGTGAACATTATTTATTTTCTTTGTACCAAGGAATAATTTTTCTAACTATAATTAAGAATAAAAATAAATTTACAACTTTTAACTATTTTATTCAACTGTGTTAGGTACTCCTTCGGAGGATAATTCAGTACCTGGAATAGCAGCAGCCTCGTCGCTTTTCGAAAGGCTCACAGCGACTTCAGCAAATCAGAATAGCCAGCCTAATAGTCCAATGACTAGTCCACCATCAGCGACACCGCCTACACAACAAACACAGCAACAGCAAACTACTAATGTTAATCTTCAAGGTGTTAGTCTCGCTAGTCTACCAAATTCCATTAATGGTCTCCAAAACGTTCAGGTTTGCATTTCACATATGAAAATAGAATCATTCATTGTATAAACTGTTCTGACTTTTGTACATTTAAAAGTTTTATTAATTGGATTCATTCTATTTATAAATAATAAACGTTTACGATTTTTTATTAATTTGTACAAAGACATTAATCTTAAACCTATAATACATATTTTCATGAACAACATTTAATTAATTTACACACGCGCGCGCGCACACACATATGTATATATATTAAAATATCGTTTTATAATAAACAGGTTTCGATTCCTGGCTTATCACAACCGATTACTATGTCTTTGAACGTTTCTGCAGCAACGGCTGGTAACGTTGTCACGCCGACAGGCGTTATTGTTTCGCTTCCAATCTCATCAGCTACCAATACCTGTTCAACCGTTTCCAATGTCAGTATCCATTTAAATTATTATTTATATTAATCGAATTGCAAAATAATACATTTGTTTTAATTTAACAGATGGTACCTGCAACCGTTGTTACGACCGCTGTAGCTGGAAGTACTCCGACTGTAGTAATAGCAAATCCTGCCAATGCTCATTTATCGTTACCAATTGGTAAGACTTTTTATGAAATTTATTTGTTACGAAGTATTTTAACGCTTCGTTTGAAAATTAATGAAGCTTATAAATTAATTTTGACATATACTTAAAATTTTTTAAAAATATTTAATCTATTTAATGATTATATTAACAACATTAAAATATTTTCAGCACAATTAATACCTTCGGGAGTTAAAGGTTTAACTCAGCAAAATTTACGTAATAATAATGCGGCTGTGACCCTTGCACAGGTTTAGTATCTTATTGTTCGATTTTTTAAATTATCATCTGAATAAATTTAATTTCAAATGGTATTTCTCTTAGGGAGGGCAGGCCATACAACTTGTTGGATCTCCAAGGTCAAGACTTAGTCACATGGCACGTCAAGCTCAATCGAATCAAGCCAAATCCTTAGCGAATCAATTAGTCGCTGCATCGAAAGCAGTTACAACGAATCAGCTTGTATTATCTCGGAATAAACAAATATTAACTCCTATAATGGGTAAGCATTGAAATTGTTTTTATTTAATTTAGCTGAATGAATCTTTAATAAAAGACATATATTGTTTTATTGGAATATAAAGTAGCAGCTTCGAAACCGATGTTAATGGCAACGCAAGCGACTGCATCTTCTTCCCAATCGGCAATATCGACTGCTGCAAATAAGCAGACTTTACTCGCTAAGTCTCTTCATGCCAGATCTGCCACGGCCACAGCAATGGGACAGTGCAACTCTCAGGCTCAAGCTCTTAATGCAGTAGCTGGTTTGTCTCAACAACAGGTTGGTGACTATTTTTCTTTTTGTGAAGTATAAAATTTTATTATGCACCTAAACAAAATTATATAAATTTTACATTTTTGCAAATCTGAAAAATGCTATTTTTCGATTTAAAAACTTCACCCATGGTATAAATATTGTTAAATTTTAGTTAGGTTTTAATGTCGATCCATTTACTCAGTATGTAAGAATTAAGTCATAGCTACTCATTTACTTCCAGTGTGTGTTGAATCTTTTCATTCATTATATTTAAAAATATGTAATAAATTTAGAATAAAACGGTAAATAGAAATTAAACGAATATACTCAGATCAATACATTCAAAATACTCTTTAAATAACAACCAAATGATATTTGGTACTAGAAATATGCAGGGCTGGAATTAGCCTCCTTAACGCCCTTTAAAAAGTTGACTACACTCCCTTGTAAAACTTTATTTATTTAAAGTGTATCTGCTATGAAAGACCATATTTAAAAAGAAGATTTGTCAAGTATTTATTTTTTATTATTAAAATATAACATGAGAATCTGACATCAAATTCTTATTTATTTCTTAGATAGAAATCAAGACAATTAGCAAAAATCTAGCTGGAGCTAGAATCAGTTGGCTTCTATATGGATTTTTATATGGATATCCAAGGAGACATTTTCTCTGGGTTCTTTTAGATATTTAAATAGATTTCCAAATAGATATCCAGACTAGTTGAAATACATATAGAATCCAGCGGATGGTACTGGATTTCAGATAGATTCTTACTAAGTGTCACTTGAGTTTTTATATGGATTTTCACTTCAGAATTCAAACCTTATTTTTATTGAGTATCAGCATGTAAAAATGCTGTAAAACTAAAATTCTTATTACTATTCAATTTTAGAGTATTACATTTTTAAGGTACAATTACTGATGATAGAAGTAACTAAAATCACCTTAGTTAAAAAAAACTTAATTTATTCTTTTATTTTAAATCGAAAAAATTAAAATATTGTATAATGAGCACTCATAAATAATTTTCGATAATAAGAAATCGGTAATTATAAATTATCTTTGCACTACCTATATTTAATATTTTATACAAGAAAGTAACTGTTCAGTATAAATAGTCAAAACCGTCTACACTATAAATATTTTCAACATAATAGTTGTTTTTCATTTTAAAAAGACACGTAGCATTGGTATAATTCATTTATCATATGTTAATAAATAATATTTTCCATGTAAATTATTAAAATTATATAGAAAAGCAACTGTAAATAAATTATAGTCTCGTTCATTATTATAAAGTAAATATCAAGCGCGATGCAAACGATTTTGTTTCGAAATATAATTTATAACTTTAATGTATTTTGTTACACAGCTTCAGCAACTACAGCAGTGCCTTGCCGCGCAACACAAAGCTTCAGTAGCTACCGTAAATGCCTCGACGTCTGGTAGGGCGCAAATCCAGCCTAGGGGTAGCACCGGCGGTGGCGACGATGTGCTCTGAGCTACGCTTAAAACGTCAGCTATTTCCTCTTCTTCCTTCTCCTATACCGTCGGCGACGAGAAAAGCAAAGGGGGGCAGACGCCTCACTGTATGGCCTCGAGATTACGAATCGCATGACGAGAATGAACATATTTGTATAAAGTATTTTTGCGAAACGAGATTCGAAATAGTTACGTTGGCTATATCTACGTAATGATGTTGAAGAAAAGATAAAAAACAAAATCGTGTATATTCGATAAATGTTATGTTTTACCGATGATAAATTTCCGCCTCGTTTGTTAATTCACGTTCATTATTGCGCGAAAAAAGGTTTCAATTATTGTAGATACAAACATAATACATATATACATACATACATACATACATATGTATGTATGCATGTATGTATGTATGTATATGATATAAAATTTGTTTTATATTAAAAAAAGCGTAATAAATATTTCATTTTTTATTTGTTGTTTTTTCTCTTGTTCAATCACGAATTCCGTAAAGTTTCCAATTAATAGTTCAGTATTGATATACAAAAAAACATAAAACAGAGTATGTTAAATTAACAATATAAAAGAGAAATTCTATTGATTAGTTTTAAAATTTTTTATTGCTTAATAAAATGAAGGAACATAGCAAGGTCCATGACTATACAAATTGAAGAATAAAATGTATAGATAAAATTAGCAAATTATCCTAAATGGTGTATACTTTAAATAATTTAATATTAAGTTAATTTTCTTCCATTTTTATAATAAAATAACGTATAGTGTGTGCCAAAAAATACATCGATATTCATGACTGTACAGTGATCAATTGGGCGTCCAAGCATAATTTCTTTTAAATACTCTGTACCTCATTATCATTTACTATATTTAAAATAATGTACATAAAAATTTAATACTTACTCTGATTTACATACATTGGAGGAATTCGTAACTACTAATGAAATGCATTACTTTTTTATGATTTTTAAGGGTACAGTATGCTGTTGTTAACAAAAATTTTAATAAATTTTATAAAGGTATTTATAAAGCAAGTTATTCATTATAAAATTTAAAAATTGTTCATCTGTCCTTTAAACATATTACTAATAGTATACTGAACTCTTAAGTGCATATTGAATAATTAATCAATATAAACTTTATTTATAAAAAATATATTATTTATTTTCTCTTTCAAAGAAAAATAACTTATCTAAAAACACATTTGAAGTATCTTTAGTAAGTGAAATAAATTGTATAATTGTATATAAGTTTTAAAAAACTGTAAATATAATCTGAATATATAAATAACTCCTAGAAAAATAAATACATCTAACGATCAGTGCACCATAGTACACCCTTGAAACCACTTCATATATTAAATAAATTCTTAAATAGTCGCCGCAAATAAATTAAGAAATCTATTAACGTACTTAATTAAAATCTGAAGAATATTTCGTATTGCCTAATTTGACAAGTTTATTATTTATTGAATAGTTTTAGGAATATATTTCAAACTTATTCAATATTTTATATTCATTTGTAAAATTAATCTTTCTATTAAAATACAGTATTGCATTGAAACACGTAGATGCAACTGTGATTTTTTAGCACATACATAAAATATGCAATAGTTTTAGTTCTAAAAACAATAATAATTTTAAAATTTATTGATCAGAAATCAAAGTAATTAAATATAAAAAGACTGTGTTTGTGTAACTTAATGATAAAATTTTACCAATAATTTCTTGCTTAGATTTTCACAAAGTTTCTTATTTATTTATAAAATTACTAAGAAGTATAACAATGAAAAAATAAAGTTGTTCATAAATCCTTTTTCTCTCTTAACAATATATAGTATAAAAGGAATGTTAACTAAATTACTTATTGGAAAGTTTAAAAATCGGTATTAGTCTATTTCTAAGTTTCATATATTTCCAATTTATTTAATCCTTACTTGTATTTTTCATGCTGTTCTGATATTATTAATGTATAAATTATTTTTATAAAAATGTCAATTTTCGCATTTCAAAATTGAGATCTCATTAAAAAATATTGTATTCGATATTATCTGCTAATACTCATTACAATGCACGTTTTTCTTCATATTAGATGCAGAATTATATCTTCCGTTTATCATTTTTCACTCCAGTATAAATTTAAACACTGAACGTAGAAAATACGTGATAAACCATATTAAAATTTTAATAAAAATATAAAAGAAATATACTAAAAATCAGGTACTATAATAAAATTTTGAATGCTTTTTAATAATATTCATATGGACTGTAGAAATCAATTTTAATGAGCAAAAAATATTCAACATTAAAATTGTATGTATAATTATATTAAATTATTTTAAATTTTAGGTATTTAATGTCTTTTATTTATGTCTGTTATTTATATCTACTATATTTATGTATACTATTAATAATCTTAAACTTGTCAAACGATGTAAGGATGAAAACGTATTAAAAATTTTATTTCTGATTTTCAGTTATTAAATTCCAAACGTTTGACGAGTTTCCTCGCAATTTTATACAAAACGTAGAACAGGCGTAAATAAAAAAAACAATTAAAATTTTACAATAATTTAATATTTGTTAAAACAGAATTTTTTTTCAAACTGTATAAATTATCAGTCAACAACACGTTAAAAATTAATAAAATTATAACGGAAGAAAGTAATACTGAAAAATAATAGTAAAAAAATTATTTCAACTCTAAAAATATGCATGAATGGAGTGTTTAGTTCAATTTTTGTTTTCAAGTAATAAAACATTTTAATATACACTTTTTACTATTGCAATATAGTTATCTTAATATATCAATGAAATGAATATAATTTAACAACTAGAAATTGAGGAACAACTCTTATTTTTCCAATAGCTAAACTACTTCATGTCCAGTAACTAAAATACACTTGATTAGATCTCTTAAAATGCATTAGCCACCTCTAGATACTGTGCGTATAAGAATTTTTTTTTCAATAACAGGTTTTACAATGTCACTATTATATGCATGTTTCAGTTCATCATAAAAATACTGCGTTCGTTTTTTTTTTATTTCATGGCTGAAAAATCTTTAATATTTTCTATTAAAATTGATTAGTCACGAAATTACTTATTTGTTATTTCTGCCACAAGAAATAGAATGTCTCCTCGGTGAACCGTTATATAGACACTAGTTAGTTAATTCAATAGGCCTTTAGCTATCAGTTTTTCAAGAACTGTTTGTTAATGATTCTGGTCGATTATCTTCTAAATTGTAAGACATTGTCACTGCTTGTGAATTTTTACTTAACGTTGAATGTATATTACTATTCGATTCTAGTTTTGAATTTATTGTGTAATTTAATCTCTTTTCATCTATTGATTCCAAAGGCTTGCTTGAATCTTCATTGCGATTTTCATCTGGAAAAAATTTATAAGCTTACTTTTCGTTTAATACAACAGAATAATTTCGAGAATATACAAATAATTAGATTTTTTACACATTCATCATTTATAATTAATATTCAAAGTAAGAATATTCATAATTCTGTATTTCAATTTTCCTTACAAATTTATTGATTTATTTTTACGGATGTTTATGGAGTTGTGTGTATATAATGAGCTCAATTTTCACCATTGAAAATACGCAAAACACTGTATTTAAAGTATCACCAAATAGCTTCGACGTGGTAATCAAAATTTGATGACTGTGAAGACATTAAACCAACCGACGCCTTCACCGTCTGAACTAAGGATTGATGTAAACTCCCTTAAAACCCTTTGACTCGTCCAACCTTTGGTTTTAGAGATATTTGAGGTCACTAAATTAAAATCTAATACAAGATGATGGAAAAAATTGTGGATCACACTCTAATTACGACACATTTGTAAATTATCTTACGGGTTTTCGAGGTCACCGAATGTGAATCTGATATTAGATCATCAAAAAACAAAATGAAAACATAGATGAAAAGGGAAGTATATCTAACTAGAATTTTAGCTAAACTATGTCATATACTATTCATAAAGACCAACTTGAATCTTGGCTAAACCAGTCCACTGATAGGGGTTATTTGATTTATTGGATTATAGATTTAAACTTGATAAACGAATTTGAATAACTATATAACAAATTTGAACAAGAAGTATTTTGAACATTTTTTTGCTGTCTTTTTGAAAATTGGAGCTTTTTTGTCAATACATTGTTTATAATAAATAAAATATGAAACGTTTGAAAAAAATTAAGACCAGATTTATAATAAATGACCTAAAAACATAAGCTTTAGCGCAAAAATATAGTGCTTACTGTCAAATAAAGAAGTTGATATCTTAGAAAGTACCAGGTATTGCCATAAAATCGGAATTTGCCAATTTATGGCTCCACTATTTAATATTCTGTATATATGAAACCATTTTATGAAAATACAGCAACCTATTTTTTCGTCTTTAAAATGTCGAATTTTGTACCAATGACGATTTGTAGACATCTTATCGTTAAATTTTTTTACTACAAATGGAAGAGAAATATTGCCAAACTCCACCCAAGTTTTTAGCGAAAATGTGCACTCAGTGACTCAAAAAGCTCGAAGACACCGAATTTCAGACTTTGCCGAGACAAATCCTATACCTAAAATCAACAATTGTTGGCTGATCAATTGACTATCGTATAAGACTTTTGCACCACTCATAAGACATGGGAAGGATTTTAAAGACGGATAGAAGGGTTTTTCCACAAATGGACTGATCTCTGCCGAGATTGGCAGCAGAATGTGAATCTGTTATTACTGTATCAAATATTATGATGTCTCCTATCAATATACAATCTCAATTTAATTTTAAAATTCGGTTGTCGGCAATTAATCTCGGGCCATTAAGCAATCTCGACTCCAGAAGTAAAGTTCGACATTAATTTATTATTTGTAGGTAGTGTTTAATTATCAATTTATTCTTACCAGTTTTCTTATTCGCAAATCTAGATTCGTTTCGATTGTCAGATTTATGTGATTGATATGATTCTATCTGAGGTTGTAGCCTGGAGCAATTCTCTCCAGATTCAACTATTTTGTTATTAACGTCAAAAATTTCGGTAATGCGTACTTTGTCACTATCATCCAAATAATAATACGCTATTAACCCCTCTTGATTTGCTGTTACCTAATGTATAATTACAAAACAAAACTAATAAAAGGAATCAATTATAATTAATAACTAAAGATTAATATATTTACATACATACTTGCAAAGTATTTTTAAAAGCATCATTTGCTGTTGCAGCTGTTATGTCTGACATATTTATAACACAATTGGTAGATGGTTTACAATCTACCCACGATTTGCTAAATGTAAAAAGAAATCATTAATAAGAATAAATTAAATGTTTTAATAAAGAATTTCTTACGTATCATTATATTCCAAAGTTAAATTTAAGTTAGCTTTGTGTTGTTTATATGAAGAATCATTAATTGATCCCACATCATAGATGTCTATAAACGAATATATAATTAATCGAAATGTTGAATTTCACACTATTTATAAGTAAATGGTATGTCTACATACTTGATCCATACTCCATAATATTTACACAACATTTGATTGTCTGTGGAATAGGTTGATAGTACACATTGATTTTCGGGAAAAGGAGACTTAATTGTTCTAAAAAATATCTACTCATTTCAATAAGACCCTTTTGAAGTTTTGGAGCATTTAAGATGAACCTGACATAAACGAAAATTATTGGATTCTATTGTTTATTAATATCAACAACTAAAAAATAAAAAATTAAATTATTATTTTCAGTTTCGTTAACTCTTAAGCAGGAGCTTCATTTTTAGAATTAATATATAAAACTATTATAAAATAAAAATATTTTTTTAATTAATACTTTTAAACAATAATTCAAGTGCATCAGTTTTATTTGTAATCTATAAAAAATTGTGATAAGCCAATTACGCTTTATTGATAAATAGCAACTGACATCATAATTGTGCTTAAAATAATGTTAATCTATAATTTACTATTTTAACTGACGTAAGCAAATAAGCATCGCTTTTCTGTTAAATCAAATCCTCATCTGTCAGCTTGATTTTACGTTATCTGCAATTGTTACGAAAAAAAAAAAATTTGAAAATATAACTTAATCTGTAACCCATCTGACGTAGTTAGAAATCAATTTACATAACCAAAGCAATTCTTTTTACATATCTAATTTATTCTATATAATATACCTAATTATTGAAATCCAATCGGGATAAAAGTTATGTTAGTATTCATAATTAATCTCATAGTCAAAAAATGTCTACCTGCCTAGTTTAATGAACAATTGAATTCTTTGGATACTTTTTAACTATAAACATTTGGATAAAAAGTAATTAGTTTGCTATATAAATATATTAAAATGATCACTTTATGAATCAGTTCTAAGTAAATCTTTATTATGTTTATTTAATGCACAATATACTGTACATACAGAGCTTAACAAGTTTTATTATGTTAGCTTTATTCACTTACTTTGTGAAAGTAGCATATACTACATCTGCTGGCAAAGTGTAAGGTAGACTTAACAGAGATAAGAGCTTAACACTTTTATACTTAAAAAGCCAATTTATAAGTCCCTTGTTTGCAGAATCTATGGCTTCTTGAAAAATGGTCATCACTGTCTCTGGAAGATTAGCGACTAATGCTTCCTACAAACGATTCGAGTTATTTCACAATTATTAAGAATAAACATATAAGTATAACTCTGAATCTATACAAATGTATTATTTACATACTTGTCTGTGCATTTTACAATCTACACATTCCGGATCATATTCCGCATTTGTGTCTTCAAGAGTTTCGGAAACTACAAAAGTTGACTGTACTGCTAAACACCTGTCGCAGTTTATTAAATTATTCCGATTTAAAAATCTTAGCGCGTCATCAAAACCCTGTTTACACATATTGGATAAAATCTGCAGAGAAAAAAATAAAGAAAGCCTTAAAAAAAATATTTTCGATCGATAATAAATTCATGTCAATACTGATATGAAAAAAAGACTCACTTCTGGATTTGGTGGAAATAAAATTCTCGCGAACCTGTACATGTTTTGTCTTGATAGTTCAATACTGGTATTCGCCAGATTAACCTGAAAAGTAAATAAATTGTATAAAAATTAATCTTTATACACAATAAAATAATCTTTAAGCGAAGCATAGAAATTTAATAAAAATGTTAAAAAATAAATAATTAAATAAATTACGTGAAATAGTTGCGAAGATACGTCTCTTGGACAAATGTCACTCTCGCCGCAAAATGGGCTAACGGTAATCGTATTTTCGTCAAGTGTCGGTAAATTGTCGCTGAATCCACCGTCCATATATCTGATACCATGGAATCTAGGTGGTAATAGCCCACAGAAAAGTGGTATAAAAGAACTTGCTAGCAGAGCCTGCAGGGAAGAAAGAAAAAAATCAATATTTCAGCATATTCATTATGTATATAGGCAAAATTTTAAGTATTTCGGCATTTTTATTCTAAATATTATACTATTCAATTTTATCAATCTTTTTAATGTCATACAAATGCATCAATCATCACTAATCTAAATTATTACGTTTCTTATTTTAATACTAATTAACAAAATCGATAATAAAGGTATAATATAGCGGTAAAATGGACGTCAAAACCGGTATACAACATATATGCCAATAAGGGCCCGATGAAATTTACCGTAAGTTCGCGGTTACAGTGCTTTCGCTTTTTTTTTTCTTGTATAAAAAGAAATCCGAAACAAATAAATTAACATACATATCGTAGATCAGTCAAATTAGAGTCAAACTTAAATGCCTCGCGAATAAATTTTAACCGTACAGCAGTTTATAATCGTGTATAATCGCTTCCTCGTATAACGTCTCAATTTTGCATTCAGATTCATATACTACTGTGTACAAAGATAAGTAAGACTTTATTTATAATTTTTGAAATCTTTATTTATTCTTCTAAATCTAATTCATCCCCCTTAAAATTATCCCCCCCCCCGGATGCAATGCAACTATGCCAACGCTTTTTCCAATTTTCAAAACATTTTTTATACTCGTATTCCGGAATGGCCATCAGTTCCTTCTTCGATTCGGCTTTTATTTCTTCAATCGAATCAAAACCATGTTTCCGAAGTGGTCTTGTGAATTTGCTGAACAGTCAGAAGTCACATGATGCTAAATCAGGCGAGTACGGTGGTTGCGGAACGATATTGGTTGAATTTTTGGCGAAATATTCACGTAAAATCAATGAAGTGTGAGCTGGTGCATTATCATGATGCAAAAACCAAGAGTTGTCTTTCCATAAATTTGGCCTTTTGAGACGGGTAGCTTCACCCAAACGACACATAATACTCAAATAATATTTTTTGCTAACCATTTGGAAGGAAGGAGCCGGTTGGAAGGAATTTATAATGCACCATACCACGATAATCGAAGGAAATAGTGAGCATAACCTTGATTTTTGAACAACTTTGGCGTGATTTTTTCGGTCTCCGCTCTCCTTTGGCACGATATTCTCTCGATTGATCGGTTGTTTCTGGATCGTAAGCGTAAACCCAAGTCTTATCTCCAGTTATTATGTGTTCCATCTTGTCCCGATAATCCGAAAGCATCGTTTCACAGACCTCCATAACGCTGTTTTTCCAAAAAATGAGTGTTTTAAAAATCGAGATTTCACTCTTGTCAGGCATAAAATATCTTTCAAAATGGTGTTGGCTGACCCATTTGAAATCCAAACAATATCAGCAAACGCTCTAGTAGTCAATTGACGATTTTGCAGACCAATTCTTTGATTTTGTCAACGTGTAGTCCACCAGTAGGTGTTCTTGGTTGTCTTTGACGTGGTTCGTCTTCAACGCATTCTCGACCTTCCTTGAACAATTTGTGCCAATCAAACACAATTGCTCTTGACATTGACATCTCACCAAAGGCCTTCTGCAACATTCTGAACGTTTCGGCGGCCAATATTTCATTTCGCGCAGAAAATTTAATGCTATTTCTTTGTTGAATAATTTCAGACATTATAAAAACCGAAGAGACAACTTTTCTTTGTTCATAAAATATAAGCGTAACTATATGACAAATGAAGATAATTGCGTGAAATTTGGCACAGATAACTCTGACAGTACTACCAACTTAAAAATAAAAAAATTTGTCCGAATTGATAAATCCGAGAAGTTGGAATTGAAAAGTCTTACTCATATTTGTGCACAGTAGTATGAACATATTTAATTAAACATTTTCCTATTTTATTTTTTCGTAACATCTTATGTTTTCCAAGATGAAGAAGAATTCAATCAAAGTGCTTGAACGAAAGTTACGGTAGAGGTTTGGTGGAGTAATTGAGAAATTGTTTTAATTATTTCAACATGGAGATTGAATGTATAATACAAAATATATACTCATGTAGAAATTCATTATATAAAGTTAAATATGGATCTTGCTTGTTTTCGTATGACACATATGAGCAATTAAAAAATCATTAATTTCTTACTAATTTTCATGCATTCTTTAACAAAAATAAGAAAAAATTCTTAATTGCAAAATGTTTTTTTTTTTAATTACGAAAAGAAAAAGAAGCTATTTTATATCTGTTAAAAGATCGTTTCCAAACTTGCATTACACGACAACGGGCTAAATTACATTGATTTACGCCTAAATTATACAATGGTAAAAATACAGGAAACGTGGAGGAAACGAACTTGGTACGTCATCGTCCTTAATGCACATCAGATCTGTAGCTATCACTGAATAGTACCATTTTCTTTCTCATTTAGTTGTATAATTTTATCGAATAACAAAAGAAATAATTGCTATTAAACAACAGCAGTACGATTATTCTATATACGCAAGCTTTGAGAAACATTTCAAAATTTTGTCAACTTTGACCTAATGAACAAATGTCTTTTTTTATTATTGTGCAAGACAAGTGCGTAGTTTGAAATTACTTTTATATCAAAACTTTGCTTTACTAACACAATTTTCTTAAATGTTAATTAATAATTGAAAAAATACGTTGTTTATAATGCCAATCATCTTTTAATTTTGTATATAGTTAAAATAATTTTTCAACACGTCCATCATACTTAGTTTGTAGAAAATTTAATAAGCTTATACAACTTGTTTTTATCGGTTTAATTGAATTCTTCTCGATCTCTAAGAAATCTCAACATTAAATGTTTGAGTATACACGGAAGCTAAATATAGTGGTGCTCAAATTGGATATGCAAAATTGATACGTCATATTATACTTCTGCTTAAAATTAGACCAAGAAAAAAACTTAATTTGATTTGATAGGGTATTAATTAAAATATTTGGAAAGAAATTATCTGAGAATATAATAAAGTAATACCATAATAAACGTGTGTCTATATATATATATATATATATATATATATATATATATATATATATATATATATATATACATACATATATATAATAATTATATCACATGACGGAGGCGCGCGGCTCCGGCCAGCGACGCATGTGCTTCATTATATATATATATATATATATATATATATATATATATATATATATATATATATATAATGGTGAAGAAATTGATCATATGTGTATAGCATCAGATCGCATCAGAAAGCGCTCACCTGCAATAAGTCCTCTCTCGAATTGTACTGAGACACTATGACATTTTTGCCGTCGTAAACTCTTGTCAAGGAAATGTGCAGCTTTCCGTTTACGCGCAAATGCGCGTCGTCCGGCAAAAACTGTAAACATATTATGAGCATCGCGTGAAGAAGGTCGTTCAAACGATGTGTGTGTGTGTGTGTGTGTGTGTGTGTGTGTGTGTGTGTGTGTGTAAACTTCAGATAAGTTTTCTCGTCCGATTTTGTTTCAAATCGGGTATAATTATGTGGTTTTTGGTAAGCTGATTATGAATAACAATAACCATTATATTTATAACTATTTGAATTTATCTCAGAGAATACTCGAAAAATTTCAAATAATATTTTCAGCAAAAACGGTAGATCTAATCAAAACACATATATATCTGTAGATATTTTAATACTTTTCATCGAAATCCCTTAAAGCATTCATCATATTGCGACGTGACGCCGTATAATCTGTTTTTGAAAAATTTCAAATTCAAAATTCTTATTTATGTTTCTCTCATTTAGAACATAAAATGTGTATCTTTGAAAAATTTGCAACTTTTATTGGAATTTGTTTTTTAGTAGAGTAAAGAATTTCGAAAAGTGCCCACCTTCAATATGGCTCAAATTTTTTATATTTATGTTCTTTAGGATGCTTATTACGAATATCGTAGTCGCCTTTGGCGCAAATTGAATTTTCACGTCGAAAATAATAAAAATGACGATTTTTGGAATTGATCTCTGCTCGTATCTAGGAAAATAAGAAATTTTTTTTTGAATATTTCAAACATATGTTATATAAATCATTAAAATACGTCTTTTTTGTGATTTTTTTTCTTGACAAGCAGTTTTTTCTGACAAAAATGCGTTCACAGGTTTCCATATTAAGTATTTCTAGAACGGAACGTAGGGACAGCCACACCATCGCCAATGCTTCAGGGAACCCCGAGATGAAAAATTTTCATTTTTTTTTTCAGAAATATCGTTTGTAACTAAAAAATGTATAGAATAAAAAATATGTATTTCCCGAGATAAATTTCTAAAAACATCATTTTTATATGTTTTTTTTATGGATTTCACCATGAAAATTCAATTACCACCAAAAATATTCATAGAATCAGCACTCCACAAAACAAAGGTACAAAATTTCAGCAGAATAGGCTGTGTGAGCGCTTTTCAGAAGTTTATTCTTCCAGTATTTAAAAATGTTCGATATATCATGAATTTTCTGGGATTTTTTTTTCATGGGTTTGGTTTTCAAAATTCAATTTACATAAAAACTCACTATACGGCATTCGGAATAAGCATCCCAAAAACAACATAAGCACACAGAGACTTTCAAAAAAATAAGATGAGGGGACTGTTTGGGAACATATAGCCGATGTCGTTAAGTTACCTTTTGCAGACTCTCGAGCAGCACCTCTTGGACGTTGAAGGACGGACTGAAGGGACCGAGGGCTCGTTGCCTTGCCTCGCGCGCCAAACGAAGCAGATTGCTCGTCATTTCCCCTGCATACACATATAGATATATACGTCATAGAAATATATATATATATATATATATATATATATATATATATATATATAATGCTTTCGATAATAAATATTAACTCATCAGATATACGTATGGGCGAAGGGGGGCTTTCGAACTTGTCGTCGTCGCCGAGATCGAAATCGCTCTCGAGTGATTCTTGTACGACAACAGTATTTTATATGATAATCGTTTCGCGCTTAATTTCGCTATATATACATATAGATTATTCGTTGGTTAATTATAAAAAAATAATTCTAAATAGACGTAATTCAGTTCCAGGAAAGTATCGCTCTTATCTCTTCCATAATACTGTATAGAGAATTGACAGCTGATTAATTAAAAAGCTGCTTTTATTTTATTCGTGTAAGTCGGCGCGATGCGTCGATTCATATGGATTATATCGTTATAATATATAATGCGCGTTATTATTCCTCTTTCATTATATGCGGCATGCGCACACGTTTCTAATATTAATGCACTATATAAACGCGCTATTCTACGTATAATAGAGTATCTGCATGTGTTTCCCAAGACTTTTACATCATGCGTATAAATGTGCATAATTAAACTGGATCTTTTATAAGCCATGACTCATTATCGGGAAGTGAGTTCGTCGAAGCGCCTGTGTACTTTGTGTATATGTTAAAATAAGCGGGGTACGAGGGTCCGTATCTGATCGGAGAGGGTACCTTATCTGATAGATAAGTCACAAGTATACAATTCGGGTAATTTAAGTGGTCAATCGAATTTTGAGTACGACCGCCGCATATTTTGGAATTTTGATACGTTTTTTACCGCTACTAATCTATACTTATATGATATATTTTATTATATAATTTGGCATACGACTGCCTGAACATCAAAAAATAAAGAAGCCCTCTGATATAATCTAAAAAAATACACCTACTACTGCGGTAACGTTTTAATAACGTTCATAAATCGTCATACTTATACCTTGGAAATATATTTTGAGATCTTAAAGAAGGCAGGCCTGATGTTAGTCAGGGCGTCAAATATCTCTTTTACCAAGTGCATACGACATATTATTAGCATAAAAATAAAATCTTCTGAACAGGAAGTTTTGAATTTACTCATTAATTTATCGAATAAGAAAAAAATAAGTATTTATTTGTTTCAAACAAAATTTTATCCTCTAAATTAATCTCATAATTTCATCTTAGAATATAAATTATATGAAAAATATGTAACAGGCAATAAAATCTTTGATATATATATATATATATATATATATATATATATATATATATATAAAATTATTTTTTTCAAATAATTGAGTTACACAGTGAATTATTTTTAATTTGCCATATCTTACAATGGGACGATAATTGGATCTACCAAAAAACGTAGTAAAAGTTACCTCGTGGACCTCAACATGGTTATACACTACACCCCCTCTCTCTCTTTACTATGGTTTCCGGATTAAAAACTGCATATGTTATATTGAATCCGATAGTTTTTCAAAAATACTCTCTCGAAATTGCCAAAAATGTCACTATAGCGATGTTATATTTTAAAATTCTTAAAGGTTAGCTTAGATCTTATAATTTTACAAATCAATATAGAATTTATGATTATATAAGATGGATAAAGGTCTTTAATATTGATATTTTGAATACTTATATATTTTTAGAGTACTTATTACGAATATAGTACAAATTATTGTAAAACCGATTTGAATAAAATTAGTAGAGATTTATTTCAAAATTTGTTTGTTTATCAGCCATGTCAATCCTTTTAAATAATTTAATATTGATAAATATCCGATTATAAAGGAAGATAACAAATAACGCATTGCAAGGACGTGAAATTTTGTATCCAAACATATTCCAAAAAATGGTATCACTTATATATATATATATATATATATATATATATATATATATATATATATATATATATATATATATAGTGAACTGCGACAAGTGTGTCCTTAATAGAGACTCTACGAACTCTAAACTAATGCTCATATCGTTGTAGCTCCAGAAAAGCCAAGTGCGAATAAACTATATTAAAATAAAGAAATTTAAATCTCTGAAGTAAATAGATATTTATTTTCCTTAACTTTTCCCTTAACTCCCTTATGCTATACTAAAATATGTATTCTAACTTGAGGCTATAATGGCCTCTGTGTATAAATTCCTATATCTCGTTTCTGATTACAAATTTTAAAAAAGATTAATAGATTATTCATATCTTGAAAATATAAAATATCAATAAGCTGCTGCTGCTACTACTACTACTACTACTACTTGCGAAAAACGATAAAATTATAAACGCAACAACGTTTTGAGTTAAGAATATAAAAACAATTATTCCACATGGTCTATCAACATGAGTCATTCAATGAGTCCAGCAAAAAATTTTATTTAATTATAAAACAAGGAGCTATTGATTTGATTAATTGAGTTTTTGTTTCAATTCAAATGTCAGATAAAATAATGTATTAGTATATAAATTTATTATATATATATATATATATATATATATATATATATATATATATATATATATATATAAGTATAATTTCATAAGTAAATTGAAAAAGTATCATTACATTTTAATATAACATGGAGACTTTAAATTTTAAAAAATACCTAATTTAATTTTTAAGTAAAAAAAATGGTAAATTTGTAATTACAGCAAGGAATATTTGGAAAACCATTACAAATTCAAACTGAAATTCACAAACTATAATTAATAACAATTTTATTATTAAATGACTTACGAATAATATAATGCAAATGTATAACTAATTTACATGAATTAATTGTCTACTTTTTACATGAACATAATATATATATAAAGAAATCTTCATTGTCTTAATAAAACTTTATTGTTCTAATGACAAAAACAGTTCGAATATTTTGATTATATTTAATGAAGTAGTTGTTGAAAAAAGGAGTTGAGTCTTGCTGGCGCATGTCTGACTCGCTTACTTGGGAATTACTGAAGAAAAATTCTAGTTGTGACTACGTTAAATGTAGAGCATTGTATGAACAAAATAAAAAAAAACCTAAATAATTCCTAATATGTATTTTTTATTGCAAAGACAATTATATTAGAAAAAATAACGCTACACAATGTCAACGTTATGGATAAACGCATATAAAAATGTTTATAAAAAGACCTAATTGTTTTATTTAAATGAAATATTTATTTTTCACTTATATGAATCTTTTAAACAATATAAAATAGAAAAAAAATTCCCAAAACGCTGATATTTTTTTACTTGCATCATCTATGTTATGTTTAATCGAGTATTCTATCAACATTTAAAAATAGAATTAACGAATTGTAAGTTTTTTACAGAATGAAGATATATAAATATACCTAATACAGTTAATGTGTGATAATTATCCTGGCATTATATTATATAATATGCAACAACACAATTCTAAATCAAATTTACATTCAATCAAAACAAATGAAATTTAATTTCAATAAAAATATAAAAAATAATCCTTTGTGTTATTATCTAACCTTTTCAAAAAACAATTATCTTTTAACAATATTTCGTTAATGAATTTACATTATAGATATATGGAAGAATGAATTTGCGCGCTCGCGTGTGTGTTGTGGCGTGCCTGCGTGCGTGCGTTAAAGAAAAAAAATTCTGAAATAGAAACGTACTAATCATTCAACCTTTTAGTTCATATGTTAAACGAATGAAAATATACGCTATAATTGTAAAGAGAAAAAAATCAGTGGAGAGTCTGATTCAGCCATTTTAGTCGGTTTCAGTGGATAGAAACAATATTTTCAATATACCAACGTTTCAATCTACTTAATAATTCTCAATAATTAGTACCATTTGACCTTTGTAAGGAAAAAAAATAAAAATAATTTTAAACTGAAGAAACTTCAAGAGTATTATTTTTGGATTTCAATCAGTTCTATTTGTATATACAATTTGATTTACAAAATATTTTAACAATAAAAACTACGTATTTTTAGCTCAAATTAAATTCATATTTTTTTGTACCTTCAAGAGCGTCTAATTATAAAGTTTAATTATTATAATTATATAAATTTCAAAGAACTGTATAATTTTAAATAAAAATAAAGTATAACAAATGTGCTATTGTTTAACACCTTACAGCAATTCATAGAAAAAATTTATAAAACATTTCTTGTAATTTTTAAAGGGAATAAATTTTGAATATTATTTGCACAATAAAAGAACTTATTTTAATTACAAAAAAAATGGGAATCTGTAGCCCTATAGAAAATAACCACTTCGTGTCAGTGATGCACAAATGGTTATATATAAAATATGTAATATATCTGTGGCAAGGATTTCATTTATACAGATACTAGAGTATTTATTAGAAAGTAAACAAGACGAGCACGAAGAAATACATATACTATATATTCTGATATCTAAATTTACACAACAATCAAAATACTCAAAAACAAAACGGAACAAATGATAATAATATATTCAGTTCTGATTAAATAATTGTATTTATAAGAAAATTCCATTTAAACGTGAAATTGTAATTATAATGCTTGGTGGCCGCCATAGGTAGTTTAGCGTACACTCCTCATCTATTATACTTAGATGCCTTCGGACGCTTCACTATAATGTCTTATTTGTTAAGTATTTGTGAAAAAAAATCAAGCATCTCAAGACCGAAACAGAGATTAAAATTTCAAAAACAGTATTTGAAAGATCAAGGGGGCGGGTAGGAATCACCTTTAATCATAAATTATTTTACAAAAGTCCCATACATGTACAGAGTATATCTTTAACAATTCTCGCGAAATAATCACTTTATTTATTCATTTATGTTTTGTTGTTAAAATAGGTATTGTTTCATACCTAATAATTTTTTTCGTGAATTTTTAATATCTTAATACAAAGTTTGCTAATATTCATTATGATATTCGTAATCAGCATATTAGAATATGTATAAAATGAGCTAGTTTTTGTGAAATTAATTCTTTTTCTAAAGATCAAATTAAAAAATTTTCATTCGGATTTTTGATATAATCATATTTTATGATAAGTTTGGACAATTTCGAAATAGATCTTCGAAAATAAAAAAAAAAAAATTTTGTCTACAGGGTACGTGCTTAAAAAATGTTTTTCGTTAAAACTGATCAAATTCCGTTTTACAAATTGTGATATCCGTTTTGAATAATTACATAGTTTATATTTTCACATATATTTAGCAAATAACATAAATTACGTTTGGCACCTGTTGCAATATAAAAAGGATAATCGTTAAAAAGTCCAATGTCTCAGAATACATCAATTTCAAACTCACTTTTGAACTGACTTACTTTTTTTAAGCAAACTATACTACATTTGTATAATCAAGTGACTAGATCTGTTTATAAATAGTTTATATAATATTTTCATTTTTATCAGCATAAATTACAACAAATTTTTTTAGGCTAAGTCTCGTTCAAGTCTAAATAGGTAAACTGATTGATCAATTCCACCGAATATTTAAAAAAATACATAGAAAGAAATCATTTCACAAATAACTCCGAAAGGCAAAAATGGCAATTTAAACCATTGCATATTAAATAATTAGAATGACAAATCATATCAATAAGACAGTTATATGAATTAAACAAGTATTCTAAATTAACCGGCATTAAAAAATATAAAGAAATAATACAATAAAATGTAAAAAAATCAAACATACAACTTTCAAACAATAAAATAGGTAAATTCAATAGTTGCTAGTTTAAATGCGTTACTTAGCTGAATGAATAACTTATTAAATACACAGATGCAAGAAAAAGAGTTAGATAAACAGACAAAGATAGATACATTTTTATAAATTTCAGTCATTAGTATAAATATGATAGATGGGAGAGGAGGGAAAGGAGTAAAATTGATACCAATTGAAAAATGTACAGAATTTGTATAAAATTGATATGCAAGAACTGTAATGCAGATTAAATCATACGACTAATAAACACCTACATCGTAAAGTCAATTATCCATAGATATTATTTAGCAGTTCAATTATCTATATCATAAGGGAAAAAAATTATAAATTATAAGAATAAAGTATAACCATAAAGGTAAAGCATATTTGATGGTTTAGAAACGAAAAAACATTGAGATTACATAGGATGTAATGTTTCTGAAGATTTATCAAAATATTTTACAAACCATAATATTATATTAATAATATGCAATTCCCTCGACTTCTATAAATGCTTTCCGTTTTTCGTAAGCTCTAGAGTCTTGTCAGTATTAAATGAAACAAAAAGCAGTATATAATATTTATACTTATATCTTGCTAAACACACACACACACACACACACACACACACACACACACACACACACACAAAGAGAGAGAGAGAGAGAGAGAGAGAGAGAGAGAGTTAAATTAAAAAGCAGCTCGTCAATAAATCTTTATGCAACTGCTCAATCGTACATTAGGTTTCTATTTAACGCTTTTTTTTCAAGTTCAAAGAAGCACGACAAGTACATCTAGATATAAATTTTTTTTTTTGAGCGATTGACGCGGACAAAAAGCATGACATTAATGATATTATTTTCAGTATTTTCGAAATCTGATATGTATCAAAACAGGTGTTTCAATTTTACAAATGAGAATTGAACGGCATTTAAGATTTTTCTATTCTAGGCGCTGTGATAACGTACCTCCCAGTTCAGATAAAAAAATTAAAAATCATTGATAATGTAATATTTAATTTTTTTACTAATTTTTTTTAATACTGCGTGATATGAGTTTCAATTTTCTTAATTCTTTTCTAAATGATGCGTATGCTGTTCTGTTTTTTTTTTTAATTTTTACTAATTCTATTATATTATTAATATTATGTATTATAAATGTTCAAACATCCTTTAATATGCTCTGTATCTATATAAAAATTTATCTGTTGTTATCTGTTTATGTTATCCGTTGCAGATTATACTTTCACTTAAAATCAAAAATTTAGCATCATGAATTTAATTTTTTTTTAATTTTTTTTTCTTTTCAATACAAAATAAAACTTAAAAGTTTGCATATAAGAGATTGGCTTGAACATAAGTTTTTACTTGCTTTGTCGGGATACGTTTTTGCGCTAGTTCTTATTCACGTACAGTGATCTTTTATTATTTCTCAGTTTTTTTCGTTCTTATTTTTCTTTTAGTTTTTTGGTTTCATCGTTAAAAACCTAAAACTGGCGCGTGCAACTCGTAATGTTGTTCAAAATTTAGTTTTAGATTGAAATAAATTGTGATAATTAAATATCTAAAAATTAAGGTAGGCAATGATGTGACTAATGAGAGTGAATAAAAAATATATAATTAATATACCAATTATTAAATAGCAGAAAAGTAGTCGTTTTGCTTATTAATTAAATTTTTTGAAAACAATTGTAAATATACCTAAATCGGAGTATTTCTAGAAGTTTGAGAAAAAAAACAGAATTAAATCATTTTAACTTTTATTAAGACTTGTATCTTAAAAAAATAATTTGATTTAAAGTATATACAAACTATATAATATTCTAAATGAAATATTATCGAAAACGACTATGTTGACGTTCGCGCGAATAACGTCGGCACGAGAATAATCTACAAAATAAATGTAATAAATTCAAATTGTATCCGAAGAGGATCCAAATAAGTTTGAATTGAAGCTTAATGCAATAAACGAAAAGAAATATCACCTGTAATTTTATTTTAATTAAACAAATATATATATATATATATATATATATATATATATATATATATATATATAGTATTGGCAAAGAACATAATAATAATAAAAATCTATATAATTATCAGTTAGTAATTATATTTTCTTGAATAAATTAATTTTTCTTTTTATTAAAAAATTTCGATTTTTAAAACATCAATCCCAGTATCCCGATATAATACATACATCAATCGTTAGAAACGATCATTAACTTTTGTTATTTCACTTCATCCTGAATTTTTCAGATATTCCCACAGTCTGTGATCTCAAAAATGTGAAAAAATTTCTAAACTCCAATAAATGCCAAACGAAGCTTATCTGATTAAAATCGACCGACAGAAGCACGTGGAGCAACCGAGCTTCCTCTATTAAAATACACCAAGTGTGTATACATATATTACAGTACGCATACGGTATATGCACACTTCTGTAGAAATCAGCTGTTTAGGCCGAGTTTCAGCTGGTTTCTACCATAATGATTCCAGCCATCGGCATTGACATGCGTTTGCGCATTTTGACGAGTTTATAACACAACATGCTCTCCCGCAATAACACAACGCGTTCACCCCCCCTCCCCAATCTATTTCATATATGTGCATGTAGATAGATGCGAAATGGCACGAGTGTGCATATAGACGAGAATAGCTTATCTACATAAATTTGACGCGCGAGAGATAAGCCTGTTGACGAAATTATGCGATTCGCGCAGCAGAATCAGAGAGCTCTCCCGGTGTTTTCTTTGTTCAAGACCAATGCACCACGGATGCATTAAAATTAAACATGCACGCGCGCGCAGCCGACACGCACTACACACACACCTACAGCATATTATTATTACATACTCGTGGGAACAAAGAGAAAATGCTTTCTTATCTCCCCCTGAACATACTAAAAAACCTATATCGAAAAGCGCAAGCGCATAAACAAGCATTAAAAGAATCCAATATATATTACATGTTTACTATCTCCACTTCTTGTCTCTCTTTTATACATACAATCGACCGGTTCGGGTTTTTGTCCGGTATGCACATTTTTCCCTCCCGCGCTTTTATACAAAGCTCACACGCCTGACCTACTTACGCGGATATAATACGTATAACGAAGGCATACAATTACACAAATGTAATATATATATATATATATATATATATATATATATATATATATATATATATATATATATAATCACTGCACTATAAAATGTACGTATGAAGGATAAATGTATATATGTATATACAAAATGCTTAGCTCGTACGAGTCCCAACACGCGCACGCAACCAAAACACATGCGCGAAGGAACGCAGCGCGTTGTGTCACTAAATAGTAAACAATACATATGCAATTTGTAAACGAGCGCGCAACAGCGTGGATTGTCATAACACCACCTGATGGTTCAGATATCACTCATATATATATATATATATATATATATATATATATATATATATATATATATTAGTTGGAAATTGTTTTCATATATAAATACTTACCCAGCGGTAAATCACAGAGCAGGCAACAGGCGGCGATGGCCCCAGCTGAGGCGCCGCTGATTTTATCCAGGAGCAGGTGCGGCGCATATTTCTTGAAGCAGACTGCGACGCCGACGTGATAGATGCCGAGAAAGCCGCAACCAGCGAACGACAGATTCATAGTGTGAAAAAACGATACTTTGGAGTAATATGCGTAGCTCTCGTACAAAAAACTCAAATATGTAACTGAATATACTGACGTGATGGGAGCGCAAGCACGACTGGTTCGTAAGTTCGTAGTAGAATAAACGCAACGCAACGTAACAGACCAACAGCGCAGGCGTACACTTGAAATTAATAAAATATCTATATGCATTGGAACGAGCGTACGTGTGAGCGTACGTGTGTGAGTGTGTGTATGTGTGTGTGTGTGTGTATGTGCACGCGTGCATTTGCGCGTGCGCAGTTATATACAGGAAAAGTAGAAATAAAGTAGAAACTCCGATGTCTATACTTGGGACAGGCTAAGCCGAATGGTTCAAGCATTGGCCGTCACGCGGCGTTGTTTCGAACTATTCTATAATCCTCTACATGGGGTCAAGAGGTAAATAGATTGCAGAGGCAGATAGATATGCATACATACACACACATGTATATATATATATATATATATATGTGTGTGTGTGTGTGTGTGTGTGTGCGTGCGTGCGTGTGTGTAATGGGAAATCTTTTATAAATTTATTGGTATGAAATTGAAAACTGTGTTGCTCTCTGTAATGAAAGAGTTTTATTCTTTATAGATTATTTTCGAAAATATATTTACAATACTTAAAACCTAACTATATATTACTTCATACCTGTAATGAAAGAAACGACATTTAAGTTTTTATTCTCTCAATGCCAATTCCTTTTAATATAATTCTAATTAGTTTATTTTAACAACTTTTATTAACCTTTATTAAATTCAAGTGTCTTAAACCTAATTCAACATACACTTCTTTTTATTATTCATTTACTGATATATTCAGTCTGAAAAGGAAATAAAAGAAAGTATCTTTCTTTCTTCATATATATATATATATATATATATATATATATATATATATATATATATATATATTCATATATACACCGTGTCCCAGATATAATTGCTCATATTAGCGGCATGGTATCGGCAAGGAAAAGTTATGTGTGAATATTAATATTCACGTAGGTCTATTTTTAATAGTTTTTGCAGTATGGGCTCATGTCTGTGAGCCAATCAGGGCTCACAGAAGTGGGTCATCGCCTGCGAGTGAGGAAAAGGAAATCAAACGAAGGGAAACCAGGCGAAGTCGAACGAACACGGCAAAGACCAGTAGTTGTTATTTTTCCTGTCCATTCTCAACGCTCGCGTAACTACTTGGATATACGGACGCATTGACGAAGCGAGGCTCACGCGTTTAAAATATAGATTATGTTGCTTCGTCTACAACGGTCCCTACCCATATTTTTTGTCTAGCTACCCTTTTTTATAACAACCCACTCCACTGTATTGGAAATAATGAAGAAAAGGCGGCCGTTTCGCTGGCGAGGACGACCTAACCGCGAGCGCACACGTGTTTTACAAAAACAAAAGTGAAACTAAATGGTCGAAATGTTGCAAAGATTCAAAAATAGACATTTGATAATCACATTCAAAACTGGCAAAAATACTGATTGCAAAGAAATTTGATTGATAAAAATCGGATAACAGATCTTATAGTGTTATGCAATCGGTATTTTTGCCCGTTTTGAATGTGATAATCATATATCTATTTTTCAATCTTTGTAGCATTTTGAAAATTCAGTTGGACATTTGTCTTTCTAAAGCACGCGTGTGCGCTCCCGGTCAGTTCGTCCGCGTCAGCGAAATATTCGCCTTTTCTTCATTATTTCCAATGCAGTGGAGTGGGCTATCATAAAAAAGGATAGCTTAACAAATAATATGGATAGGGACAGTTGTAAACGAAGAAACAGAATCTCTATTCACAAGACGCGTAAATGTCGCTTCGTTAATGCGTCCGTATATCCAAGCAGTTACGCGAACATTAACAATGGACCGGAAAAATAACAACTACTGGTCTTTGCCGTGTTCGCTCGACTTCGCCTCGTTTCCCTTCGTTTGAACTCCTTTTCTTTTTCTTTTTCTTTCGCTCGCAGGCGATGACCCACTTCTCTTAGCCCTGATTGGCTCACAGATATGGGCCCATACTGCAAAAACTATTAAAAATGGACCTACGTGAATATTAATTATTTACACATAACTTTTCCTTGCCGATACCATGCCGCTACTATGAGCAGTTATATCTGGAACACTATATATATATATATATATATATATATATATATATATATATATATATATAGAGGCCTACGAAGGCTCGATCGCTAGAGCGAAGGACTAGTAACTTGGTGATCCGAGTTCAAATTCCGGTCTCGGCGGATTGACACAAGTGCCGCTGTAATAATTTAGACGTGCTTCGTTTACAAACACATCGTAGACCTCCGTCGCTGATTAGCACCAATATTTGGAAGCATAAATAGACGTTAAATAACATAAAAAAAAATATATATATATATATATATTTATTTGCATTTATTTAATAGAAAATAAATAAAGTAAACAAGTGCTTTGAGGAATTTGACATTATAGTTTGTAGAATTTATTTTAAATCTAGAAAAAGATATCGTTAACTTTAGAATTGTATGTAGACACTCAGATTTACATAAAAATTCTTCGAGAACGTCCAAAAAATGTACACTTTGTGTTCTTCATAGAGTAATATTGTTTCTATATCGAATTGTTTAGTGTTCACATCTAATTAATTATCTATAGATAATGCCGTTCGAACTAATGCTAAGCATTGCAGATTTACAGACGTGCGTAAGTTTCTAGAGAAAGTACACGTGCGATATGCGATAATAGCGGTGGAGAGGTGAGCTAAAAAATAACAGCAATGGGCGTTAAAGAAGTAAGTGAAAACATTGTTTAAATTCATAAAATTTCGGAGTTCTTTGAAAATTTCTTAAAAAAAAAAAAAAACAAAATTACTGAAATACATCAAATAAAATTATAAGAAGTTTTATAACAGAATTATGACAGTAAAATGACGTCATGGAGTACTCTCTACATAATCGAAATGGTTTTATAAGGAGAGGTTGTTTGAAAGAATATCATTTTTTATAGAAATGTTAATATTAATTTAATGTTCGTTGTATGTCTGAACTTGATACCGCCAAAAATTATTTTTTGATATTGAAATAGCAAACAAATCGTAAAGAATGAATCAAAAAAAATGAAATATGATATGAAAAAAGTCATTTACGGCTGTAATTATAGTTATGTTTTTAAACAAAATTAATGAATAAGAATTATTAAGACTGCTCCATACCTCTGACAAATGTTAAAATCGATTGCAGCACTTGATTTTTAATATACTGTGGAATATTATGGAACTTCAAGAGTACGAAATATCCTGATTCATCGATAATAAAACGCCTTTTATGATTTTTAAGTTGTGTTAAGTTTTAAGTTAAGTTTTGTTGTATATATATTGCTGTAGATATATAAGTAGGTAGGAAGCTGCGTGCGTGCGCGTGCATGTGTGTGTGAGTGTGTGTGAGTGTTCCCTTAAAACTCGAATGTACTGAAACGCATCATTTCTAAAAAAACAAATGTAAAGGCATTTTGCTAAAAACTAAATTTACTCGCTGTAAAGCAAATATTTGTAAGTATAAATTATAACATTGGATTGTAAATACATTTAATAAAGAATTAACATCTAAATTGTCTAATTATTCTTTGTACGAGGTTGGTTCAATAACTACTCGTATTTGAAGATAAAGGGCTTTCATTAGGGAAGCTAGTGTTATTATCGTATGCTACCATCTATCAAACGAAGACAAAACAAATTTCAGACTGATTGTTAGTAATATTTCCCAATTAGCACATAGATAACTGTCAGGCTATTTATAGTTAACTTCCAACAGTCAAAGGGCACTTAAACGATATCGTAAAAGACGCTTTAGCAGTATACGACAGACGTCTAATTTCCACCTTAAATGTACATTAAAATATAGCGTAAATACTTCTTATAGACATCTGAAATTTTACTTTACGGCTAATCAATAAGTTGCAAAAATGGCATCTTACAGATAACTAATTGATTCCGCTTCGGTACATATAATTTGCCTGTACGTTGCCTAAACGATGTCTTAAAAGACGACTTATGAATTTGCGACAGATATGTTAATGGTCGCCATAAATATGCATTCTAGATATAGCTAAGATACCTTATAGGTAACTGAACATTATATACATATGGTATCTGATAGGTAACTAAATAATTTTATTATTGGATGTAAAGAATTTACCTTTTCTATATAAGAAAAAGAATTACCTTAATCAAGTAGGTATATTAATTATAAAAATATTTATAGGAAAATATATTAATCATATATTTGATCAAAAAAGTTATTTATATATATATATATATATATATATATATATATATATATATATATTAATGTACTATCTGATTAAAATATTTTTAATTAGATGTTTTGTAACGTTCTTGTCCCCCCTCGGAATAGCCTACGCGGTATCTTCCCAGGGTAGTTTGAGAGGGGAGGAAGTTTTTCAGGATCGGACGGCGGTTTTCAGGAAAATAATTTTACAAGAACACAGTATAATTTTTTATAACAAAAATATTAATTTATTTGTAAAAAATAAGCCAGTTCCTCTATCTACAGTATTCTGTAACAAATAAATATAAACACAAAAATAATTATTAATGGTAATCTACAGCTAAATCTATATATTTATTTAAACTAATTTTGCGCTATTTTCCGCAATGTCTCTAATATTCGGCGCTAATTACCGCACGAATACCCGGTGTTATTTTTCACGCGGGGAACTGAAAGGAGACAGCTTGATTTTAAATGGAATAAAAAATAAGGAAAACTTAACTCCGCTGGTCTTTTGAGGAGCGCCTCGCAACCAGGATCAAGAGCTAAGGGGAGAGTTTCTAGTCGGGATAAGTAAACTGCTGGTCTTTTGAGGAGCGCCTCGTAACCAGGATCACGTTTACTTAAGGATAGATAAAATTATTAGCCGTCTGTCTTTTGAGGAGCTCCTCGCAAGAGAGATCAAGCTAATAACTTAGGAAAAATAAGTAAATGTAAGGATAAGTAAACTGCTGGTCTTTTGAGGAGCGCCTCGCAACCAGGATTACGTTTACTTAGGAAAGGTAAAATTATTAGCCGTCTGTCTTTTGAGGAGCGCCTCGCAACAGAGATCAAGTTAATAATTTCGGAGAGGATTTTTAAAAGTCAGGATTAATTCGAGCTCTGGAAAGATTCTAGCTCCGGGAGGAATTCGTGTGAAATAACTTCGGGGCAGTTAGTTCGCCGGGCGAACTGTCGATTTTGCCTTTTGCAGGCCCTTTTATAATAAAATAATCGGATAATTTCGTCGCCGCTCGTTTAATTTCGGACGAGGCGCCGAATTATAATAATTATATTAACAATAATAATAATTACAATAATAATAATAATAATCAATAATAATTATAATAATTATTGCTTTATATTTTGTTATTATTTGCAGCCGGTGTGCTGCGCACAGTAATAATATACATGTATACAAGTTTAAACATTTACATACATATATTTATATATCATGCGTACATTAAGTCGTTTGTATTAATTAATTTAATTAAATACAGCGGGTGCATTCGTTTTCGGATACCCGTTGTATATACTGGAATTCGCGCGTTCGCTACATTCGTTGCGGCTCAGGCTGTTTAGTGAGAGCGTGCAGTAGTGTGCGTGCGGCACGTATTAGAGGGGATAGCGGCCGCCGGTCTAATACATTGAACGCGCTTTCTCTTGCCGCGTGCAGTGTATCCCCTCTACGGCATACTCTGTACTTAACTTAGTGGTAGAGAGAGAGACTAGATATCGCGTTCTCTCTCTACTTGTTCGAGTTTCGGCAGTTGCGACGACTACCTTCTCCAGTAGTCGTCGCGACCTTTGCCCCGTTTTCGGTATTTATTCGGTGTATACGCGAGTTTTAATTTTATAATTGTAGAAATAATATATTTAATATATTATTTCTAATGATATTCGATATTATTTCTTGTGGCGTTTATACATCTAAGTCCGTGTATGTCTGTAAAATACATCCACCAAATTAGATGTAACACCATCTTAAGTATTTAAATTTTAACGCGTATAATAAATTCTTTGTTCGAAATGAATTTGCGCGGCCATGTTTTTGGCCGTCGCAGTTTTTATAATCATAACTACCTAATAAAAGCAATTTCTTTTTATATAGAAAAGATACATTCTTTATATTAAATGCAAATAAAAACGCATATACATTTAAAATTACATTACAGATCATATTTATGAACTTGTTCTTTAAACTAATACATTTTTATTTATAAAAGATATAAAAACTTTTTAATGACATCCTTAATATTTACAAGAACAAATATAAATTTTGAAAATAAACTATCATATAATTTTATACTTAATTTTATAACTATATAAGCTATAATTATGATAGATTTAATTATTCGATGTTGATAGGGTATTTTTACATTTTAAAATGTTATTAATCCTATCACTCGTTCTCCGTAGCCAGACCGCAATGCTCTTCTCCACATCTTGAATGGTGACATTGAAATGGTTCGAATAGGTTGCTGCAAATTAAATAATATTTTTCTTAATTATTATGATTATGATAATAAATTATAAATATATAATCATCTGTCGTTTCATATTTCGAACTTATTGCAGTCATTTTGCAAAACATTCGAATTCGTAGATTTACTATGTAGCAAGACAGAATAAAGATTGAAATTATAAAGCTAATTCTCCAAATTTTACTATTTTTCTTATAAGTTTGATATTTGTATATCCAAAATACCCGATCATAATATTACATAAAAAATACCAAATAAAAAACCAACATAATTCATTACAGCATAATAATAGCATAAGAATATAGTAAAAAGTTTTAATGAAAAAATTGTTCGTTCTTACAAACAACAATAGACACAAATGGTGTTCCATTCATTTTTTTTGGACCCCTTTCTGATTTCCGTCCACGTATAAACTTATCCAATGTCATTAGATAAAACAGAAATTAAAAAATTCCTGACAGTTTTATCGATTGTTGCTCCTCCTGTTTTTAATAATAATCTTTCCTGAAATATTTAATTGAAATATAAATTAACAATTATCTTATCACAATTATCTTCAATATTATTAATACAAGCACACACAATAGTTTGATACATTTATTTTCTGAGGTACAAAAATGAAATTTAATTTCTGTTTAATTGGAAGACTTCAATTACTTTATTAATTTACACAATTAATGACAAACATCTAAAATATCATTAAAATGTTGTATGCAACGGTGATCAATATACTACTAAATCACTTGCGTCAAGATAGCAAAATTTTTAGATAATTAAAAATAATGGAACTCGAGTACATAAAATATATCTGTTTAAATATATCAGACATCTATTTTTGTATGCTTGTATGATAAAAAAAAGTGTATTACAAATTGATTTTTAAATTCAACGTTGTCTCTTAAATTGACATGGAACACCTCAAAATCTTCAGGCGATTTTAACTGTATTCCGGCAAAAGATCAGAGGTGGCGTGAGCAGCACTTCCTGATTTTCCATTTTTCAAATTACTTAATATTTAAATTATTGCGTCCATTTTATTTGATAATTTAATGTGCATAAACTGCATATCGTTTTTCATTTCACGAATATTGTTTTTAAGTTCTTCTGGAAATTGTTTAAAAAGTTATTATAATTCTAATCTAATTACACAATTATATAGTTTTTTTTAAATAATATTTGTTTAAGTGTAAAAACTCACGACAACAACAATTCTTTAAACTCTCTTCATTTTGTTGATTTTGCGTATATTCATCCAAATCCATCTCTTCATTTGTATTGGATTCATTTGAATTTGGATAAAATTACACCATCTATAGGAAATGTAAAGGTATCAATTACAATATATTATAATTAATAAACATTTGAGTTTGTCTAATAAATATAATCTGAAAAGAGCAATCAGATTGTCCTTGAATACCAATATCAATTTTAATTTTTATATAGATTTTACGGCGGCTGTACAGGATATTATATATAAGATAGTCTGGCTGCCATTATAATTATATTAGATTATAATATAATTATTGATTTAAAAAAGACTAATATAATATTTGAAACAAGATCAATAGAAACATTTATTAGTAAAGAACATTTCTAAATAATTTCTGATAAAATAGAATTATAATTTATAACAATCTATTGCAACTATATTAACTGTTATTATTATTGGATATTCAATTGTTGACTGGATTTTTGAAATAGAAATCAAGAAAAAATATCTCAGAAGGGTTACCTGTGATTTTTGGTAAAACCAAATTTGCTTGTTCATCCTTGTGTAAGACTATTACATTATTCTGACTATTAGTTTGTAGTATAGTCGGTTGTCTTCTCAATTGAGTAATTTTAAGATTATTTTCAAATTGGTCATCTCTGATGAAGTATGTATCGAAAAAAAGTTGTGCAGTACTATTATTCAACTTTTAAAAATATAGTTAATACTTATAATATATTCTATAAACTAAAGATTATTTATTATTTCCAAATTTTTTATCTTTTCAGAAGGTCCTAACATCACCGCTTCTAATCACAGCAAAGTTCTATAAGGTAAGTCAATGCTTATTTGTTATTCTATTAAAGCTGTGCTTTGATTACCTTGGTTTAAATTAATTGCCATATATCGAAATATATATCATGAACCTAAATGGAATATACACGTTTGCTTGTGTTATTGTTTATTCAACTCATGAGTGTGACCTATAAAGTAAATAATAAATATAATATGAATATATAAAATTTATAAAATAAATAATCTAATTAATTTGTGAGTGTTACTCATGTGTTGTGATAGGTTTTCGCAGTTTCTTACAAATTTAAACATTAAAAAAAAATCAATTGATAAAATATGGTCATATGAATCTTTCAAAATGTTTGTCAAATTGTTTTTAGCTCATTTATGAATTAATTATAGTATGAACATATTTAACAGTAAAATAAATTAAAAGTAAATTATGAAAAATGCGTGTGTATAATTGGAAAAATATAATAATAGTTTTCCCACTGTATATGAATCCCTTTTTTTCTTATTCTTTGAGCCGTAATTGATAATGTAAAATTCTCAGATTGCAATATAGAATAAGATTCAGAATAATTTTCAACAAATTTCTGTTTAGCTAAACAAGTTATTTTACCGCGAGGAATAAATTTATTCTTTAAATGATTGATGGTTGGAATTAATGTGTGAGATCTTTCATCCAATCTTCTAGAAATTGGTGCAAGTGAGGATATACAATTTCGAACTAAATTCTTTAATATTTGCAAAAAAATTTTAAAAGGGAACGCACTGAAAGTCTTTAATGGGCCAAAGCGTAAAGCATCAGCTGCGAAATGACAGAGATTATGCATGTTAAATACTACAGTTTGTTTACCATATAATACTTTCATTTCAATCACAAAGTATTGGAGTAACTGATTGACATATACATTATGAGATTTATAATAGTCACTATCCGCAAGAATTCTTGCAGCCAAATGAAGTGAATTGAAATGAATAATCATGGATTGATTTAAATATTGTCTAATAGCAATAGGCCCCAGATACAATAGAATTTTAAGCTCAATAAAAAAAAAAAAAAAAGATACAATAGAAATAATCTATATTCTGTTGCTTTCCAATTACTTATTTCATTGATGCTTCTAGGTTTTCTGTGAAATTCAAAAGGAATACTTAATTAATTGCTTAAATTACAATAACTTCTATTGAAAATAGAATATCATGATACTAAAGTGTTAAAAGCTGTTTAGTAACTCCCATATAAAGATGGTGCATAGGATCAAGAGGAATTTGTAACACCATTTCTATACCTATCATTTCGAAAGGACTAATAAGATTTTTATATTTCACTGGTAAATCAAAACGAAATGTCTCATCAGAACGAAGAATTGCATCAGAATCGAGAAATAGCATTCGTACCCCTCTTTTCTCGCCATGCTGAATGCATTTACTGCATCCATAGAAAGCATTATGTGGAGCGTAACACATAAGCCAATTCCTAGCCACTGTATCAGCAATGATACCTTTTATTGAAACTTTGTAGATTTTATCATTAAATAGAAAACCTTCAGAAGACAACTTATTATACTCAGAGATAAAGCATTCTAGAAATTTATAAATATCTGGAGGTTTTTTATCACCATAATAAGCGGCAATGAAAAAAGGTTGTTCAAAAAATTCATTATCAATTATTCCTTAAATTGGAATAAATTGAAGTTGATTGATTTTCCACAAGGGAAGACCATCACAATGAAGATTAATTGAAATAACTAAAGATTCGTGAGGAATATACTTAATTCGAGTTATAATTGATTTCTCTAAACCATAATGAGTATATTGGCCACTCGAGCTGAATTATCTCAGTTGTTCCGGGAGTTTTCATAAGAGTACGAACATTTAATGGAAACTTTTTCAGTGAATCATCTGGCCAAGTTTTAAGTCTTTTAAGAAGATCATTCATTGCATTACAAGGAATATTATATTTACTTTTCCAAGATGCGAGATCTAAAATCGGATCAACTACACAATTATCATCTTCTGTATTAAAAAATATTTCTTTAATTTCATGATAATCTCCATGGTTATTTAAATTATTTTCTGCTCTTATTTTTAATATATTCGACTGCTCTAATGTTAACATAACTTCATTTAAATTATTACTATCTAGAGAATTTACATCTTTAGGTTTAATGGAGTTGTTGTGTAACGTTCCGTCTCCTTCCGTCTTACTTCTTTCCGGTTTTATTTTATTAGTACAGGAGATTTGTGGAGTTTAGAGTACTTGATTCGGAGGGAGGAACAGATCAAGACAGGTTTTCGGATGAAAAACTTGAGACTCGTTTTTTTATGTTTTAAAAAATAACAAAATAAATATATTATCTTATAAATTATACAAATAAAAAAATAAGAATAATAATCAATCTTATTTTATTGGGATCACGCTGTAGCTACCCTGCAACAAAAATAATGATTCGCAAATTAATTACTCGCGATTTGAATTGATTTTATATTATGTCTGTGAGCTAATCGGCTTATCTAAATTTCTACGAATTCACACGGCCTTGAACCAGCAATTTTTTCGTTTTATTTACTACATTTACTTAAACGTTTCCTCTTTCTATTTATTATGTTTATATAAGCGGCCTGTCTATTTACACGAAGTTTCTTCCGCACTATCACAATAAATCTTTTTCTCGTTTTTATATCACGCTAAGGTGCGCCTTAGCTGATGATATATAAGAGTTTGGTGCTTTACTTAGGAATAAGCGTTTATTTTTCCTTAGTAAGACTCCGTTTTCTTTTGATTTATTTTACAGCCTTTAATTCCTACATTTATAATAGTAAGTCGATTAACGTTATGATGACTTGCGAATTTTCGATCTGGTATTAATCCGAGGTGCGCCTCGTGATTAATAGCCGTCTGGTAGTTTCATTCGACGAAAAGGATCGCCTTTTCCCCGAATTAAATTAGCTCGATTATAATTTTGTCTCCCGGCGGCTTTCTGGATTATTTCCTAGGTGAAAAAGAATTACTTTTTCAGAAGTCGGGAGCGCCCGTTCTTCTGGGTCGGTCATCTTTTACCATTTTCTTACGAGTAAAGTTGTTATTCCTTTGGCCTCGTGAAAGAGTTTTCACTTAAGAAAATACAGAATTTGTCGGTCGGTAGATGAGAGTTCCCTTCGTCCCTCGGGAGGTATGCTTTCTCGACGAGTGTCGAAAATGAACCGTGTTCTTGGCAAAATTTAGCGCACTTTTATACATATATATATAATTTATGGCAAATGTAGGTTAACAAAAATCTGATTAGTTAGAGTTTATTTTAAAATACGGTAATATTATTCCTATTGGTTAAACTAATATACGATTAATTTAATCTATCTATTCTACTCTATGTTTGTGTTTGTTTATTTATTAGTTATAGAAATCGTTTCGTGTATATATCTAACTGTTATAATAATTTGTATAGAATAATGTTATAATTATAATAATTCTGGTCACGGTAGCAACCTAATCTATCCTGCTCTTTGTCGAGTTTCAGTTGAATTTAATTAGTTTAATATTTACATTTGGCCTGTTTAAAATATTTAATAAACAATTCTTTTTCTGCTGCGAGCAAAGTTCACTAAATCGCTTTCTTCTAATCATATTATAATATAATTTTATGTAAATTATTTATATTTAATATCCAAATTCATATTAAAAAAATATATTGAATAAATATTTCAATAGTGCACAGATAGTAAAAAAAGTATAAGTAAAAATTAATAAGTCAAAAAAGTATAATAAATAAAACTAAGCTGAACTGCGTAAAAAATGACGAATGTTCAATGTAGAAACAAGTGATAGTACAGTAATGAATTCAATCTTAGTAACCAACACATTTTACCTTTTTTCACTACTACACACTGATTTCCTCGATGATTCTCACAACAGAATAAAAGTAGATCTTCCAAAATTGAAAATTATCCCAACGTAATGAGTAGGCTGTTGTGATAAAGGATTATATGAGCCAGATGAGTTCAGAATCAGTATTCTCTGTGATCAAAAATAATATTAGTGTAAATTTTTAAATTATCATATTCAATAAGTCATTATAGTATTATAACTAATATATAAAAAAATATGAATTGAACAAATACAAATATTATTATTTGTTATATTTATTATTAAGTTAAATAGATATAAATATTTATACAGAGGAACTGTATATTATTTATATTTAAAAAAGCATTTGATATAAAAAAAATTTTTAACAAATATTTCAATATTACATCAAACGTTAATAAATAAAAAAAGCATATTCAATCTCAATAAATTCAATTGGAAAGGAAATAAAGATTGAAATTCAAATGTGGATAAAATATAACAAAATAAATCATTTTACTTTTTTCTCTTGTAGGCTTCATATTTAAAAACACAGGGAGTTATTAGACCGTTTCGACAAAAAGTTGAAGAAGACACGGCCATATTTGGTGTAAAAAGGTGTTGTTTCATCAGGATAACACCAGCACATTTATCTATAGTTGTTGCCACCAAAGTGCATGAATTGCTTTATCAATTGCTAACGCACTCTCCGTATTCATCCGATCTGGCTCCCTGCGACTTGTTCTTATTCCCTAATATGGAGAAATGGCTTGCAGAAAAAAAATTTTTGCTCAAACGTACAAGTCATCGCCGAGACAGAGGCTTATTTTGGAGAGTTCGAAAAATCCTTTTTTTGGAGGGGTTGAAAAAATGGCCAAAACGTTGGGTGAAGTGTATATTTCTAAAAGGAGACTATGTTGAAAAATAAAAAAAAATGTTTTGAAAAAATGGATTCTAAGACGGGTACTTATTGAACCGCCTTCGTATATGTAAACGTTAGAACCTATGTATGAAAAGCGGCAATTTTCTTAGGGTTACATTAATATTGCATTGCTTACTTTTTAGTACCATGAATGTAGTCTAAGACATTTTTCTTCTTCAATTTATAGAGAAAAAAAAATGACATTCTTTACACGTATAATTATTAAATATAAAGAAATTGAATATTTTCATTTCATTGGCATAAAAATAATAAATTTTTATATCTTTGCGTATTATCTAAAATAATTTGAATTTATCACGATTGCCGTGCACTTTTTTATTTAGAATTATACTTTTATTATTTAAAAATTACTGTATAATTCTTTAAGTAAAATAATATGAAAAATATATTTAAAGTAAACGAATCTTTTATTAATAATACAATATATATAAGAAATGTAAAAGATTTCCAATAACAGAAAAAACCCCAGCAACAACCATTAAAATATAAAGTATAGAATTAATAATGTAATTTTACAAAATATTCTCATACTTTTTCACATAAGTTTTTATATATACAATAATTACATCATCATTTTAAAGGTTAAATATTTGCACGAAATAATTTAATTAAAGATAAAATAATATATAAAATTTAAAGTATGAAACCCTATATAACGTTTCAAAGAATATTTGTAGCCTGGGTTTAAAATTAATTCCAAAATGTGCAAGTATAGAATTATATTTTGTATTTAACATACACACACATCTCACATTTATCATATATATTCCTTTTAAGATTATTTGAATCCGTACTATAAATCTGTGTGTGCATATATATATATATATATATATATATATATATATATATATATATATATATATATATATTATAGAATATATAGATATACATAGTAATTACTGTGCAATATGTGTGTAGTTGACTTGCCTACAGCGTGCTACCGTCCGATTCACTATACATGTATATGAGTTGATTGTTTCGTTTTTGTTTTGCAGATCTCGTGCTGGCTATACTTCCCTTATGAAATGAGATGTCCGCAAATAAAAAATTTACTTCTTATGTATTTTGACTCGTAGAGCACGAATCCTGAGGTCTTTTTTAAAAATCGGGGCAGTACATTGTTTAAATCACTTTTATTTCAACAAATGGAAGAGAATTAAAATGTGATATCGGAAAATTTTTTTCTGAAAAAATAGATTATTTCAAATAAAAAAGAATCTAAGAATTATTCTTCCAAAATGCATATTAAAAAATTTATGATTTTTAGAAATACAAATTTTGCTATCTTTTTGCAACTTAAAAAATCTGTAAAATTGCAGCAGGTTCAAATTTTTGAAAAATTCATAATATTGCTTCTTGAGTAATCTTTTTGAATGATTTAAATCTAAATTTTGTTAAATAAACCATGGCTTTAGCAATAAACATTTAATCCTTATTACGCCACTTTTTGATGCATATCGTCTCGTTCTGACAACATTCTCGTCTGTTATTTTTATTAAAAATTAATAAACATTTGTATAAATTAGTTTATTAATGAAGTTTTATTTAGTATATTCAATTATTAAAACATGTAAACAAATAAACAAGTATTGTAGATAAATTCAGTTGTTTTTTTGTTAATATTAAATATTAATATGAATATAATTATTTTCATACAATGAATAATAATATAAATAAACTACATGCACAATTTCGGAATATTGTACTGGCATTTAGATTGTCGATTTTTATGGTGTAAAGCAGAAAAATATAATGGTCTTCCTAATTTATCTTACGCAATACGAAAAATCTCAAAAAATATTTTAAATAATAATTTTAGATCACAAAAAATTTCTTAATTTTCGAGATAAGTTCGTTCAAACCATTACTTTTATGGCTTACGCTACGAAAATCGAAAATCTAAAAGTCAGTACGATACTTCTAACTAGTAGCTTAAAAAATATAAGTTCATACGTTTTCATCAAAATTAGACGAGGAAACTAATCGGAAGTTTACTATTTTTCATTTATATTAGTATGCACATTTACGTACATATACGTTTACATATACGTTAACATTTAGATTCGTAAGAATATTACAATATGTGTGATACGTTTTATGTTATAACAAATATATAATTATATCCTTTAAAATTTATATATAATTTTTCTTTACATTTTACAGAATTTATTGATCCAAAATCTTTTGCATTTATTACATTATATTATATTAGAATAGTTTAAATATTTTTTTTTATTTTCTTTAATTCCAAAATTGTACGGGAATAATTAAATTCAGTAATTTTAATACCATATCAGAAGGTTACAAAATATCTAGTTTCCAGCTTATTAATTTTTCAAAAATTCCTTTAAATTTGTAATGTGTGGTTGTCATTTGGTGTCTTAAAAAGATTTTTAGTTTTCGTTCATTTTAACAGTAAATACAGTAATTGAAGTAATTGAACAAGGATAAAAAATCCTCATCCGAAATGACAGTTCGCCTTGTCGAAAATAATCTCAAATGAATTATGTACATTTGATTTTATTCATCACTTTTAACAAACAACTTTTTTATTCAATAATAATGATATATACGCTGTGAATCATTCAGACAATTTTAAAATATTCAAAAATTTCATGAAACCTGTACAAATTTAAAACAATAACCGTAAAATAATCCTAATAATAAAATGACATTTCAATTATATTCAATTATTTCTAATTTAAGCAAAAGAAAGTATTGAAGTCAATTTTTACATAGTCAAGTATATATAAATCTGTATGAGTACCAATTCGTGTAAGCTTCGAAATTATTACTCATTATTATTGAATAAAAAAGTTGTTTGTTAAAAGTGATGAATAAAATCAGATGTACATAATTCATTTGAGATTATATATATATAATTAATGAACGCCTATTTGAGGATTTCGATGAAAAAAATTTTTTTCAAACCTATCCACATATGAATTTTGAAAAAATTGGTACATTTACTCTAAAACCATCATACTTGAAATCAATTGTTATATTAACTATATTAATCGTATCTATGACGAAATTTTTCATTTATATGCTATATTATTTAATCTTTAAAAGCGAAGTAAATAACATATTAACTGTTAAAAACTTTAAAGGACAAACAATTCAATCGTTTAAATTTTATAAATAAGAATATTAGATTAAATACTATTTTTCACAATCAGTCTCAGTTGACGGGCAGATATGTTACAATTATTTGGACAATTAAATTATGAATGTTTAAAAATTTTAGCAATTTATTTTTTTTAATTCACTCCAAATTAATTGACGAAACAAAGTGTAAACTGTATTAGTTCGACATAGATATGGTCTAGTCTAGTTACTAGAAACTAGTATGAGTTAATCAATTTGAACTATAAAGATTTTAGAGTAAATCTTCCAATCTTTTCGAACTTTAGGTTATATTTTGGACAAAAAAAATTTTCAAGCAAAATCTTGAAACCGGTGTTCATTGTTTTTACGTATAGAAGCTGTAAAAAATTTCATACGATTATAAAATGTCAAATTCAGATGGGCATGCGATTTATAAGAGAATGTATTTCGAGCCTAATTATTTAACGCAGTTCATGAACTCTTAAACTTTTATGTAATATAATTTTATGCCGTTTGTGCTTGAGATTCCGAAATTCAACCACATTCTACTTACTCTTTTTGAGTTATTTTTAAATCTTCTATCGGAATTTGTACAAAACGTTTTAATTTTTATACATTGTAACTTTTAGATGAAAACGTAAAGAAAGTATAAATCTTTTCTACAAATTTAAAAAAGTTTTTTCATGAAACCTACCGTTATCGTCGTATCGAAAAGAATGAAGAGTGTGCAGAACAACGTATGGTATATAAAAAGTTAATAAATATCATCTCTTGAATTGTATTTTATAATAATATGGAAAATTAGTCTCGTTCTTGACATGGTAAATTTATTAATATTATATGCGCTTTTCAAATACATTTTTAAAAATAAATTTTCGCATAATTTTTTTGTAATTTTCATTGTATTATTTTTATAAATTGAATAATTAGGATTAAAAAAAAGTTTTAAACATTGAAGGACTTTTATATTTTTAGAGTTCCCTATATAAGTTACCTGTTCATAAAGTTAGTACTGCTCTAAAGATTAACATACTATAAGCAATTCACAAGCATCAAAAAATACCAATGTTTCGACCTTCTAATTTTTTTTACACTTTAAGTTTTAGCTAGATATAATTTAGTTATTTATTATGTAGTTCGTTTTCACTAATGGGCAAAATTAAATAAATGGAAAGAATCTGAAAACGGAGTAAAATGTATTTATTGCGTAATAACTTTAATATAATAAAATATTTATACATCAAACCTTTTTTGAAAGGTCGTCTAACAGAATAGCTTTATATTAAGCAATAAGAAGTAATATCATAGTTTAATATTGACGCTATAATTATTTCAAAATCTCCCAACCCAATATCAAAGTATATACTAAAAACACGGTCGTACGCCGGCTGTAGTACGCACACTTGCCTTCGGAGTATGACCACGCTCCTTGATATGAAAACGTTAGTTTTAAAATATTTAATCAAAATGTGAAAATGTGTAATAAACAAAATTTCATTTTCATTTTTTTTATTTTCGATGCTTTGTTTCAAAATCGCAGTTTTTCTGAACTCTACATAGTATAAGATGTAAAAAATTTGGTTTGTATCAACATCGATGGCAAATGTACGAATCGATAGTCTGTTTAGAAATTCACTCTCAAACAGCAATTTTTAATTATTTATGATTAAATTTTTGTTTAGCTAAATATATTCTTACTAACAATCCTTCATCGATATTGTTCTTTTAACCTTCTCTCCATATGCGAAGTTTGAAAAGATAACGATTTTTACGCTTTTAGAGTGGGGTAACTTATTAAAAAGTGATTTTTTGAAATGCTCACAAATTATAGTCATCTATTTTATTCTTTTGACTATAAAGAATCACACTAGACTTTTTGGGATTCCCAGAAAATTATTGTAGTATTTTCTGGGATGCCCAGAAAAATATTGTAGTATTTTCTGGAATGCCCAGAAAGTCCTCATTTATTTTCTGGGATGCCCAGAAAGTCCTCATTCATTTTCGGGGATGCCCGGAAAATTCGAATAGATACCGCACACTTCCCAGAAAAGCAATTTTCGTTATAAATTTTTTTTTTGCAATTATTAAAAAACAAAAATTATTAAAATAGTTAATTATAAATGTAAATGTTTGATTTATGTAAAAATAAAGGTGGGTCCCAGAATGTTTGGATTTATCCATATATATAGATTTTATATAAAATCCCTTCTAAATTTTTCAACATGAAAAGATATAATGTTATATAAAATTCTAAAATTTAATCTATCCTTTTAGCAGAGATACTTCCAGATCACCTAAACTTAGTCGGATGTTTTTGCTGTATGAGTAATTTTTTTATATTTTATATTTTAATATTTTTCATATGTTTAATATTTTCTGTGCATAGTTTTATGTTTTAGTTTTTAGTTAAATTTTTCTCTGTTATTTCTTTTTTACCTTTAATTAAATTTGTTAACTATTTTTTCAAAAAATAGGTTTTTAACATTTTTTTATTGATTTATGCTTAATTATTCTTATTTTTTTAATTATTGGTTGAACAAGATCTTTGGATTAATATTTTAAGGGTGGTAGCTCATTTTTCATAATCATTTTTTCTTAATTAGTTTTTACAAGAAATAGTGTAAATTTAAACCTTCATTAGTAGGAATAACCAAAAATTCAATTATAATACGAAAATGATACTATAACTATAAAAAATAAAAATACTACGTTTAAAAACCAATTTGTTTATTTGCTTCATTTAAAATGAAATATAACATACAATTTATTTATAACAAAATACATTCACTAGCCAGTTGAGGTTCTACGTGTCTTGGTGAATAAATCACAGCGTAGTCCGCATCTATGTTTCGAAAATATGACTTTTCTCTAGGAACATAAATTTTAGATTCAGAAATTTGGTCTAAGACATAATAAAAATTTATTCCATTTTTAACTACATAAAAAATAAAACTACAGACTAAGTATACATTTATAATAAAATTTTTTATAAAGGCAAAATAACTAGGCGAGTTTAATCTGTTTTTAGAACTTTCAAAAATAAATAACTATTAATCTAAAATTTAACTTGATTCGAAAATATTTGTCTTTATTGTCTGTATTGTATTATTGTGTATTTTTTTCTCTATCCATATGTTATTACAACATATTTCTATTGTGAGTAGTGCTATTCTTTTTCGTGTTAACATATTTACCGCATTGTTATATTTCATTTTTCACACTGTACTAGAGCTGCTTCTTTGGTTGCTTTGTTGGAAATATGATTTTCAGCGCTATTGGATTGAGCAGACGTCCTTAAGACTTGTATTTTGATTTCTTTTCTCGATTTATCGAATTTTATGAGTTTATAATTAATTTTATTAACTATTTAATTATTGGCACTGAGATTGTGCAGTGAATTTAGTATAAATTTTGAATCCGCAAATACAAAGATGGAGGTGTGTCAAGTGGATTCAGCATATCTGATACCAAGAAGTATTTAGTATATCTGAAGCAAATGCTTCAGTTGAAAAGGTAGAGTATTTAACTATAAATTCATAAAAAATTTTATCGGTCTTACAGTTTTTCTACAATAATATAATATACTAATATAATGATAATCAGACAATCCTTATTTATAATCACCGCCGTAGAAACTGAAAGAAAAATTACTATTAAAAAGTAAAATAAAAATTAAATTAAATTAAGAATTTAAAGTTAGAGTTAAGTAAATATTATTAGAGTTTAGTCCTTGAAGATGAACCCGAGCTTCTCGAAACGTCGAAAATGTTCCAAAATTGTTTTTCGAACAAAAATAGCGGCGAATGAAAGTTGCTCAGGAGTCGCTAAATGAAGTTAATAACGATGCAGAACTACGAAAACGTGTTATAACAGGTGATGAAACATGGGTTTACGGATATGATGTCGAAACTAAGGCTCAATCGTCCTAGTGGACGCATTCTGTATCGCCAAGACCGAAAAATGCTCGACAAACGAAAATCGTCGAGCTCAAAAAACACGACTAACGTTAGTGGCTGCCACTTCAAAAGTAAGCAATGAATATTGCTGAAAATTTTATCGTACTTCAGGGACATGCGTAATAACAACATAATAAAAAAATAATAAAAAAATAAAAAAATAATAACATAATAAAAAAATGTTTATACAAACGGACTCTCCAAACCTGAGAAATTTAAAAATTCTCGTTACTTTTTGAACACACCTCGTAATATATGTTAAAAACGACTGTTGAACAAAGTTTAATTATTTATTCATTCATTTTTTTTCATGATTTGAAAATTTGAAATCGAAATAGAAGTAAATAGTTGAACGTTGATCTCTTTCATGGTGGTACCATAAAACAAACATAGTGAAGATATTTAAAAAATGTTTCTGTTTCAGATTTAGACAATGCTATTACATGGAATAATAGATATCTTGAAAGACTTGTATTTTACGCCGTGTATTCAGTTTCAATTTCTTTGATTGTTATAATTTTCCTTGGATATTCCTGATATGATTTCTTTTTTCGGCTTTATTCGAACTTGTACGATCCTAAAAGGATCTCGTATTAGCATACGTCTCATCTACGCACTGAAATCTTCTTTTTGTATTGTTTGCTGCTTTTATCATATTCAAGTGCGCTCTTTTCTGCTGTACTGATTGTTCAATAGTGGGGACTTTTTTGCCACTTGTTTTTAGAAATCGCTGATAGTATTTTCAGCATTAGTTGACACACATGCTAAATGGATAGAATCTACATTTATAAGAATTTTTTAGTATAATGAATTTGTTTTGCACCGATACATTTTGCGATAAATGCGTTTAAACTTTCAGATCGATTTGTTGCGAAATTATATAATAAACTTTCTGCATTGCTTATTGCCCTGTGAATGCATATTTTATTGTCATCGAAAAAAATTCAATTTTACAAGATCACCTACAATATTATTATAATTTTGTCCAAACATGTTACATCCAAATAAGTTGTGTTTACAATGACTATGATCGGTGTTTTTTTATATTTTCTCGAAGCTCTTTGCATTGCTGTTCAAATGGTATTTGCTGCTGTACTATTGTGTTTACAGCTTCTGTAAATGTATCAATAATCGGTTGCGCACTTTTCACAATTTTTTTCTAATATTTTTAAAATGTCCTTTTCCCTTACTTTTTGAAATATTTTTTATTTTAGTTGATATATTGTGTTTAATGTGTTTACTGCAAAGTATATTTTTAACTTCGACACCATATTTTCTATAGGGATTACTATTCAGAATAGAACGATAATTACTACTGTCCTCATCACTAATTAAAACACGGTAAATTAAATTTTGCTTTTTGATACTTTGTTTAAATGCTTCAGTGACAGCGACAGTTTCCACGGTAGTCCAGCTTGCAGTACGTTTATGGCTTCTATGACAGCTGTGTGTTTTGATTTCCTTTTTTTTCATGATAGCATTCTCACAAGTCGCATAATGCTTTTGTTTAAAAATGATTTATAAAACTTTTTGCGTATATTTTCCAATTATAACTATCAGGTGGCTGGGGAATCATATTTACTATACATATATGATCTTTTCATGTATGATTCATGAGCCTCTACCTTGGTGCACAGAATAGCTTTGACAATAGCATCCCTTTCGATTGCTAATTTTCTTTCTTCTTTAGCTGCTTTCGACATTTTACATGGTACTTTTGTCAAATTCTATAATTCATGTAATTCATATTACAAATTCCATAGAACTCTTGTAATTCTAAATATCCAATTCCAATTGATAGACTCGTTATTACTGTTGTAACGTTTAAATGTAATTCTTTTTTATTATTAGGTACAGATCCAATTTTTACGGTGTAGTTACACATGTCGTACTTAAATGTGATTTTTTTCTTCACGACAAATGATTCAATATTAATCATTTTAATATTTTCAAAACCACATGAAAATAAATAACTATATCTGTCAAAGGCTTTGTAGAGTTCGCTAAACAACTAAGGAAAATTAATAATCATGTTTTCATTAGGTTTTAGTAAATTTTGAATTCCTTCATAAGTGGATCTTTGGAATATATAAGTCCATCACTTTGTTCATAATTTGTATTATCTACTATCGTATTTACAGCAGTACCAGAACATGTATTATCGCTCGCATGATTTATATTTTGTTCTGATACATTCTTTGCTACCGTCCTATTATCTGCATATTTGACTTCTATCTTAATTTCTCTTTTGTCATTACTTTCCAAATCAATATTTCGAATTGTATTAACAAGATTCTGTATTTGTTTTGTATCATTTTCAAATATTACTAAATGTACAATTTCTATTTTTTGGCATAATATATAAACTTAATCTTTCCATTAATTTATCAGAATTTCTTACTCTTATAAAACATGCTACACCATCAGGAACAATTTCACCATTTGGTCCTCGAGAATGAGAATCAAATAGGCCTATGATGCTATCCTTTATAATGAATCCCACGGAAACTCCACTGCACGTTAAAATGCCAGTTATTCTGTTTTTTTATGCATATTGATAACAGATGTTGACATTTGTTTTTAATGTAGCATTGATTATTATAAATATTGATCACTGGATGTAACTCTTCAGCACTCAAGTAGTCTGTATACATCTCACTACTTGATACCGAACTCCGCATATAAATACTTGTACGATAAAGCTCATCTCTGCACACTAGAATATAGTCTATCGTATTCGAAGTCCAGGATTCTGGATATTTAATAGCAGCCATGCCTATTCCAGCTGCCGCCATAACTGTACACTGCCTACTTCTCGATTGTGAAAAGATTATTGAATTTTCTCGGTTAAAAAAGCCTCGAATAATTTTATCGCTACCTTTAGTGTGCTTATTGAAGTTTATTATTGGAGGTACCTTATCGTTGGTGTTTTGTTCACTATTTGCTATCAAGAATTTTCCATCGAACAATGATCCGCATTCCTGCAATTCAACTTCTAAGTTCTCATTTCCTATTTTCATCCTGTCATTAAAACAATAAATTACGAAAAAATTTTATATTTTGCAAAAAATAATGTTGAAATGCAAAGCAATGACTTAACAGATTGCACTAATAATACTGTTCCGATATTGCATTATGTATCACAGCATCTTAGCAAAATTCAATCACTATTACAAATTTGCAGCAATATTGCAGTAATCTTGCATCGTGAAATATCATCTCTGAATATAATTATAGATAGTTTTTAATGATCATAATTTGACGAGTACATAATTTTTCATTTATAAAATTTATATAATTTATTTTATTCGGACCATTACAAAAATTAAATTTAACACAATCTCGAAACTTATGTACAAGAAAACCCATAAATGGAAGTGTTGGAAAAGTGGTCATAATAGCCCCGAGATTTTTTTTTTGAAACTGAAAAACAATTTTATATGAAGTAATGGATATAAAATTTAGATTTATCTTTCAGAAAATTCAAATTAATGTATAATTTTTATGTATACTATTCTTTTGCTAATCTTTGTATGTAACTAAACTATTCTGTAAAAGAAAGCTTTTAAGGTATAATATTAAAGCAGAGCTGATAGGAAAGTGCTGGAAGCCGGAACGTAGTCTATCCGTTAAAATTCATAGTGGTTATGTCATTTCTTTGTAATTTTTCTGTCTGGAAGTAATGAACATCGTATAAGACTTTAGAAGCTTCATAGAAAAGCAATATCAACAAGTAAAGGCGACATATTATAAGTTTAATGTGTTCATATGCGCACAAGTGAAAAGAACTTTATTTAATATGCAGGTATATAAATTTCTCTAATAAATCGTTACTAGCGTAGATACATACCCTAGTTACACATCTTAGTGTACAAACTTTGTTACGGGTAGAAATCTAAGACGTAAGAAGTCAATCCTTTTTTTGTAATCATAGAACTTACGTTTAAATTTTTAGAAGTATTTGAGTGTAGCAAACATACTCTTCTTCATATGCTTTTCTAATAAAATGCTTTACACAGCTAAATAAAATTTCGAGAGATGCTTCCAAGACTGTCGCCTTTTCATAATAAAATGTTTTAAGAGTCGTAAATAAGGTTCATTATCTTGTACATATATTGTAATATAGATTTAAATCACTGCATCGTTCAGCATCTGCATCAGCTCCTTCGATTCGGTCTCGAACGCGTCAAAGACAGCTGTGTTCCAGAATTTTCCTACGTACTAAAAAACAACATAAACCTATAAATCCGTGGGAAACCTAGAGATTAAGATCAACGGCGAGTGTTGACAATATGCTTTCTCAACTAGTCAGTTATCGATGAATACGAAATAGTCAGCAAGTATCGCCTATATCTATATGTAGCTGTATATATGTATATATTTTTTTAATAATTCATTAAACTGTTTAAATACAAGTTTCTCGATATAATCAAATTGGTTTGCTGTATACCGGATGAATTTTCGATCTAATGGTACGTAGTGATGACGTTGAGCAGAAATTACAAACTACCAGAACAGAAAACAAAAATCATCGCGTTAGAATCTTGCTCCACTAACCATATATATAACTACCATCCTCCGTCTCGGCTACGCCCGAGAAAATAATTTAAACGATTTCATAAACAGTTCAATAATATCTAAGTAAAATGTATTTGTAAAAAATCTATATTATCGCTTCCATATTAAAAGCTGTTACAAAGCAACGTCCGGTCCAAAAACGTGATCTTTCGCTGAGCATTTTATATAATATATATACTCGTACTTTCGAGTTCGAGCGGTAGAAAAAGATGCTCAAGTGTCTCGATAGTACGGAAAGTATCATCTTCGGACGATAGAATACGTTTCGGGACAACTTCTATAGATTCTTCTGTTGAGAAGATAGAGTACGACGTCCAGATATCTATATTCTACTAAGAGTTGGAGTCCTTGAATGATAGAATACGAATCTCCTCATAGAAGTCGTTCCGTCATACCTGGACATCGTCTTCTACCGTCCGAACACGAAACTCCCCGTCGTCTCGACATACCTGGACATTGTTACCTACCAACTAAACACGATACTCTCCGTAGAAGTCGTCCTCAGAATGCTAGACATCGTTTCCTACCGACTAAACATAATACTCTCTGTACAAGTCATTCTAAAACACGTAGAAATCGTATTCTAGTGCCCCAACACGAATCTCCTCATAGAATTCGTCCCGTCATACCTGGACATCATCTTCTACCGTGCGAACACGAAACTCCCCGTAGAAATCGTCTCGACATACCTGGACATTGTTACCTATCAACTAAACAGGATATTCCCCGTAGAAATCGTCCCCAGAAAGCTAAACATCGTTTTCTGCCAATGAAACACGATACTCCCTGTAGAAGTTGTTCCATACACAAAACTCCTTGTAGAAATTGTCTTGAGGCACCGGGGTATCGTATTCAACAGCCCACACACACAATACGATATTTCTCCGTACAAACTGTATTTAAACTATATATATCGTACATTTCCATTTTTTCAATTAAATACCGTGAATATTTTAATAGTGGTGTCAACTGAAATTCAAGCTAAATGTTGGTATGCACATTAGGTATTTTTTAAGCGGACGCTGGATATTGCCTTTTGATTTATTCAGAAGTGATGATGTTTATATATATATATATATATATATATATATATATATATATATATATATATACATAGTTTCGAGGTGTTGATAAAGAACCCTATTAAACATAGTCTATTGACAATTCTGAAGTTAATATAACGTATAACAAAAATATAATTTATCGTCACAAATTATGTTCAGTATGATTTGGCATACAAAACCAAACCATTTTATATGAGTAGACGGAGAAAGAAAGAGAGAGAGAGAGAGAGAGATAGATTTTCCCATGTAAGAGAATTAAAATTTACAAAAATCAAAATATCAATAAGGAGTGAGAGAAGTTTTTTTATGTTATTTAATGTCGCTCTATTTATGCTTCCAAATACATGTGCTAATCAGCGACGGAGGTCTACGATGTGTTTGTGAACAAAGCACATATAAATTATTACAGCGTTGCTTGTGTCAATCGGCCGAGACCGGGATTTGAACTCGGACTATCAAGTTATTAGTCCTTCGCTCCAGCGATCGAGCCATCGTAGGCCTCTGAGTGAGAGAAGTGTCAGACAAACCTGCGGAACAAAAAAGTTGATACCGACTAACGTCACACCTTCTTCAGGATACGAATCCCAAAGTTGAGTATGATCATTCATCTGAGCTGGCCTGGTATTAATACTTTAAGTGGACTAGTTTGAGTTGATGTTCATGATTCAAGACGCCACCTAGTGGCCGCTAGTGAAGCTGACTGCTAAAACCGTTAAATTTATTGATGAAAGTAAAATGATTCTCAATAAAAACATAGCCTATGTCCTTCCCAAGATAATATAAAATCTATATGTCAAATTTCAGAACAATCAATTCAGTAGTTTTTTTGATTATCGTGTACAAAAAAACACGCTTTTTCTTTATAAATTAGTATGAAGTATGATATGATATGATATGATATGATATGATATGATATGATATATTAAAAAAGATAGTAATTTCTAATATATAAGTGCCATGATCGAATAGTGTTATTTTATTAAAATTTATTTTAATATTTGAATCTGTAACAGCTTTCTTACAAAAAGGTTCTATCAACGCTATTTATTATATAAATTTTATAAATTATACTATAAGTGATAATAACTGTATAATGATTTGTAATATAAGAATAAATTAAAAAATTGGTTTATAGAAATAACTATATATTTAAATATTTATAATATAATATATTAATTTAGGAACTGTATTTACTCCTTATACAAAATTTAGTATTTTAAATACATAATCATACTCTTCTACTTTCCAAAATAATGATCGTTTTATGATGTTTTATATTTGAATTAAAAATTATATATTCTTTCCACGTTGCTTTATCTTATCCGTTTTGTCTAATAGGGGTGGGTATCGAAGTAACAACTCAAATGCATCAATTGCACGTTGTGAACACTCAACACTCTCATTTCCTCCTAAAAGTATAAGTCTTTAAAATGGTAGCTAAACGACTATCCTGCAAAAAAATAGAAAAGTGTTTGAAATTTTGGGAAATTCTTATGAGCTTTAGTTATCATAAGAAGCGATTTATTTAATAAAATTTTTTTAGTGTATATAAATATTAAATCTGCGCGGGCAATAATATTTTTGCCTGCTTAAATATTATATATATACTTTAGGTTATGAAAAGAACAATTACTTTCCTATCATATTTTCATATATTTATTGTCTCAAGCTCGTACGTCTCGCACCTCTCCGTAATCACAAATTTCCATATTACATTCCTATGCATGTATGTATGTATGAATGTAAGTATGAATGTATGTATGTATGTATGCATGTATGTATGTATGTTTGTATGTATGTTTGTATGCATTGACTGCATAAGGCTTCACAATTCTTTATTTCATTTTGTACAGCACTGGATATTTTTCTCAGCGTCACCTATTCAAAAAATCAGAAATTAAAATTCTCACTTTTTTATCGTCAGAATTGACAACTTGTATTTATAATATATAACCGTAAATAAAATGATAGATTTCATTTTATTCCCTCAATTCTATGAATAGAAAGATTAAACAAAGTTCATTAGATTCATTTTTAAAGCTACATCCGGGCTGACCTAAGTTTGATCTGTACTTTACGTATAAAATTTATATTTGTGTTAGTTGGTGTTACTGCAAAGGCGATGTCTATAGTGCAGACGACAGTTAGATACAGATTTTCTTAGTTTTTTAAAGCTAACTTTGAAAAATATTATGAAAACACTAAGGGCCGTCCTGGTTGTAGAATTTTTCAAATATTTATATAAAATTTGTTTCAACGTTGTAACACTTAAAATGAGGACGCAAAACGAAATCTACGATTTATACATTTTTATTTTCGTTGTAATAGTTCATCGTGGCGCTGAGATCGCGGTATGGAACATTCTTAAGAGAAAGAAATCTATTTAAAAAAGTATTTTATTTAATTTCTTTTGTTATTACATTATGTATTTGATAAAAACGTAAAAAAAGAAGTATAAGAAGTATAGAACTAGAAAAAGAAAAAGCAATATGGAATATCTAGTGTTGTTTAATACTCTATGGAATTATAGAATATAGTACAAAATTTAAATAAATATGTTAAATATAAACACTTATTTTTTAATTAAAAAAAAGCTAGTTCACTTCAAATATACTTTATATTATCGGACATCTCAGAGATGCCCTTTTTGTTTTGATATAGTGGCGCCCTTGTAGTTTGTGTTTTTACCACAGGAAAGCTGAGATGTAGTTGACGCCATGCTGGCGCTGCTTTGAAATTAGATCCGCCTGTATATCCCTCATAATCTGATTTATAGAAGAATGGAGAATAGAGAGGAGTGGACACTCTGCTCGCTTTACATAGGAAAAGCTTATCAAAAATTGACCGCTGAAGGTAGTTAGAATCTATACGGTAGACGTCGCTATCTTGGAAATCCCTCGATAATTCTGCTTACACAGTGAGAGAAAGCAAAAGCCCAAGTAAGTGTGAGGAACAAAAGAAGCAAGAGTGGGGGAGCAGAGATTTAAATTTCCCCTCTCTCCCTACTCACTGCATACCCCCACTCGTTTTTCTTCAAATGCATTCCATTGAACGAGTAATCGTACAGGGTGTCGCCGCCTTGCGACCATTTCTGGCGGAAGTCCTGGCGAGCAATTTGAGACGATTTTAACGGAGTTTCCACTCCTTCTCTGCGCCCTCCATAATCTGATTTCTGATTAAACCAAACAAGTACCAGCAACTCAGCAAGTACCATAAATCTACCGACTGCAATATATTAAATAGCAGATAATAGTTATTTATCAGACGATCGGATCATACAGCAAATAGCAATGGTCGAGTTTCTATTGGATATTAATATATAATAGGGATTAAAAATGGTGAGGTGTTATAATACAATCGCGCGATATTATTTAATTTTGGTTGGTGTTAATTTTGTACGCTCAAAAGACACTTTCAGGTTATGTTATAGATAATCGTTTACCGGCTTACATAGTATTTGTCACGTCAAGGTATTTGCACACAATACAAAACTTAACCCTAAAATTTGACAAAGTACCTAAAAAAGTATACCTTTATATAACAATATTAATTTCATCGCTCAAATCATAATCACTAAAAATTCAAATCACGTGATTAATTTTGGCGCGACTATAGACGCGACGTTCGTGAATATATACACTGTGACGAGGTGACGTTTTTGTCGACGCGGTTACGAGTTACGACTAAACTCTACAGTATCGAACAAGGCAAACAAACTATGAAAACACGCGCTATTATTACATATACCAGCTGTCACTAAGCTGTTCACAATTTTTCATACCCTGGACTTATTATGAATGGAAGTGAGTGGCATGGAACCAAAGTCACCTTTGCCTTTGCAGCCTGTGTTTCACGCTGTTTATGTACCCCTAGAAAACAACCTTACTGCCGGAGATGGTAAGATATTTAATACTAATAAAAAATATTATATTAATTTTTTATTAGTAATTACAGGGTCACAACTTCATGTATATTGCAACAAAGTTGAAGCTCTTGAAATTATTAAAACACATAAGAAAGGGAGACTAAAGACTTTTAAAACATTGGAAGAGGCACAAGAATTTGCTCGAAATGGTTTGGAAGCAGTATTGGTTAATCCCTTTGCGAATTCAATACCAACAATTACCGTTAGCGAAGAGAAAACTAGTAACTTTAAGACACTTAAGCCACAAAATCTTACATCATTTAGAAAAATCATTGAGAAAGGACATTTAGATACTGTTAAGTCAATTATTTGGGACAATCCACGATATTTAATTAGTGATGGTGATACACCAGCTATTTTACATGTTTGTACAATTTAGTATTTTTTATTTATAATCTTAAAGTGTAATTTACTCCTATTAATAGTGTAAACGAGATTTTTACAGGAAGGTTGCAGATATAATGCTTTGCACACTGCTGTCAAAGTTACTCAAAGTGCTGAGATGTGTGAATTAATTTTGAATACAGTAGGTAATCCTGAATTTATTAAATTACTTTATGGAGATTCAGAAGAAACTAGGAGTTATGTAAATAGAGCTAGTATACTGCAAGATTTATATTTGAACACACCAGACAGAGGATTGAACGAAACACCATTGCATTTTGCAACAAAATTTGGATTGAAAGATTGTGTTAAAACATTACTATCTTATCCCCAGTGCTTGAAAACTCCACTAAATAAATATAAAAATACACCTGCGGAAGTAAATATTTTAAAATATAAAACAAACTTCCTTATATAATTTAATATTTTGTATAATACTTCGTTTTTTCTTCAAATTAGATCATATGTTGTAGAAAATCAATAGATGATACAGTTCTAATCCAGGAAATACGCTCATTATTAGAGGAACATTATTATGTTCCTGTTTTACGGGCTGAAGATAATAGTTTACAACCAATAATTGGAGAACCTTTCTCTCCAAACAGTCCTCCAGTGAGTTATCTCAAACATATCTGGTTTTATTATAATAAAAGTATTTGAAAAATATTTCAATTTTATCTTCTATGTTTAAAGGAATTAAATAATGATCCTATAAGTCCTCGAATTGAAGTAAAAGCATTTGCTGGACCAATGAGCAAAGCTCAAGCTGTGGAGTTTAGAAAAAAATGGAAAACTCCTCCTCGAATATTGGGTACTCCAAATAAAAAAACAAATATTTCTGACGATTGTAATGAACTCAGCAGTCCTTGTTTGAATTTATCTTTACGTTTACAAGATACTGAAAAAGGCTTAGAGAGAGTTGGTAGGTAAGTAGTTATATATTTATAGTTCACATTTGGTTTTACTCATAATTTAAAATTAATTTGTAAAATTATTATAGAGAATTAGCTTCCGAGTATCATGTTGCATGGAAGGAGTATTGGCCATTTTTGCAAGATTTTGCTGATTTACGGTGTAATGAGGGTTTAGATAAACTAGAAGAGTTTTTAAGAACAAAATTACTCAAAGCAAATACATTTTTAATTATGGAAAAAACTTTTATTAACCATCTTGAAGAAGTAAAATTTTGTTTTCATTTTAGTTCTTTTAATATTAGGTTGAAATTATTTAATACTGTTAATTCTGAATTTCTAGAAGAACACAACAGATGGAATTGATGAAATCTGTAATCAGTTGAAATCTCTTTTATCCGAAAATAAATCAACCCCGAGCAATAAAGAAGAGCAAGATGAAGGTAAGATAACAAGAAAATTATTATTACTTATTAATCAATTCATATTTTCTATAAATAGAAAGTTTCATTTATAGATGATGTAGAATTTGTTACACCTCCTTCTTCTCCTTCACAATCAATCTATGATGATAGTGAATCATCAGATGAAGAAAATATGGATCTAGCTAACGATAACATCACTGACGAAATATTTTTAGAAGGGTAAATTCGTTTTATTCAAATTGAAAATTGTTCTGTAACACTTATATTATTTTGAACCACCGTGACTTCTGTACATATATTTTAGAAAAGTGCCATCGAAAATTGATTTTGCAGTTTATAATGCCATTCCAATAATGATTGATGTAAATAAATATCCTTTCACCTACCGCTGGCGACATGAAATGCAGTTAGCCAGTAAAAATGTTAGTAATATTAATATTACAAGGTAAATTGAATATTCATTTTTTTTACATAAACTAATTATATAAATTCTAAAAAGAATTTGTTTTTAGATCCTCCCAAAAACATACTTTTAAGAAAAGATTATTTCATTCTGATATAAAATAATGTTTTAAATGGATTCAAATGAGCTTCCTGTTTCTAAGAACCAAGTTTTTATAATTTAACCTTCCTACATATATATATATATAAAATAATACATTGTTCAATTAAAACTTTTATCCATAATCATCGTAATTTAATTTTAGTAATCTTGGTATTTTGTACATTGCTATTCAAATGAATCTGTGAATTAAATATAGTTGAAATCCGAAGATATTAGTTTATATTGTAATATTTAAATAAGAAATACTATTATATTTTGAAGCCTTACTTTTAAAGGCAAATTCTATCATTGAACCAAACTATTGAACAATGTGCTCTAGACATATAAAAGAAATCTATTTTCATACTGTTTCATACCAAGATATCAAATATATATAAAGATTAGCAAAGAATAAAAAAATGTATTTATAATTACTTACGTTGAAAACTTTGAATTTATGTTATGTGTTAATATATGAACGAAAAAAGTCAATTTAGGATATAATTTATGCATAAACTAAACTGTAAATTTTTACTAAAACCTTTTTTATGTATTAAATTAAATAAACAAATTTCTCAATAAACTGCTTTTACCTTTATTAGCTTAATCATATAATCTCTTCATAAATCAATACATATTCCTAATAAGTCTATATATATATATATATATATATATATATATATATATATATCATAAATGTCTTTATTCACCATGGAAAGCAATTATTTCTTTATACATGTTTATACCTAAATTGTTTATAATTTGTATCTGGCAAATCAAGCTTTTACGGGTGGAGGAGGATTTTGCTTCAATTGTAAAATAATGGAGCGCATTCTGGATACATCTTTGGATGCTCTTGATGATTTAGGGTTGAAATCACAAAGTTTAGCAATACGTTCCCACTCTGTGCCTGGTTCAATTTCATCTGCTTCTGCTACAAACTGTTTTTCAGCATTCCTAATGATGAAAATTACCTTATGATATTCAAGATGCTTTTTTACGTGCATTTAATAATATGCAATCAAGACTATAATAGAACTAACCCAAGGGAATTTTAAGTGAAATTGGCATTTAATATTACTTATTTATTTATTACTAATATTATTTATCTATTACTATTGTAAATCAAAAACTTTCAATTATTAAACTTTATAATTTTATATGAAGTTTCTATTATGTTTAATAAAAATTTTTATTTAATATATTTACATACCTAATTTATGATAATAATAATATACAAAATAATGTTGAAATTCATTAAAAACAAATAAACGTTTTAAAGTTATAAAAATCAAATTTGTATTAAAAAACCCTTGAATAACCAAGCTTCTTGTTCACTAATTACTACTTGAGCTGTTTGCTTTCTTGCAAAAGAATTTCATGCACTTTTTAAAAATTTTGTGCTTATTAAAATCTACAGTAATTCATTCTTGTAAACAAATAATTTGTGTAATTTATTCTAAATCAATATAAAATGTATAAACTACTAATGTCAAATTAGTCACAAAAGGGAAAAGTATTATTCTAACAGATCTTAGAATGTTCAAAATTTAATATTGCAAAACACGTAAAATTGAAATGCAAATCTATTTATCAATATTACAAATCTTAGAAAATCAACAAAATTATTTTGTGAGAAAAAATGTTAATGAATCATCTTATACGTGTCTTATTTATGATATAAAAGTATATGAATTACCTAAATTTCAATCTTCAATTAATAACATTTATTATTTATTTGGTGTTTTATGAAAACAATGCATGCTCATTATGATTCATGCGATTTTATTACTATATATACCATTTTATTACTATATAAATATATATATATATATATATATATATATATATATATATATATATATATATACATTATTCTTATGATTTTATATTTCATGTTTCTTAATTAGATTGTCATAAATATCAGAATAGAGACTAATAATAAGTAATTATTATTTTTAATTATTTATCAGACATTATTATACAAGATGAAAAAAAATTAATTCTTATATGTACTGCTGTATTTTAAAGAAATAAATTAAAAAATTGCATTGTAAATAAAAAACTACTCGAAATTTAAAACATATGAAAGAAATAAAATTTTGTTGCAATATTCAGCATACATGCATACTCAAATATATTATTTGTTAACTTACTTGGCTGATTCCCTAAGAAGCAAAATCAAAATGACAGATTTCAGAATTTTGTAATATAAAACATATAACATTGCCTTTTTCCGCGTAAGTAAAAAATATGCAAATAAAATTTTAAGTTAGAACATTTAGAAAATAATATTTTTACCTATTAGTTGCTTTTGTTTTACTAATGGCCTCTGCATGATGTTTATACCAGTCTTCTAATTCTTTTTTAGCTACTTCTCTCCATTCCTCTTTCTTTGTTTCTTCAGCTGCATCTATTGTATAGTAAAAAAGTTATGATTAAATATAATAGCATTTTAAATAAGAATAAAAGTAATTTAACCTTTTTCTTCTAATCTAGCTTTTTGCTCTTCTCTCCATTTTTTTATTTTTTCTGGTTCTTCTTTAATTGTGACTGGAGGAGGTGTTGCATTTTCTAATTTCCAATGACATTTATTTAGATTAGTATTATTATTAATATATATTATTAATATACAGTAAAGTAATTAATATATTATTAATATATAGTAAAAACTATTAATAGTTTTACCATCCAATAATACATAATATTATAGATAGTGCAATAATAAGCTATTATATGTACCTATTACAACATCAGGTCGCTGATCAATAGTATTTATCATTTCAAAACTTCCTCCATCATCTTCACTGCTTGTTTTTACTGTTGTATTCAAATCATCTAAAGAATAACTAATGTAATAAATGAAATATTTTTATAAAAATCATAAAACAGAAAATAAACAACCTTCACTATTTGGTACAGCTGCAACAACTGGAGGAATTTCTACTTCAAGACCAGCTAATTGATCTTGTTCTCGAGCTAGAAATTCTGCAGCTGGATCAACTTCTTGTTCATTAACAAAATTATCTCCGAATGCATCCATTATTTTCTAATATTTAATAATCTAAACATTTATTAAAATATAATTATTAAAATTTTTAGCAAATGTTTTTTAATATAGAAACGTCAAATAAACGTACAGGTTATGAGTCTTAAATATTACTAGTAGGTTTGAAAAATTCAATAGTTTCTAAATTAAAAACGATTTTTCAGACAATGATCAAATTGATTCCTAATCTGATAATAACTTTCAGTATTTAGTTATCAAACTATCTGCCATCGTTCAATACTTGCCAAAACTAATTGGTATATATATACTACTAAAGTATAGTGATGTGTCGTACTATACTAACTAAACGGTAACACCCACTTTTATGAATGCGTGTCGTTGATAATCATTGCATTTGTATATCATACTAAAGCATAATATATAAAAATGTCGAGAGAGGTTGCTATGCTTATATCGTGGGCATAGACTTATATATTAAACCGCGCACTAAAACGGACGCTCTGAAGTCGATATTGAAGGATATAGATATAGGCCTAGAGTCATGGTTTCTCTCTTGCTTCGAGGAACGCATAGAGTGCTGGATACCTCTGACGGTAGTCAAAATCGATCGCAGCGACTACTAGAGAAATTAATTGCGGGGTTTGCAGAACTAAACAGAATGTTCTACCAACGAAGATAGATGTTTATAGAAGCGCAAAGCCTATAGGTTAATAGGTAACAAAAAATCGTAGTACCTAGAAGTCCGTCAGATGGCAGCACTATGGTCTACAACACATCATTATTATCATTATACAGCGCATATCAGCCTGCATCAACATATGATCCGTCGTTCTTGCGTAAAAGCAGAAAGGGTTACAGGGCAGTCAGTAGTTTTTTTAGCAATCGTATGAATTCATGTCACGTGTATGTATGCATGTTCCTACACACTCGTTAGAATGAATGTATACGTGTTCTCTTTAATATGTATATTAAAGATACACAGCTGTCTTAAATAAAAATCTAATTTGATATAATATTTAATTAAATAAAAAGTAGATAATGTGGGAGTAAATTTTATTCCTAATCTGGAAATTGATTATTTACCTTATGAGACATATCGCACTCCAGCAAAGCGAGAGAGGTAAGTCTCAAGAGGGAAATAATTAATTTCTTCGCTAGTGTTGCACGATACTTTACATTACACATCTAAAAAATCATCCTAAAGTTGTGATTTTGAGGTTGTACGATATAATTATTTGTATGTTTATTATGTATATTTATTATTTTATTTATATGCATTATTATTTTTCTCTTGCATCTAGAACTATTCAAGTTTATTTAAATTATTTTAATATTCACAATGAAAGTTCTTTTTCAATGTGAATAAATTATTATCAATAGAATATTAAATAAAATGATAAGTATATGGTACTGATCATTATATCAGATAATACTTTCCTGTTTTTTATACTGCAGACATGACTAAAGTTTATATATATATATATATATATATATATATATATATATATATATATATATTATAATTCATCTTACATGTAAAATAAGTTAATTTTATAAAGTATATTCATTTAAAGATATGATGAAACACTTTTTCCAACATCTTTTTAGCATTTTATGGAATCATCATAAAAAGCTATTCTGAAGCCATAAATATGACATTTTTTAGCGACGTAATAATTAAATTAAAATTTTCAATTTCAATAGTCTAAATAATTTTTCACTTTTTATTCTCATCTATAAATTTAATATTTATTGAAGATTATAAATGGCTTTCGATTCATCGGGGAGAGGTAATGTTGCATTATGCATATTATTTTTATATATATTACATATACGGGATGACATTATTACATATATTATTATTAGTTATCCATTTACATTATAAATAATAATTTTATTCCACTTGAAAAAAAGAACATTCAACCGATAGAAAAATAGAATAAATAAAATCCAAATAGAAAATTTCGGTTCTCGTGAGGAAAAATATAGTCCTTACCTAGAATGAAAAGACTTTTTTTAGGACCTCGTTATAACCCTCGGCTTCACCTCAGGCCATAAATCTCTCGATTCATAAATAAAGTCTTACCGTACTCGGTAATAAATGTACTATTCTCTGTGTCTTTATGATTGCCAGAGATATGAATGGACTGAATTTGAATATTTGTTTTGTAAAACTTTTCAAGTTTATTATACATATTTTTGTATACATGAAAAATGTATACTTTCTGTAAAAGGAATTTAATAATCTTTTCCTTTTAATTTTCAGCAGTTTTATATAATCGATATATTCATCTATACTTTGTTCGTTATTGCCATTCTGTAGAAACTGCCTTCGTAAGTCTCTTTGCTCTACCATACTCTAAAATTCTAAATACATTAAATTCCACCAAGCAATAGGAATCCTATGAATAATTTTAATTTCCATACATTTATAATGAAATATTGGTTTTTATAGAATTAATGAATATTTATACATAAATAGAAAATTTTTCACATTTTCTATTTATTATTCATTCATCAAAATACCTAACAAATTAAGAGGTCTATGAAATCTCCAGTTAATTATTATTATTTTTTAACGAAGTTATACATTTCGTGTACTACATAACTAAATATACGTGAAAATGCATTACTATCTAAAATAGACAGTTTAAATTAAAAAACAGAGATTGGAACAAAAACAATATAACTATTTATTCCTATATATATATATATATATATATATATATATATATATATATATATATATATATATATGTATGTATATATATTACATTTATGTGATTAAATTATCACATATATTATTATTAGTTATCCATGTATACAATGTATGTTTACAAATTATGTTTACAAATAATAATTTTATTTCATTTGAAAAAAATCATTCGATCGACAGGAGTCGAACATACGATCTTGTGTTTCATAAGTTGATGTATTTTCTACTACGCGTTTAAATATTTTTTTCCCAATGTGATACTTCTTTACATGCTTTATAGTAGTCATCATGAATAAAAATCATTAATAAAACCAACAATTCAATAAAAATGTTGTAGAAATGATTGTGCCTATATGTTGACAATGTACAAATGACGATAATTTGCTATTTTTTCTTAAAGGTAGATTATATATATATCAACGGAATATTTTATTATTGTTCAATTACTGTATATGTAATGTTCTATTTACACATACAACATACACGATTTATTCTTATATTATATTGGATAAATTTATCAATTACATATCAGAAATAATATGCTACGAGTAATTAAAATAAAATACTTTTCTAAAATACTATGCAAATGCTACAATAGATACTTCACTATACATTAATAATTTAACATACTGTTCGCCTTTTTTATTAACAGCTGATTTATATGCATTACATGTATATATATATATATATATATATATATATATATAAAACGAAAGATTATATGCCATCCCTTTTGAAAATGTATTAATAAGGTTAATTCCAATTTATTGAAAATTTATTTCATCTCCACAACGTATCATAATTCTAAAATTTTTAATTAAAAATTATTTAATCATACTTAAATTAATAAACTTGAGTGACTGTAATTAATTTTATTTTAATAGACTGTTAAAATTTTCTTGCGAGTTTATGAAAACAAAAATTAATTAAAAAAATTAAAGTTCATTATTTCAATTATTTTGGATAAACTTTAATATAAAATTTCGGAATGAAAAGCGTCAAGGGAAATAAAAAAATTTTCAAAGAATTTGAATTAATGTTAACAACCCATTTTCATCAGGGACATGTATTTTATTATTTACAAAGTAGATATTAATAACAGTGAAGATAATACATTCACGTTTTAATAATTAAATAATTTTTTTTATTCAATATTAGTTGGGCTATACAGGAGCTATTTTTGCAGAATTTATTCATTATTAGAATTGCACATCCTGCATATAAATTTCATAAATGGCGGTTACGGCCGGGGAACTGGGGTACTTGTATGAGCACCACCTGGATTTCGGGGAACATTACTAATTATCAATGTTCCCCGACAGTAGTTACCCGCGTACTTGTATGAGCGCCATCTGGATTTCGGGGAACATTACTAATTATCAATGTTCCCCGACATTAGTTACTCGCGTGCCTATGGGCTTTGCGCTTCTATAACCGCCTATCTTCGTTGGTTCTACCGACTTTTCAGGGATGTAGCTTTATTATAATTTTTGATAAGTGGAGTCCGTATTATGTGTGTGTGTGTGTGTGTGTGTGTGTGTGTGTGTGTGTGTGTGTGTGTGTGTGTGTGTGTGTGTGTGTATGTGTGTAGTCATCGTTGCGGTCGACGTTGCACAGGTTTGAATTTCCAAGCAACAATGAGTCATACAAGGGTGTTTTGATAAGTCTGTGACTTCTCGAAAGGGGGTGCTGTTGTCGTAAATATTTTACTACTTTAAGAGACTATCATCTCATACAAGTAGGTATACAAAGATTCAAGTCAATACGTTGGTTAGAAAATTTTTGATAGTCTTTTGAATTTAGTGTTTCATTGTTTTTATAAAAGTATAGAAAAAAAAACAAATTTCGAGTAGTGATTAAACATTACTTTCCGCGTGGAAAAACAATTGAGGAAACTGAAGAAAAGGTTAAAAAATATTATAAGGACTCTGCTCTATCACATGGAATGGTTCACAAGTGGTTTACTGAATTTCGTTGTGGTAGAATGAATACAATTAATAAATATTTTTATCGGTCTTACAGTCTTTATAATATCATATATTAGTTAAAATAATGACTCAGACATGAAGTCAGACTGTCCTTGTTTATGATCACCCCCGTAGAATCTGAAATAAAAGTCATTACTACAATAAATTATATCAGAAAATTAAAAATAAAAATAAAATAAAATTAATGATAAAATAAAAATAAAAAACAATAAAAATGCTTATTCTATGTTAGTAAAGGACAACCTGGTTGCCTCCACTACCTTAAATTTAGGATCAACTTCTTGTCCGATGTTTCGAACCGCTACGATTCATCCTCAGGAACTAAATTAAAATAAAAAATCCAACATGCTACTTTATATAGCCCTTCCTCACTCTAAATTTATTAGTATAACATTTATAGGACCCCCCCTTTTTTCTTAAACTTAAATGCGAAATACAAATTCTATATTAATAAGGAATGATAAGTGTTGTCCAATTTACTCGACTCTAACATTAAATTTACGTTAATGGGATTTTTCAAAATATGGATATTTTCAAGAGTTTCTATTTTATATTTATTCTTAATACCATGTTCCAATATATTTACATTTTCAATGTCGAAAGAATGCAACAAGTTTAAACTATGTTCTTTTAGCCCGGATGTATCATTCATGCTTCGTAAGCTATATTGATGCTCATATATTCTGTGTTTTAGCTACCTGCCCGTTTCTCCAATATAATATTTGTCACAATCTTTACAATTTATTTTGTATACCACTGCTGTTTTCAAACATTTGTCATCCTTATCTTTACAATTATTAAATAGCTTTCTAATATTATTATTGTTTCTAAAGTAAACTGGAATATTATCCTGTTTGAATGCATTTCTAATTCTTTCAGATAATCCTTTTACATATGGTAATACCACGATTTTATTATTACTCTTCTTTTCCATATTACGTTCTTTAGTGCTATTATAAATATGATCATCTCTCTCTCTCTCTCTCTCTCTCTCTCTCTCTCTCTCTCTCTCTCTCTGCAATCATTTTATCTATAAAGATTATTGAATAATCATTGTTAATGAATATCTCTTTAGCTAATTTTAAATTATCTTTTCAAAAGTCTTTGTGTGATAATTTGATTGCTCTGTCGATGACTCTCTTTACAGTACCTGTTTTGTTTCCGAATAGATGGTGTGAGTTAAAATTTAGCAACCTACCTGACCATGTAGGTTTTTTGTACCAATTTAATTTTACTCTGTTATTACTAACTATAATAACATTGACATCCAAAATTTATTATCTGATTCTAATTCCTTTGTATATTTAATTCTATCATAGATGGAATTCAAAACATCCATCATTTCGTCTACATACCTTTCTGGTACAATTGTAAAGATGTCATCGACATATCTTTTATATATAATTGGTTCAAAATTCAACTTATTGAATGTAATATTTTCTAATTTTTCCATTACTAAATTAGCAATCGCCGGTGATAAAGGTGATCCCACTGAACAGCCCTATTTCTGTTTATAAAAATTATTTTCAAAAGAAAATCTTGAAAACCAAATTCACTACCTTTATAAATTCATCTTTTGTTAATTTTGTATATACGTTAATTTCTGACCATTTTCTTCTACAATTTATTTAAATAAATCTAATGATATATTTGTAAATAAAGATACTACATCCAATGAAATCATCTTATAATTATTCGGAATATTAATATCTTTGACTGCTTCATAAAAACTACAACTATCATTAACATAAGAGTTGCTTTTTCCAACGATCTTAACTAATATAATTGACAAAAATTTTGCAATATTACATGTTGAAAAATTAATTGACGATCTTATTATTCTATAGCTCAATTGCTCTTTGTGAATCTTAGGAACCCATAACATTGGCTATTGTTCCATTTTCGCATTTTAAGTGTTTAAAAGTAATTTCATTAGTGTAACATTTATTTTTCCATTCTTTTACTAATTCTTTCAATTTATTTTGTAGCCTATTAATAGGAGGATTCTCAATTTTCTTGCGTAATCTAACCGAATTTTTGCATCGTTATGTTACTGTTGATGAAACATGGATTCAACACTATACGACAGAAATGAAACGGCAGTCAAAAATGTGGACTGAACATGGAAAACCTGCTGCGAAAAAAAGCAAAAACTGTTCCATCAGCCGGTAAGGTCATGGCCACAGTTTTTGGGATTCACGGGGTATAATACTAATCGATTACCTACAGAAGGGAAAACAATTACAGGATAGTATTATGCTTCATTATTGGATAGATTTGAAGCCATACTGAAGGAAAAGTGGCCCCATCTGGTGAAGAAAAAAGTGTTCTTCCACCACGAAACGCACCAGCTCACATGAGTGTTATAGCAACACTCAAATTAGCAAAATTACGTTACGAATTACTTCCTTACCCACCTTATTCTCCAGATTTAGCACTGTCCAATTATTTTCTATTTCCAAATATGAAAACTTGGCTTGGTGGTAAAAGATTTTCATCGAATGAAGAGATTATTACTCCCACAAATGATTATTTTGAGCATTTCGACAAAAGTTACTTTTTGGAAGGCTTATAAAAGATTGAATACCGCTGGATTAAATGTATCGAGTTAGGAGGGGACTATCTTGGAAAATAAAAAAAATTGTTTAAATAAATTGTTTTTTAATATTGTCCAATATTTTCAAAACGACGAGGAGTCCGAAACTTTGAACATTTCTGCTTAGTAACTTATAGGTTGCACCTATCGCTGAGCCTATTGCTATACTTGTAATTATTCTGCTCACCTGCTTTTGCTCATAATGTATGTATTTATGTTTTTTGGGTTGCTGATTGCAAATATTATAGTGGCTTTGTGCATATTTTGAATTTGAATAGAAACAAAAAAAATCCTTTTAGTTTCGGAAACTACTATAAATAAGAAAAAATATTTTTAATAAAAGTTGTAAGTTTTATAAAAGTATATATTTTTTATTCTATATATTTTTAATGCAGGTAGCATTTCTCGATAAAAACTAAACATCCGAATTTGGTATTGACTATTTGGTAGTATATTCAAATTATATAATAGCAAATCCATTTCTCTACAAATATAGCAAATAGTGTTTGTGCATATCGACAAGGTATGAAAAATACAAAGTTTTAGTAAAAAATATTGGATCTGCTCGAGGGAAAAGTTCATTCGCGTCTCCCTAAAACTGGTCCACGCAGCTCTGACATGTCTTGCACGGAACTAGCCGCATACAGAAAAAAATGTAAAAATCTCATTTGGTTGCTCGGGAGAATTCAGAATCTTTTCCAAATACACACACACACACACACACACACACACACACACACACACACACACACACACACACACACACACACACACACACACACACACACACACACACACACACACATCATAGTGGCTTTTAGTGAAACTAGAAGTTAAATCGCAAATTCCCGCAAATAAACACAATAATGAAAGTTATTCAACTTGCTCAGAAAAAGTACAAAAAATTATAAAACATTTTCCAAATAAAAGTTGTACATCTCATTTAAATAGATATTTTTTACGTTAAAATAGATAAGTTTTATCTACAATAGAAATATGAGTCAAGAAACACTTTATTGGATGTAAAACTATAATTAAAAACATTATGTCCAATTCTTAAAAATATTTCATAGAACATAATGTGTATGCATTTACATAGTTTTTATGTATTTTGTCATAAAATTCTAAAATGTATAAAAATCAGAACGGTAGTAATAATCAGTATACCAAAAATGGTATTACGCCAATTTTGTGCAAAATCAGATAAGGGTGCTTCCTGAAGTATAGCCAAAATTCGCAGATTTTCGAAGCAAACCCAGATGAAATTGTTAAATTGTTCTTCAGAAATGTCGGTTATACCAAAAAAATGAACAGATAAAAAAAGATACAATTTTATGAAATATATCTCTTTTGAAAATTTTTTTAAAAATATTCTTATTATCTGAGAATAACAAAAACCAATATTTTTATGCTTTTTATGTTGATTTGGCCATTCAAATTGAATTTCAGCAAAAAAGCAATATGACATCCATCATAAGTACCGCAAAAAGCATAAGTGCATACATTTTACGCAAACTGGAATGTGACAGTTCTTCGGAAGTCCTCACCTGTTGGAGTTGTGTGTCAGATAATAACACGGATTCTTATAAAGTAGAATAAAATCTTTCTTCAAAATAAGAAATGGAAAGCACGACCACCTATAACGAGTATCAGCTCCAGACTAGCCGACGCAGCGGCAGTTAACTATCCACAATATCTCGCAAGTGGAGGGCAGATGGCAAAAGGGTCGCTTTGGGTACCAACCCGCCATGACACCATTTGCGGGGGAAATAATGCAATTAGGTGGCGTTCTCAAGAAGAGAAAGTTTATTTTTGCCTATATAATATATTTTATAGTACAGGTATATTCAATACGCCCCCTCAAAAATAAATCTAATGACGGTACACTACATATAATAAACTGAGTAGGTGCTTTCCGTTTTTATCTGGGAAATTACAGAGGGTCCAACATTTATTGCATGGCTTAGGAAAACCCAGAAAACCTAACCAGACCCATATGTTATAAATTTATTGCACCAAACAATTTAGCTATATAATATACAATGATCAATTTACTGCAGACCCATTGCCGCTCTCAGTTCTAGAAATCTGGCAGCTGCTAGTGGCTTCGTCAATGTGTCTGCAACTTGTTTACCTGTGGGAACATATTTTAATGCAATTATATTCTTTTCAATTTGTTCTCTTGAAAAATGATATTTTATATCTATATGCTTCTATCTTTTGTGATTCGTCGGATTATTTGCTATGCTAATACACCCATTATTATCCTCGTATATTATTATAGGTTCTATTATATTAATGTTAATTGTAAAAGCTAGCGATTTTAACCATAATACTTCTCTCACTGCTTCAAAAAGTGCCATATATTCAGCTTCTGTTGAAGAAGCTGCGACCGAGGATTGTCTTTGTGTACACCAACAAATTGTACATCTTTCAAAAAGTCTAAATAAATATCCGGTAGTACTTTTCCTATCATTTTAATCACTACCTCCCTAGTCTGAGTCGACAAAGCCAGTTAAAATATTATTATAATTAGATTTATAAGTTAATTTTAAATTAATCGATCTTTTAAGATATTGCAATACTCTCTTTAAATTTTGCCAAAGTTCTTTATTATTTTTATTTGTGTAGCGACTCAAAATATTTACAATGGTACTTAAATCCGGTCTCGTACACAACATTAAATACATTAAACAACCGATTAAATTTCGGCAAGGAGCATCAATTTTATCATCTGAATTTAATGCAATATAGTCTAATTTACTTAGGAGGGGCGTACTAACAGGATTGCAATCACGCATATTGAATTTATTTAAAACTGTTTGTAATTCTAATTTATATAAGCACTCTGGTCTAATGTTATTCTATAATTTTGCCTTTCTATTTTTATTCCAAGAAATATTTTATATCATGCAGGTCAGTCATATGAAATTTATCTTTCAAATAATTCTTAAAATTACTCATTGTATGTATATTAGCAGTAGCAATCATAAGATCGTCAACATATAAGGCTACATATGTATTATTTAATATATTCCTAATATCTAAAATGTATATACATCGGTCAACTGATGAATTTCGAAAACCCCTATTTAACAGTGCTTCTTCAAAAATTTCGAACCAGCACCTAGCTGCCTGTTTTAAACCGTAAATAGATTTGTGTAATTTAGAAACTTTATTATCTTTAATGTCTAAACCTTCCGGAGCTTTTATAAAAATCTCTTCTTTTAAAATGCCATTTAAAAATGCCGCCTTGACATCCATGTCATGTAATAATAAATTAAATTGATTGGAAAAAGCTACAATAAATCTAAAACTAGAAATTTTCGCAACTGGAGCAAACGTTTCATTCTAATCAGTTAAGTACTCTTGGCTGAAGTCTCGAGCAACAAGGCGTGCTTTATATCTAATTGGTTTTCCAAATTCATCATGTTTAATAGAAAGAAATCCACTTACAATCGACAATATTTTTATTATTTGGTCTATCTACCAGACTCCAAGTTTTATTGAGGAAGAGTGAATCTATTTCATCCTTAATTGCTTGTTGCCATTGAGTTTTGTCATCTCTATTTTTAATTTCTTGATAAGAACTCGGAATCTGGCATATGACCGATTGGGCACACATTATATATTCATCTGGTATATCATACTCATATAATATTGGTAAATTAAGTCTTATTCTTTCACTCCTTCTATTTATAGTTGTACTTGGCGATTTATCACTTAAATACTTATTATTAATTAACTTTTCCGGTTCTTCGATTTTATTATTTTTATATTCGTGTTATCGCTGTGAGTTTTCGGTATAATTTTTACTTTTAATTGGCCTATTAGATTTATAATTTCTCTCTTTATCTAAGTTACTCTCATCAGACTTAATATCAATTTTTGATTTTTGATTATTATTAATGTTATTGTTATTTTCTGATGTTGATTGGAGATCAGCCATCGCATAAGTTATCCGAAGGCGTTATATTGTTTATTTCATTAAAAACAGCTATCATTTGTTTGTTCTTCATTTCTATAAATTTAAATTTACCAATATGTCCCAATCTTTGATGCCATAACTCATAATTAATATTTACAGCCTGATATATTTTATATTTTTCATTTTTGGCATTTTTACTAATTATGAACTCAAGCATTACTAAATTATTTAAGAGTTTACCAGTGATTAAGACGCTACTTGCCTTTTTTAACGCCATCCTGGTCGAAGATGATTGTCAATCCGGCCTTTTGCATTTTTCGAACAGATAGTAGATTCTGAGGCGTATCCGGGCAGTACAAAACATTTTCTATCAGGCCTTCAACTCCCATATTGCTCGTAACACGAACAGAGCCCTTCTTCGTCGCTAATATATAAACACCATTTTTGGCTACAGATATCTTGATTGGTTTTTCGAGTATCATATTATCTTCGAACAATTCTTCGTTATTTATTAGGTGATCTGATGCGCCAGAATCCAAAACAAATGTTGATTTATTATTCTCCATTTGAAAATCTCCAGCCATAAATGCGAATTTCGGACCGTCGGTAGACTCTTCACTTTTTTTTTGCAGCCAGGGCCTGCTTGTTGTTGTTTTGAGGGACAGCATTCAAACTCCTTTTATAAAAGAAACAATTTTGCAGCATATGTCCTCCTCTGCCATAGTGCTGGCACTTTATTGCCCTTGATTTAAAATTACTTCTGCTATTTCCTCTACACTGGTGATTGTGGAACGTACGGGCATTATAAGGACTACCCCTCTTATAGTTCAATGGGGCTTTTCGTTGAACATGTAGTACTTTAGCACTTGTATCACGGTTCTCCGTCTTCAATTTTGTCTTCTGATCAAGAAGTCTTGTTTTGACAAATGACAAAGATAAATTGTCTTCACTTAACGTCTCTATTGCAGTGATTACACCTTCATAAACTGATTCATAAATTCATAAATCCGCTTCTTCGATTCTTGTGCCTGCAGCTATTAGGTCGGTCACTAGGTCCTCAAAAACATTGAAGTGCTTCAGTAACGTGGAATCCCCTTCTAACTTTAAAGAAAGCAATTTATTACCAAGCGCCATTTGCAAAGCCAAACTTTTCCTTTCATAAATTTGGTTTAAGTTTTTGAATATTTGCTTAGCTGTATTATTGCCGTTTATGAAGCCTAGGAATGAATCTGATAAATATTCTATCAATACACTTTTTGCAACTCTTTCAGCCTTATGCCACTCGCGGGATAAATCTTCTAGACTGTCTTCATCTATTACATGAATTACGTCCAGTTCTATTAATAAGGCAGGAACCCGTAGTTTCCATACACTATATTGCTCTCCATCAAAAGGTTTTACATTTCTTTTAGCTTTTAAGCATTCCATTTTTATTCCACTATTATATATATTAAGTATTTAAAAAAAACTAAGAAGATAATACCGATTTGTATAAACTTTTTTTTTTTATTATCTAACACACTTATTATTTATACGCGAAACTGGGCACATAACCTGTTGGAATTATGCGTCAGATAATAACACGGATTCTTATCAAGTAGAATAAAATCTTTATTCAAAATAAGAAATGGAACGCACGACCACCTATAACGAGTGTCAGCTCCAGACTAGCCGACGCAGCGGCAGTTAACTATCCACAATACCTCGCAAGTGGAGGGTAGATGGCAAAAGGGTCGCTTTGGGTACCAACCCGCCACGACACCATTTGCGGGGGAAATAATGCAATTAGGCGGCGTTCTCAAGAAGAGAAAGTTTATTTTTGCCTCTATAATATATTTTATAATACAGGTATATTCAATACGCCCCCTCAAAAATAAATCTAATGACGGTACACTACATATAATAAACTAAGTAGGTGCTTTCCGTTTTTATCTGGGTAATTACAGAGGGTCCAACATTAAAAATTGAAAAGTTAGTCTTTTCATTTTTTAATTTGAAGATTATTTTTGAAGATAATATAGAATTGAAATACAAAAATTTAATTTTTATGAAAAAGTAAATTTTAATCAAACTTCCCGCGGTCCTCACCTGCGCGTAATAAAATTTATTAAAAAATATTTATCGCAAGAAAGTACAATTAGATATTATATCGCGAATATCTAAAAATTACCTAAAAATATATAATGAGATTGGACGTTCTCTGGCTTTCTTTAGCTCTCTCTAGTTCTCTTCGACTCTCGTTCTTATCGTCCACACAATCCTATAGGTGAACTTTGATGAAGTGTTTACTTGGCGTTGTATTACAGAAGAGAAGCAAGAGAGCTCGGCGAGAGCCGAAAGAGAACTTTTGGAGAACTTGACTCTCAATCGGAGTACCCCTCATCAATATATCTATAAATATATGAATTGCATTTATTCGGCATTGTAAATGGCTTTCGATTTATAGGTGTGAAACGATGTTTGCACAAAACATAGCAAAGAAATAACAATTATAATCAGCAAAATATCTTTAGAAGTATTAAAAATAAGGAAATAATATAAATATCAAGTTTTGATATTTTAGAGGATATTTTATTTAATACAATTATTGAAAACATAATGCATTCCATTAATAATTATTATTAAATTAATAGTAATATTAAATTAAATTAAATCGCGTAATATTTTATCAAGATGATATGGCAGTAGTATTAAATTAAAATTTTATAATAGAAAAATAATCCCGATAAAAAATTATTTATTTAATTTAATAAGATTTAATTTAAATACATAAATTTATTCTCCTGTGATATATTTATTTATACAAAAATGTGGATTTCTAATCAGCATTTTTAACACTCATTCCATTCGTTTTAAATTAATTTTAATTAATTTTTGATTATAAAAAAACCCCAAATAATTTACATTAAGATATGATTGGCAAATTCAATTTTTTGAACCTCTATTAATTTTGAATAGTATATAGATATAATTGTACAATTTCATGATTTTGATTTCTTTGAAGAATAGGTTGAAAACTATTTTTTACCTAATCGATTCTCAAAGAGTCAATCCGAAGGTTACGCTCTGATTCGTAGTCTAAAGCTTTAGCCATAAATGTACTATATAATATTCGTGATATAGCTAAGCTTCCTTCTGAATCATTGGTAACAATAATTGTTAATCCTATAAACTTCAATGTTATGCTGTCTTTTAACTTTCTCTATCAATTCGTTTCGAGCATTACAATTCTATTTTTTAAACGAATACATAAACAACTGAATTTTGGAATAATTTTATTAATTATTATTATAAAGATAAAATTTTCCAAATAATAATACAGATATATACTCAGTCGTTCATTAGAAATGCCAAACAAAAAACATATATAAATAAATATTGTAGAATTTACTAATGTTTGTAAATTTTTCTACTTTTACTATTACACATACTTTATTCATTCAACATTTTTGATAGAAATTGTATTTCTCGATGCTAAGTGATAAAAAAAAATAATTTTTTTCACTGGGATAAGATTACTGGTTTATATTCAAATTTTATAAGCTCCGAATAGGTATTCTAAATATATATATATATATATATATATATATATATATATATATATTATTTATTTATTTATTAAAGAATAATTTTTAATTATCTTTACTACATTAGTAATATGTATCGCCATGAATATTAATATTTGTTATCAGAAAAGTTATTATAAATGACAAAAATGCATTTCAATATTGCCATATGTACGTACTGGCAACTTATTATCGAACTTTGAGATGCTAAATTTTACTCGCAACTACTCGCGACAGAGCAAGGCAATGAAATATGATCCTGAAATAAGAAGCTTTGATAAGAAACGTTCTTTCGTGTATAACATCGAGCGCTACATACACGTAATATATATATATATATATATATATATATATATATATATATATATATATATATATGAAAGGGGGCTATTCATACAATTTTCATTGTAGATACGTTCCTGAAATGTCGGTAGTGCAGAACATTCATTTTAGTTTTCTAACTTGACGCAAAATTTTTCTCTATAAGGCGCATCGATCGATTCGGACTTCCGGTAATCGTGAGGAGCACTCTTATGAGTGTTAAAAATAAAATAATATATCAAGTCTATGGATTTTGCAGGGGGAGGGGTATAAAATGAAGTGTATCTAATACTTCATCTACAGTCCGATCAACAACCCTAGAGTTATTTGCATATTTGGAAAACATTGTTCCGCATAAAAACTAACGTAGAAAAATGAACATTGGCATGGATTAAACATATTAATATTAAACAAGTATCGAATAGCACTATTTATATTGCATTTGGTACTTCCCTTTCCACAATATTCACATTTTCTATATGCGTCATTTTTCAAAATTTGTTTGCATAGATAACCTACAATAACAAAAATAATAAACATTTACTTACTCATATTATCTTTGAAAGTAATTGAAAATTACATATTGTAGCTGTTGCTAACATGTTTATCTATATAGTAACTATTTGTTGTGATATATTATAGTTTAGTAGAAAAATAGTCATACTTGATGTCAACAGTAGCAAGTATTTTGAAATAATTTTTTTATTAACTATTTATTACTTCCAATCAACACTCAAATAATAAATCAATTTAGATATCGACATAAGTAGAACATTCATTTCTACAATATATTATTATCTATTTTGAATGAAAATAAATTTATATCAAAAAGTATATGGCACATATTTGAATTATATTGCCAAAACTGTTTTGAAAAATTTTGGATTAGCATTTCAAATACCTTTACAAATTTTAAAAGCAAAAAATTTTTTTAATATATCTGATAACAATTTTAAGTCGTTTTAAATCAATGATGCAGAGTATGGAGGGTAAAGAGAAGGAGTGGAAACTCCCCTTACTTTAAATGGAAACGCTTATAAGATATCAGCCAGAGGAGGTAGTACATATCTGTCTAGTAGATGTCGCTTTCTTGGAAATCCCTCGATAGTTCTGCATGCAACAGAGAGAGAAAGCAAAAGCCAAAGTGAGTTAAGGGAAGAATAGAAACAAGAGTTAGGAAACACAGATTTAAATTTTTCCCTCTGGCCACGCTCATTATATACCCCCATTCTTTTTTTCTCATACATGCTATTGAACGAGTAGCCTCACAGGGTGTCACCATCTTATAGACAATTCTGTGGTGCAGACCTGCCATTTAATTTGACATGATTTTAGTGGAATTTCTACTCCTCTCGACTCTCCATAGTATAGAGTATCGGTGAAACGTATATTTCTGCTGCGTATATTTTTCAGAGGTTTATATATTAGACAGCGCGCTCTGGGAACAGAGTGGGAGCCTAAGTCAGAGTGAGACAGCATTACAGTGAGTCCTGTTTTCTCTCTCTTACAAACGAGGAAGTGAGGAGAAAGGGAAACTAGGAGAATAGCAGCAGTAGAAATATACATAGCAGAAATATAAGTTTTTCCTATACGATATACCATTGTTATTGTTGGACTGCCTCCCTACTTTTTCCTTGGAGCAAGATAGAAAGCATGACTCCAGGTCTATCTCTGTCCTACAATATGGACTTCCGACCATCCGTTTAAGCGCGCCGTCTAATATATAAGTCTATGATATTTCTACTGCCAGTTTTCCCCTACTTTCCTTTTTTCCCACTTTTTCGCTTGTAACACACACACAGAGAGAGAGAGAGAGAGAGAGAGAGAGAGAGAGAGAGACAACACGAATCTCTGTATGCCGCTCTCAATCTAATTGAGGCTTCAATATAGACTTATATATTAGACTGCGGGCTCTGAGAACAGAGTAGAAGCTGGTAGAAGCCTCAACCACAGTGAGAGAATAATATAGAGAGTCGTATTATCTTTCTCTTACAAGCGAGGTAGTAAATACGGAAGGAAAAAGGCGCAACCCGGAGCGATATTTAGCTGATCATCAATATATTCAACGAAGATAGACATGGATAGAAGCGTAAATCTCATATAAAAAGTATCACTACCCCGAGGTAAGTTGTTACTCCGATATACAGATGACACAACCATTTCAAACCATGATGATAATAATTATTTGCCAATGAAAATAGAACTTTTTTGCTACTCTAAATAGAATTCATCGCGCTCGCGACCACCCACTCAAACTCCGCCAACTAATGTTTAATGACCAAGCACATACTTCATTTTATTGCAATATTCATGAGAACACGATTCGTTCTTATATTTCAGAATTGAAGTGCGAGGTAATTTTAAAATATTTTTCACAATACCTCGATTGACCGTTACTCTATATTGCCAGAAGTGATACCTATCGCCTATATCACCACGTGTAACGTAGACCGAGTTATAGCCGAGGTATAGATAGCGTGATACGGGTCCCCACATAACATTACGACAGCTCAGGACCACAATTACAATTTTGATTATTTGCTAAACTCGTAAAGTTCACAGGATGTTTCAGAGTATCACTATTGTGTTTCACCCTACCGCGAACTAAATGATAGAGCTATGGCATCGCGAGTTTAAAACTACCTTAATATGCCAAAGAGAGAATCTGGACTGTCCGAGTATCCTGCCAAAAGTACTTCATCACTTCATTGCGGGTTGACTTTACATATCGCAGATACGTTTTACTTCGATGAAGGGACCAAGCCAAATGATAGTGCGTTTTTGCGCGAGCTAAAGACATTTACATTAAATCCGCGAAAGTAGACCATAAGCGCCAGAAAACCGTTTATGTACAAAGAAATGAGCCCTTGTAATGTCTTCCTTCTGACCAATCAAAATCGCCCTCCAATACATAGGCCGTATTTAGGAACTCAACGCGTTCTCTAATGCACAACACTCGTCATCGATTGAGAGAAGGTGGTATCTATTGTACACGTTAAGCACACCCACTAAATTAACCAGGAAGTCAAGCACGTAGACGAAGACTTTCGGGAACGTGACTTAGCATCACAGCTGTCTAGTAAGCCATGCTACAACTCCGGGTTCCACGACATCTCTTATCAGATAACTTAGTTTAACACGAAGCAACGCGAGAGTCATTCGAACATGCCGACAACTTTACATCGGCCGACTCGCACATGCAGTTCAGAATCACGTCGATAGCAGGAGCGACGGGAACAACTGATCGGGTATTTACGTTATTCCGTAACATAGCAAACAAAATAAAAGGATAAAGCATGCCCCCAATTTTTAAAAATAACCCTGTGCATTAACTCCCACGACAAGGCATGGTACACGACCTGTCATTCAACCAGTTTCTCCGCATTGAGGACGTGGAGCTCCTGGTCATGATCAATAACTGTAGCTATCAAGCAGTGAACTTAGCGGAACAAAACTTTACTCATTTCGTTTTTATGTCATATTAAACTTATCGCGGATTTTGTAATAAGCAACCAGAAAATTGAATTTTGGCAATTATGTATACCTGCATAATAAAAGATATGCACATAACAATCATATTGGCAGCCGTATTTTCCAGCATATTTCAGGCATTTAGTTTCATGTATCCTGAACCATGATATGCCGACGGCTACGCCTGATCGTGTAGTAAGGATTCGCGGACGATTAAATCACTTAGGCTAAAATACAACCCATACATGGAAGATTCAATCTTGGCAATCGTCGCTAACGCTCTACTCCTAGAAAAAATAATTATGCTCGAACCTGGCCTTACCTCCATTTTTACATTTGACCTCTACAACAATCTCAGGATTGTTAACTTGGTTTACTACCCCGACATAAACGGATAGCTTATTGATCTAAGCGTGAGAGAAGTAAGCTTCATAAGCAGTGTAAATAGGCTAGGTAAGAAAAAGACCCACGCAGCCGATTCGCGGTTTATCATGAGTATGTCAAGCTTTCAACCGACCTACCACGTGAGAACGGATAGTTCTAACCCCCATTCCAGCACAATGTACAAAATCAACTGAATCGAGATGGTGCAAACATCATAATAAACGAACAGATCGCAATTGTCTTCTGCGGCACCGATTACTAGCTGTTACCGATGTATAAATAGTATAAGTAATTTAATGTATAAATAATATAATATGTGTAATAATTTTATACCTTTATAAACTGAACTAATATATATATATATATATATATATATATATATATATATATATATATATATATATATAAATTTGTCGATAATATTTCATATTATATATTATAAAGCGAATTGCGAATGTAGTAGTTGTAGCGATACTGTACGATATGCGGACGGGAAGTCAAACATATATTTCAAAAACAAACTTATGCGTTTCAAATTAATATTTAGGTAATAAATTATCAGAATGTACACACATTGTTTCTGACGAAGGTTTTCTCCGTAAGAGGTTTTTCCTGCGTCGCGAGCGTAAGCTCGAGCAAATGCGGAAACAATGTACAGGATTACTTCTTTTTAAAGACTTTTACGATTGTTGAGTTATCCACAAAAAGGGGTCCTATGTCCGTGGTGTTTATAAATGTGCGACGCGCGTGCAGCGCGGGTCCGAATGTCTGCCGACGGACCCATGCGCAACACATGTTTGATCTTAACGCAGAGCGTGAGGCGCTGCGCCTCGAATTTTATTACTGTTTCAGTCAGACATAAATATCTATTGTAGATACCAATATAAATGCGACGAAAAATCCTAGAAATACGGATGACAGGGCTCGGAGAAGGGGCGCCGTTTTTTTGGCGGCGTAACGGCGAGTCGCGCGATCATGACAACTCAACAAGGACAGTCTGTTTTCTACCTTGAAGCCGTACACTTCGAGTTGTATTTTGTCAGAAAATAAATTGTTAAATTTACTATATTGCCTATTAAACTTTTACACATAGATTATTATTAGTCAATATTTATTTTATTGTAGTTTAGTTTTTATTGATCATTAGAGTCGTTTGTCGACTGCTTATATACAAATTAATAAATATTTTTTCATTGGTCTTACAGTCCAATCAAATCAATCGAAAACAATACATAACAACATCAATACACATCTACATTAACATCAATACACAAAAATAATAAAAACAAAAATAAAAACTTTTAATTTAAATTAAAAATCGTAATGACAGTCAGACTGTCCTTATTTACAATCACCCCCGTAGATGTACTGTCTTTGTTTACAAATGTACCTTTAGAATTGTTAAATGATATTATACAGGAGAAGTGGCATGAAAATAATTTACATACAAAATTAAGAATGAATGAATTTGTTAATGCAATTAATTTAGTTTTTAATAACACAATTTTTTCATTTGATAATAAATTTTATGAACAAAGATACGGATGTCCAATGGGATCACCTTTGTCACCGGTTATAGCTAATTTAGTTATGGAAAAACTAGAAAGTATAGCCTTGTCAAAATTGCTTTTTGAACCAATGATATTTAAGAGATATGTTGATGATATCTTTACAATTGTTCCAGAAGTTTTTGTGGATGAAATGGTGGATGTTTTTAATTCTGTACATGACAGAAATAAATTTAGAAGGGAGGTTGAGGTTAATAATCAGTTGAGTTTTTTGGACATTAATTTCATTAGATGTAGTAATAATAAGGTGAAACTTCATTGGTACAGAAAGCCTACTTGGTCAGGTAGGTTTTTAGATTTTAATTCACACCACCAATTCAGAAACAAAATTGGAGCATTAAAAGGTGTCATTGACAGAGCAATAAAATTATCACACATAAAGATTTTAGACAAAATAATTTACAGAAAGTAAGAGAAACTTTTATTAATAATGGTTATCCAATTGAATTTATTAATAGATTAATTTCTGAGAGATTGTTTGACATTTATAATACCGAAAATAGACATAATGCACAAGTTTATGTTAACAGAGGCAAAATTATTGTCTTACCATATGTGAGAGGACTATCTGAAAGAATTAAAAGAAATTTTCGGAAATATAACATTCAAATTTTCTTTAAAAAAAGCAATAATTTGAGTAGGTTGTTTAATAATTGCAAAGATAAGGATGATTTATGTTTAAAATCAAGAGTTTTTTACAAAATTAATTGTATGTATTGTAATACTACGGGGGTGATTGTAAATAAGGACAGTCTGACAGTCATTATAATTTTTAATTTAATTCTTAATTTTTTATTTTTGTTTTTATTATTTTTGTGTATTGAATTATTAATGTTAATGTAGATGTGTATTGATGTTGTTACGTATTGTTTTCGATTGATTTGATTGGACTGTAAGACCAATGAAACAATATTTATTAATGACAAAAAATATTCAAATGACAATAAGATTCTCAAAAATTTATTAGGTGATTCGATGACAGTGCATCACGCGAGATATCCATCGTGTTCCAGGTTCCCCGAAAGCGCGTGCTACAACTACAGTTGTACCCATCAGTTGTCATTTATCCTCGTAAAATTCTTTTTCCATCTTGTTCTACAATACATATAAGTTCATTTATAATAATTTTTAGGATTGCAACAATCTAGAATGTATGTCCGCTGAAGCAATGAAAAGTACGTTCCCTATAACAGAAACGTGACTAAGGCGTTTTCGGACTCGGGTAATTTGACGCCCTCGTTTCGCTCGGGCGGCAAACATACCTTCTTCAGAGAACGTCTATTTTGCTTTCTTGTTTCACAATGTACTATTGTTACTAATATTTTAAACTAACACTTGTTTAGAACCTTATATGGGTAAGAAATAATATGATGAAGCCTTTATCATATAATAAAAGCTTAAGATTAAAAATATACTACTGTTCTAACTGAAATCAATCTTTAGATTTGATTATAAATAATAATATATTTTACTATTATATTTATTATTTAATTTTGATGTTCTATTAATTAGTCTTCATTTAAAATTAGAATAGTTTCTTAATTTTAATTACAAATAAAGTTGCAAAGATCCTTTTGAGAATTGGATTTTTGTACAGGAAAAAAATTTACAACAAATTTTCATTTTTAATTGCAATGTTTCGATAGTTTGGTCTTTTATCCTCTTCAGGTTTTATTAAAACAAAAATAATGAATTTATCCCTCTTATTTAGTTCAAAATATGATCGCGAATAAGAGACAGTTTAAACTAAAGTCTTGTTATAATTATATTTTAGGTAAAATAAAAAATTTGTTTGTTATATTTTGTGCATTACTTTGTTGTGACTTGATTATAATTATTATATAAAATGTTTATTTTAATAAAGCATTAAGATGATAGCTGATCAAATTATCGAAATATTGCAATTTTCTAGTTTTAATTCTTTACTTTGCTTGTATATAATCATATTCATTGCTTCTGTACATAGTAGTCATTTTCTCTTAATTATATTTAATCGCTAGTAGTATTTTCGGATTTTTTTTATTAATGTATTTATATTAATTTAATTTGAGTTTGAAATATATGTAATTATAATGAATAATGTTACGTTCATACAAGTGTGTCCATTCGTCACCATTTTGTATTGCGTTTTATATAAAAATAATGATTTTTTAAAATAATAAAAATTCCATTTCTTCTTACAAGACTAAAATTATACATAAGTATGAATGCTCAAATAATTCAATAGATAAATAAATATTTAAAATTATATTATGTTAGAAGTATGTAATCTATAAAATATATCTAAATTAATACATACTTTAAAATAAAATTTGCGTGAATTTAGAATTTTGATTCTTTGAAATTCAGAATTCATTGTACCTGTTAATCTTTTCAAATCAAATCAAGATAATATCTAAGGATTTATTTTACTGTTTCAGAAATAAATATGTTGGATTAGTAACAAACTACTTTTTATTTTTAGTTTGAAGGTAGTTTTATTCAACTATACTATTATATAATATATCACATCATCAATAATTTCAACAATAAAAATATATATGTAAAGTTTTACAACAAGACTGCTGTTACATATTGTCGAATCCGTTATATACACCTTTGATTAATATTTATGATATAAATGTAAAAATTTCAAGCAAATTTTACAACAGTGCAGTATTTTTGCACTATATCGTTTATTTTCTATCTGTGAAGATTTTTTATGATAATTGAATAAAAAATAACAATATGTTTCTATTAATTTTGCTATTTCAATCAGTGATGTAATAATTGACTAGGTTATTAACTGATTAAAAAAATAAAACTTTTGTTATTTTTATAAACTATTTGAATTTCTAATTTGGAAATAAATATATAGTGTTCATTTATACTATATACTAATTATTTATATTGAATTTTTCATTCATTTGAAAGATTTTTTGATCTAATATTTTAATCTGATTGAAACGCTTTAATAGATTACAAATATACATGTACAATGTACATAATTGCTATAAGCAATCCAGGAATCACAGATTTTGATAGGCTGACAAACTGTATTATCCTTTCGTAAAAAAATGTAAACAAGTTTATTTTTATAAATTTACATTTTCTAATATATTCTCCTAAAAAAAGAAAAAACGCTAATTACCCGAGGCACATGAAACAACCTGCGTAATACAAAAAATTCCGGCCTGTTATATCATTTAAGACACAAATTTCATCAGTTATTGTTCAGATTATGTTTCTTTAACATTGTTCCATCACAGCAAGACGTATACAATATTTTCTAAATCATAGTTCGATTGCACAAACGTATTCATCAGAAAATTTGTTAAGGCAACTTTGAAAATGCTAGAGCCTCTTGAGCATAAGACAGAAAGCTATAAACAGAATAAGTAAAATACGCTTACTATGTCTTGAACATCAAACTCGATTGGCAAGAATGAATAAACTACATTTCCAGTAGTGAACAGAATTACATCGCGAAAAAGATAAATTAAACATGTTAAATATCAAGCACTTTTTCATAAAAATATATCAGTTTACATAGTTATAAAATTTCAAAGTAAGAAAAAATAAAAAATTTCGGAAGACTTGAAAATTTTTGTTAAAAATCTTCTAATAAGAAAATTGTGCGAAACTAAATTTCTACAAAAAATCTGCATTGTAAGTTTTGCCGTTATAAAAATGCATTTCTTTGTACGCACGCAAATATTCATGAACTGAAGTAACACTCACGTAAACGAATGAACGCATACAAATGTAGATGGTAATACGATCAATGCGTCTTTTAACAAAAAATACACACAAACACACATACGCACACAAGTACAAATTCATACATTTGCAGAAAAAGCAATTCAAAGTAGTTTTCGTTAGAAGAACATAAAGCTACACTTTAAGTTCCTATTGCTAATATTAAATTTCGTGACAATAAAAATAAAGTTTACCAATTTAAATGATATATAGAAACAATAAGAAAAATAAAGTTCAACTTTACGCCCGCAACGTATATATCTACTCGCGTACTATATATACAAAAGCGAAAGTCATTTTTGTATTTCGCATTTGCACTTAAAGATATAAATAGCCACTATTATATATTTAACTACGGTTTATAACTTAAGAGGATCTTAAGGATAAATATCTACAAAAGATGATACAAATCCATCTGCGTATCGATATCAGGGAAGACCAAATCTTTCCGCTTAACAATCACGAAGTGGCAGTAGCTGATGAAGACGTTGTTTTTACTTTCTTCGAATTTCCATAATTGGTGAACGTATCGCGCGCTCTACCTAATACTGTTACCTAGTCGTCTTTTGCCCTTTTCCATTCAATGTTCATAGTAAAGCGTACATATACTTCCTTCATTCACACAGTAATTTTTATATTTTTCACTGGCGTGTATCGATATGCATCTTCTTTTTCTTTTTTTATTCTTTATAAAATTTTAAAAGATTTCAGCATTAGAAATCTTCAACGGGTAAAGAAATACACAATTATTATACATAAATTTGCATAATTTGCCATCTGTGAACATTTGAATGAATTAAATTTATTATTGAAATTAAGTAGAATATAATTTTGTATGCTCTGGGCGTACAATATAATACCGTTTTTGAACTGAAAATTTTCATACACTATAATTATATATATATATATATATATATATATATATATATATATATATATATATATATATATATATATATATTATAATGTAAGTTATCTTTTAGGTTAAATTTAAGAAAATAAATTCGTATAATAAAAAAGACCATTTTTACAAGATTTATATTTACTGTAAGCTCCAAAAATAATGATATGAACTTTTTATTGAACGAATTTTGCTTAAAATTAATTTATAGGAACTAATGCATATATACACTATACCAGCATGCACACATTTACGCGCAGACACTCATGTACACGCGTGCTTTCCCTCCCTCCATTCTCTCTCTCTCTCTTTCTCTCTTGTTATCCCAATTATTACTTTTATTAACATTTCATTTTCCAGCGGAAGAAAATCCTTTGCGTCGCGACTTACATCATGATACAGAATGAGAGACGAAAAAAAATCCAGAGAAAAAACGCCGTGTATAGTTTTAAAAAATAAGTTTTGAAAACAACACGAGCAGTGCATGTGTGGATTTAATTTTGGCAACTCGCAAATTTGAAAGGAATGAATGCTCGAGTACATATAAATCATACGCGTGTGCGCGCGCTCGCGTGCGTCTATATGTATAACAATAAACGTATATATGCACAGACGTGAATAGAGTTGCATAAATGATGACTATTTTGAGATATGACACTCTTTCTTTTACCCTTACTCTTATAGACGTTATCTCTGGGGGGGGGGGCGTGCACGAATACTTTTTGAATAGAATCTTGAAGACCACGATGAGAGTGTGCTTTGAATGTATATATATATATATATATATATATAATATATATATATATATATATATATATATATATATATATATATATATATATATATATATATATATATATATATATATATTTTCTTTCAACAATGTCAGTGACGAGTTTCACTAATCGTTTTGATACTTTGCAGATGATTTTCCATTTTCTTTTCTTTCTTTTCCTTGATCTCGTTATCCTTATCTGGATTATCCCAAGCCTGTCGCTGGCCCGAACCGAATATTATATAGAACGTCGCGCATAGAACGTATATGGCAGCCGACAGTACGAACACTATCCTCCATTTAGCTTGGGTAGGCTGTAACAAGAAAAGATAAAAAATAATCAATGATCAACTGATTGGACATAATAATTATATTTTGATAATTATAATATAAAATAATTAAGAGTCATTAGGCATTTGTAATGTCAGGAAATTAATTCTTTTTGAAAAAGCATCAGAAAAATATATATAAAAAAAAGATAAGATGATACAATTTTCTTAAATCGTTGCCAAAATAGCTTTTACTTTTATGATATAATACAAAAGACAATACAATATGATTTCATACCTAGAATTTATAACAAAATTTTTCAATTAAAAAAGGTTCTATTATGCTAAATTCTAGTAATTTTCTTTTTTTAACCCTTATATTCCGGTATTATTACAAGTATCTACCGCAGATAACGTTCCATAAGGGTGATAAGGATTGAATAATATTTATGAAACTTTTATAACGATACTTTTATACAAGTTTATCTCCATGATTATAGCATAACGCCCTCTCAATTCTGGTAAAATCAATATAAAATGTATAAATTTTTTTTGCAAATTATTCAAGAAAAAGACGCTCTAACTAATACATAACTTTAAAAATAGCTAATACCAATAATTAGAAACTCAAGCATAAAAATTAAGATGGTTATTCTTTTAATTATTTTTTTATATTTTACTTCAATAATTAACTAACTATTTAATTAATTTTTTTTCAGTTTTTTTTTTCTGTATAAAAAAATACTTCGCAAATAACTACAATATATTTATTTAATTTAGCATGTAACTCTATTCTCGTTTTTTAAATGCGATTAATTACTGTGGAAGGTCTCTTACCATATATGTATATAATAGCTGAATAATACTTTAGAAAAGCAATTTTAATTTACTATTCATTTTGTTCAATTATATTCTGTAATAGAAAATTTTTGTGTGGTGTAAATACAAAAAATAGATATAACTTTCTTCGATAAATTAGCTGATAAAGCATGAAGCAGCCTTTAATTATTACAACCCAATTATGCATTGCCGTAAAATAATGGAAAAACAAATGAGATATTTATAACCGTTATGTCGAGGTTCTGCCAATCATACTGAGAAAAAAAGTATTGAAAATAAGAAAGAAAAGCAGAAAAGAACACCTTACCGTTCCGACGATGATGTATCCCGCGGTGATGGGCGCGAGCAGGCCTGCGAGATTTGCCAGGCAATTAGTGAAGGACATGAGGACGCCGGCGAACCTCGGCGAGATGTCCAGGTGATTGACCTTGAAGCCGGAATAGATGCCACCATTGAGGCCGACGCCTATCGTCAGCAGGGAGACGGTCAGCCAGGGACTGCAGCCGGTATAGGAGGCGGCGACCAGCGCCACCGCGGGGCTGAACTGGCCGATACCGTTGACGATCTTGCGCGTCACCGTGTGACTGAACCGGTTGCTCGAGATCATCCAGTCGGCCACGTGGGAGATCAGCATGGAGCAGAGCCACATCGCGAGGTAGGGCAGCGCCGAGACCAGGCCGTTCTGTAATTGCCGTTTCGCCAAACGATGTGTATGGTTATATATTATACATTATACGAGCTATATAATTTCAGTGCGAAATTCAAACCATTTACAGATATATATATATACATACATGAAATATGTACTTCTAAACTGTTTTAGATGTATTCGACAATTTTGAAATAATTTCATAGCTAAATATAAAAACAATCACATACAATCGAATGCGGTAAAACATTGTAAGGTAAACGTGAGTTAGTTTAAATTAGATGAAAAATCTTTTCAAATTATAATTTCACATTGTATATCTTATAAAAAAATGTACGAAAAACGATTTTTATACACAATCGTAAAGGTAGGGTGAAAAGTTTCCGGCCTGACCTAGAAATGATGCTGACAGGACTCATTTCTGGTTTGTATACTATAATAGTACATCTCAGTAACAAGTTTATAATTTTTTAGACCGATTGCTCAGTTAGTATGCATTTAAAAGCTTACTGAATGCCTCTATTTCTTTCGTGAAAATGGAAAAAGCAGGTAGCGTGCGGTCATCAAATACTTCTATTTAAAAGGAATAACACCACTTCAAATTAAAGAAGAACTAGATTCTACAATGAAAGGCTCCGTTTTATCATATTCAATAGTTAAATAGAAGGTTTGTTAATTTAAGAAAGGTGGTACGAGCAGTGCTTATAAATCTCGTTCAGGACGCCGCGTTGAAGTCAGAACTTTCGAAATGATTGAAAAAAATTACAAAATGGTTGTGGATGACCGTAGATTGAAGGTGTGTGAAATAACTAAGGTTACCCGTATGTCAACGGAACGTGTACGCGTTGAAAAATTGAGGAGGAGAGAAAGCTCTCTGCTAAGAGGGTGTCGCGTTTGCTAACACTCGATCAAAAATTAAAACAGAAAACATTTTCTATTGAGAATTTTGTGCTGTATAAGCGGAACTCCGGCGAATTTTTGCCGTCCGTTTGGAACTTTAAATGAAACTTGAATTCACCAGCACACTCCTGAAAACAAAAGACAGTCAAAACTATGGATTGGACCAGGTAAACGGTGCCGAAAAAGGCCAAAAACAATTTTATCGGCGAACAAAGTTCTGGCTATTGTTTTCTGGAATGCAAAAGGGATTACTTTCATTGATTATCTGGAAAAGGGTAAAGCCATCAATGGTCAATATTACGCAGAGTTATTCTACAGTTTGAAGGATGAAGTGAAAATTAAACGACCTTAATGGCAAAGAAAAAAAAACTTCCTTCACTACGATAACGTTCCCGTCCATTCGTCGATAGTTGTTATGGTTAAAATGAACGACTTAGGACTTAAATTACTTCTCCACCGACAATAATCGCCTAATTTAGCTCCCAGTGACTGTTATCTGTTTCGTAATAAAAAAAATTGGCTAGGGGGTGAAAAATTTGGGAGAAACGAGGAAGTCATCGATGCTGTAAATGAGTATTTTAAAGGACTTGATAAATCAGACTTTACAAATGTTATAACTGCATTAAAGTACCGTTATGAAAAGTGTATTTCTCTTATTGGAGATTATGTTGAGAAATAATGAGAGAAAAAGACGAAAAAAGTTGTTCTTCGACGGGCCGGAAACTTTTGACACCACCCTTGTATAAAACATCTTAGCAGCGCTATAAAAATAATATGACATGAAAAATTATTTTTCAAGTATCATTTTTAAATGCTGTCGAAATCAATGTTTAACAATCGTAGAAACATACTCTCTTTAAATAATATTATCCATAAATATTCCATTACTGTAAATGTTAACTGTTAACGCCAAAAAAAATGTGGTTTAACGTACGGTTTAAAAAAAAATAAGTTAAAGAATTTCAATATTTTACTTTGAAAGTATATAGTGAATACATAAACCAATATCAAATATTTTAAACTAACAAATATTTTTATCTATTGTACAGTCTTTGTAAAATTTACAAAAGTTTATAAAATAGAAAAAAAAGTTTAATTTGGGTGATAAAGGCAGTCAGGCTATCTTTTTAACATCATTATATTGTCTTTTTTATTTTATAATATTTATATTTTATTATTTTTTAATTAAAAAAAAAATTTCTCTACCCATTAAGTTTGTGTAGTTTTTTCACTATAATTGTCATGCTTTTAAATACTTTTACGATTTTGTAAAGATAGGTTAGCAAGAATTCAATGATTTTTTTTAAAGTGAATAATCTCCAAGATATTATTTAATTATGCCTAATATAATGTCCAAAAATGCATGCCAATATTTGTTTTAAAATAGAATCAACTATTACTATTAAATAGCAATAGTAAGATATATAGGCACAGTGTCATTTTTTACGTAAACATCTATAATTATCGCAAGATTTCGGAAAATGTTTATAAAACAATTTGTTACTTTATTAAAGATTTTTAAAAGGAAAGGATAGTATTTGGATTTTTCAAAAGAAAAAATAAAAAACATTTTTAATTTTTAATTTTAATCATTGCTAAAAATAAGATTTTTTATAATTAAATCATTTTTACGATCACTAACATGAAGGTTTCGTTATAATTTATTCATTAAATTAAGCGTGCTGATTATTAAAAAAAAAAAATAAAAAAATAAAACGATGTTAAGATAATTTTATGAATTGTGGGATAAACTTCCGAAACGTATCCGCTCCCGATTTCGATAAAGATTTGTATACAAATACTTTTTAAGATGCTGATTACGAAAGTCACAGAGGCTTTTGGCCGAAATCGAATATTCATGACGAAATTCATAAAAATCAGCATTTTTCAAATTTATCTCAGAAAATACAAAAAATATAAAAAAATATCTCTAAAAAAGTTTTAGATCTGATCAAGATACATATTTTTTGTTATATACATTTTTTCGGTGCAAGTTATATTTCTAGAGAATTAATCAATATTTTCATCACGGAATCCCTGAAGCACATCGTCGATGTGTCGCCGAATTTTGAAAAATCCCTTTATACATATGTTATTATCGTTTTCACCAATAAAATTCCATTTCCACTGATAGCCAGTACGCTATACGTAATCATCAGTCCAAGGAACATAAGAATACAAATTTTCATCGGGGGGGGGGGGGTGTTTTTCCAAAGTATAATCACAAATCACGGGTCATCAGAGGAACCCAAAACGGAATTGTTGAACTTTTCTGCAGAAATATCGCTTTTATTGAAAAAATGTTCAGAACAAAAAATATAAAATTGGTTCAGATCTAAAACTTTTGCTTGAAATATTTTTCGAATTTTTTCGTATTTTCTAAGATAACTAACAAAAAACCATAATTTTTATTGTCTTCACTATGAAAATTCAATGTTGATCAAAAGCCACCAAGATGTTTGTAATAAACGCCCAAAACAATATAAATAATGAATTTTCAGCTAAATCAAGAGTCGGTACTTTTCGGAAGTCTACCCGAATTGTGTATATCAAAATAAGCAATTTAAATTTGATAAATAAAGTAAATTTAAAGTTTTCGACCTTCGTATATAAATACCGACAAAATTAACTTTCACATAGTACAAAACTTTGTAGATCATATTTGAACATGAAGAGTAAGAAATTTGAATAAAAAATACTATAATAAAAAAAATATTTGAAAATGGATATCGCAAAAAAATTTTAACACCAAGAAAGAAATATAATAGCAGTGTTAAAATTGCAATCAATATTATTTCATGCATGAAGAATGTTGATTTATATGCATTTGACTTATCAAACAATCGTCAATAGTAATAATTAATTAAAGAAGGAAAAGATTGTCTCAAATGTGATAAGGTTTCTTGTGGTAATTTAGTCGTTTCTTTATATTACTCATGTATGTGTACCTAAATTCTTTATATTACTGATTCGATTACTTACAGAGATTTACGATTGCATCTGAAAAATGCAAATCATTTTAAAATACTTAGTGTCCGAGAGATAATTATTGTGGTTATGTATATGTTTCATCATTTTATATATAAAAAAAATGTTTACTCGATACTCACGTTGCAGACGTTCAACCATATTATTCAATAATATAACAAGTGACTCAACGTTTCTGATTTTATATTTCTACGACGGCCGTTGAGTTGAGCCATAAATATCGAAGATTTGATGAATTACGTAGAGTTAAGAATAATAATTTTGATAGGAGATGACGCTATATTTATTTGTTTTTTTTTTACAATTTGTTATGAACTAAAAATAGAAAAAGCTAATTGATGTATTTATGTATGTATGCATGTATGTATGCAGGTATGTGTGTATGTATACCACTGCTTTTTATCTATGGGGTTAATTATACATAGAATTATCTTATTAGAAGCATTTCTATGAAAAATGAAAAATTCTTAAACAATAAATTAAGTACACCGTAAAAATTAATGTTTTGCTTTGACCTCAAATATTAAATAATTTGAGACGTAATAAAAATGTGTTTGTATATGCGTCCATTCTCAATTATGCTCTTAAATAAAAATAAAAGCATATATTGTCAATAAAATAAATAATATTTATTATAAATTGTTGCGTTTAAAAAATATTTTAATAATTCATTATTTGTCATAGAGAATAAAATGAGAATACATTTAAATTCAAAATTCTATTAAACATACTATCCAAAATCAATTATTATACATTTCTTAATTTTATGAATATTATTGGGATATAATAATATCGTGAACATTATAAAACATAAAATACAAATATTGCGTTAAAAATAAGATATTTAGTTATCTTTCAATATCGTTCGAAATAAGGATTAAAATGGAATTCTTATACAAAAACAAGAAAAACTATTACAAATTGATAGTAGTAAATTACGGAATGATTAAAGTATTATTACGAACCGGAAACGCATTGTGATTACATATTCGTTCGGTTAATTAATGCTACGCTTTTATGCGAAATTAGAAGAAAAGAAAAAATAGTATGAAAAAAAGCCTTCACTAGTCTTAATTACAGGATAATGACGCAAGAGCGTATAGCAAATTTTCAAATAACATACCAAAATTAAAAATATAAAATATATAGATTTAACAGGAAAAAATATCAACAATGCATCATTAAAAGTTATATACTTGTTCTGCTCTATTTGTAGGATGATGTAACAGTAAAGCTATCATCATTGTACACTTCAGTTCTATGTAAAAAAAAACTCAGTTGCATCTCATAAGGGCATTAACCAACTAATTTGTATGATTTCATTAATATATGTGCATTTGTTGTTTTAATTATGTCTGCTCTAGTTTAAATTTAATATAATATTGCTGCTCAAATAACAATGTAGGTTTATGCGTGATCTTTTTTGAAATCTGATTTTGTATTTAAAAATCATTCGAATATCGTCTAAAGTATGGTTATTTTATTTATATATTAATTATTTATATTAATTTATTGATTTATTAATATACGGACTAAGAAATTCGTTTCATCAGAGATTCACTTTCAGCCGCCGAAAAATTCAGGAAACACTGTTTTAAAAGTGCCTTTGAAAAATTAGGTATCACGGAAATCGTGAACTCGAGCGATCGAACAGCTTCGAACTCGGCAAGCATAGTTCGGCATTTGCGATAATAAACAAGCCGATGTTTCTAGCTGTCTAAGCCAATAACTGTTCAAAAGGAAGAAAAATAATGATGTTTTTATAATGGATTTGAAATATTGCATAGATTTAGATTTATATCGCATGAATTATTTACATATTTTATATATTTATATACCTTCTCGTTCACGATACAGGACATTATCACTATCTTTCGATAAATTATAATTATATTATCTGAGAAATATAGATTCATACAATGTATAGACCGCAAGTTTTTTTTTAATGTTTTTAAATTGCTATTCTCGTTCTACTATTTTAATCCGTATTCAACTTTTTAATATCAAATGATCGATATCTAACAAATCTAGGTAAAATAATTCAATTCCGAATATTCATTGAACAATGACTATAAATATTTGAACCTATTTAGCTTTGAAAAAACCTCAGATATGCAGTTTAAAATTGATTTTAATTTTTCACTGAAAGAGTATATATTTTGAAATATGTATATAAAGTAATATAAGTTAACGTTGAATTATATAGAACGTTGAATAAAAAAAATCGTATTTTCTGCAACTCGAAATTATGATATTGAATTCAAAATTTAAAGATTTTTTAGATAATAATTGGATACATATTGTTAAATAGGATATAAAACCTTATACATTTATATTATTACATCCAATTATGCTTTATGTAATAATATTAAGAGTAAGAATAACAATAACAAAAATATACTCATTTGTAAATATTTCATTTGCTTAAAAGTTCATTCTTTTAAACTTTTAAATAATGTTCAAATTATACGTTTAAGTATTAAAAAGGAACACATAAGCTTTATAAATATTTACAATTTATTCTTGTTTATACAAAAAAATATGCAAATTTAAAAATCGACTTTTTGTATCAAATGATACATTTTTAGATATTAAAGAAATAAATCATTTAAGTAAATGAATTGTTACAGTTTAAATAATATTCAATAACAGATTAGTTAAACTCACCGACTTAATATTGAAGTGAAGAATTTGCTTCATGAAAGTGGGTAACTCAGTCATGAGGGTCTCATAACCATAATTTTGACCCATGTGAGCAATCAGAATGGCCCAGAAGGGAAGTGACGTGAAAATAGATTTCCATGGAACAGGTGGTGACTGTTGAAGAAATTCAAACAAAAATCTCGCAGTCAGTTACACTGATACAACAGTGAGTCATTTTTTTGCGAAATCGCAAGTATTCGAAATGACGTAGCCCGCGGAAAAATAGCTCAATTTTAATTGTTTACCGCACATGGTTTTTAATTGTTCTTTTTCCACGTAATTTTTTTTAAAGAGAATTAAAAGTATAAAATAAATGAGCTACAATTTAAGAAAACATTTTCTTAAAGATAAAGTTTGATTAAAATTATTTTTGATCTTAAAATTTTAAATTCTATTAAACCTAAACATAATACAAGAATTATTACCGATGCTCCTGCATTACCCCAGAGTGCACTAAGAATATACTTTTTCTCATCGTCATTGATGCGTGGATGTGTTTCTGGGTCCTCATAAACCATGAATAGGAAAGCAATACACCAGATTGTGCCAACGGTGCCAAAGACATAAAATATTGAGGGCCAGCCTCCTGCAAATCCGTAATCTGACAGCAGTCCACTCAATGGCATAGATATCACCGTTCCAAATTGAGCTCCTGAATGAAAAATGTTCATGAAATAAAATTGGCTTGCATAAATAATTTTGAATGTATCTCAAGTATCTAAATCTGTTTAAAAAAATTAGAATTGATAGAAATTTTTTTACTTTTTGTATTTAATACAATACAAACTGATTATATTTATAACAGAAAGTAAATAATATAAAAATGTTGAAGTTATCTTGATTCATTTAATCAGTTAAATTACAATCAATGACAATGAGTCTCAAGAATTTTCATTGATTATGTTTGATTATTGGATTACTAGAAATGAATTTTGATTAAATCCATTTTAGTGAATAAGCAGAAAAATGTTTATTACTATATTTATCATTTTATGAATAAAATACTTGCAATAAATTTTAATAATTTACATGGAATGACAATCCAGTTACTTTATAATAAGTTGAATGCAGGAACTTAATTTATAATACTTGGAGATATATTCTTTGTATACAATATCAATGCTATTACTCACCAGCGTAGACAAAGGCTCCCATCCTGCTCCTCTCGTTAGGTGGTACCCACTTGGCCAACATAGCGTGTGTGCAAGGCACAATAGGACCCTGTAATAGGGATAATCCATTCCTAGGGGGAGGAAATACAGCCAAACAATCAAAAAAGCGTTCACACTCGCATCACGAGTTCGCTTTGTGACCACATTCATAAAGGAATAAAATAAAATAATAGAAACTTTACTAGTTCACTTTCTTTCTCACAGACAAAACTGAATAAATGAAGAGGAAGTAAGAGACTGGGATAGAAACTGAATGAGAGAGAGGCACAATGAGAATGAAAAGGAAATTTGCATGAAAAAGACGGGGATGAAAATGCAAAGTACTTACCTCTCCAAGACCTTGGATAAATCTCACTAGCATTAGATAGTAGTATCCCCACTCAGCTGACATTGGCACCAAAAGGCCAAAGACAGAGTTGATCAGCATACCTATACCTAAGAAGTACTTGGAGCCATATCTTTTGGCTAATATACCAAAAGGTATCTGTGTTAATACATAGCCATAGAAAAATGAACTCAGCAAATAACCCTGCAAAGTGGCATCCCAAGCAAATTCTCCATCCGAGCTGCTGTCAGTTGATTTCTGAGATTCGTGCCAAGATGCATTGGCATTGCTCTCACCAACATCACACTCACTGGTCACCACCTCATGTCCCGAATCCTTGCTGATGATAGCCGTATGATTGACCATGGCCACTATCGCCACCGACATGTTCGTCCTCATGACGTAAGCGTTCGCCATACCCAGGAACAGCATAAATGTCACAACATGACGAGCTCCTATCACGGCTGAAAATTATTAAAAAAAAAAAAAATACAATCATTATTAATCCAATTTTTTTTTATTTTTTAATTATGTTTTTCTCGATATTTTTACGTAGTACGTTAACACTAATAGACCAATAGGTTATATGCCACCTTACAAACTGCCAAGGTTGCTTCGTTTGGACATCTTCCAGAATCTCGGTTATAAAAAAGGCGCACGACGGGCCTGTATGCATAAAATATTCGCATCCTGTCTCTCGAACACTGATGCTGGCGACAGGTTGTAAAACGTCCATCATAATTAACCGCGCTCTCGAGACAGAGAGTTCAAAGTTCGAGGACATTTTGCAACACTACAGCAGTCGGGCGCGCGCGCGCGCGCGCGCTCCCGCTCACTGCATTTAGAAACCACCCGCTGACGGTGAGCACGTGGTCAACGGCTGACCGCGCGCCTATTACTACTTTACAAAACACCGCACCCTAAATACGAATATGCCATGTGGAATCTCTTTCCTTTATCAGGACCACGGGAACCCCTCCGAAATTGCTTCGAAACATGTCGCATCGAATCCCCAGATTAATATTTGTATAAATGTACTTTCCCGCGCACGTACGACTTTTCTTGAATTTATTAATTAGGCACGCTCCGACTTCGATGATCGATTAGATTGCGCGTATAATTTTGACAGCGTATAAATTAATATCTATCGCACACTTGAAAGTCACACTTTCAAGTGTGACTTACTATGCGCGCGCGCGCGCGCGTGTGTGTGCATATATATATATATATATATATATATATATATATATATATATATATATATATATATATATAAAATAGAATAAATAATCCAAAATCAGAAAGTTCAGAAGGTGTGCATAAGCGCTCATGTAAAAGAAAAAAAGGCGAAAGGTCGGTACGTGGGGGGGGGGGGCTTTAAACTTTAAAAATAGGCACGTGCGTCTACCGATTTACTCTCGGCGAAGACGGGAATGCGGGGAGGGTGAGGAAGGGATATAGAGCCGACGAGCTAAACTGGCAACGAGAGGCACGCGACCGTATAGTAATAATGGCCGAATGTCGAATATAATAATATATACGGATTACGGATGCAGTGTAATCGTATGATATTACATATTATTTATTAATACCTTGTCGCTGATGTTGCTCTATTGGCGCCGAGCGAGCCCTGTCAGCCTCGTCCAGGCCCGGCTGCTCCCACACAAGCACGTGCCCGTTCCCGTTACTGCTTGCCATGGCAATATAATATGTATGTATGTAATATCTCCGGGTGGATCAGCGGCGCCCCGTGCGTGTGCTTATGGCACACACGACGCACCCGCACTCCCCGCTCGTATATCGGTGAAGGCAGGGAAAATATTTATAAGTATATATGTATATATATAAAGAGCGTGTGACGCGACCGCGTACTTCCGCACGTACGTCGGCGACGACGACGACGCAATCGTCGGCGAGATGCGGCTGTGAACTACTAACTAAACTGATTGCCGAGCAGCCGAGGCCGACAGTTCCTCGGAATGGCGAGTCCGTTGCGTTCGTCCGTGTGTGTTGCGCGCACACCGCAACGTATCCGCACCCCTCACCGCGGTGCGCACCGTCCGCGCCAGTTACCGCCGCAGTAGCCACACAGAGCGCCGCTTCTCTCTTTCTCTCTCTCTCTCTCTCTCTCTCTCTCTCTCTCTCTCTCTTTTTCTTTTTTAACTCCGCGGCATTATAAACGCGAGCGCGCGCGCGCGAGGGCAAAAAAATATATGTATATATATAGAAGTGTAATACACACATGCGTTTTTAACAAACACAAAAAAGAATGGTACACAAGAGCGGCGCGCGGCGAGCGGGGTGTAACGAACGCATTTATGACATATATAGGTACGTGCGGTATACGACACTAATCTTATGCTGCTCGTGGATCACCGACAAGTAATATATATATATATATATATATATATATATATAATGTGTAAGTAGACGCATGTTCTATATATGTGTATCTGTATCGTATAGGAAGAAGACGAGAACGCTCAGCGCGCGCGCACGTGCGTTTTCTGCGTCAAGAACAAGAGAGAGAGAGAGAGAGAGAGAGAGAGAGAGAGAGAGAGAGAATATGTGTGTAAGCGGCTAGGAAAGAGGGGAGGGTGAAGAGGAAAAGAAGAGAGAGAAGGAGAGGAACTGGCGCCGCCTGCCGCCGGACAATTATACCAGATTATTATACATGTAGCGCGCCCCTATTTTATTCCTCAAATCCAATCCATCCGATTCGCGATTTATTTTATTCAGTGCGGCGTCCATCTCGTCGCCGAGCTGTACGTGTTGGCATGTTGCAAGCGTACAATTAGAATTTGTTCCCTTAAAAAATATAAGGCATTCGCATTTCACACAGTGATATGTGTGTGTGTGTGTGTGTGTGTGTGTGTGTGTGTGTGTGTGTAGAGAGAGAGAGAGAGAGAGAGAGAATAACTATGTATAGAGTGCGACAACTTATACGATATCATCGCCGCTTTAAAAAAACGCCTGATGAGCTTGATTCATCGAATTTTCGCATCATCGCGGATATTGTCTAAGTACTGCTCAATTTTTGCTTTTTTGATGATACAAGTCGAGGAGGACGGAAAAAGTTATTAATTTGTTAAAACCCATATAGATTACATGTGACACTTAATTAATAACACTAAAATATAAGACACTTTATAAATATAAGAAAAATTAAGCAGTATATGATATATTTTCAATGTGAAATCATGCTTGTTCTTTTATGTTCTTTTGCAATTCTCTGGAGCAAATGTCGAATGTCTTCGGTTATTCAACTAAACCATCTTGAAAAATCTAAAGAAAAATTGAGATAGAAATCTATCTATAAATTATATAGTTAGATAGCTGTTTCGAAATAAAATTCAAGATTTGGTTGATTTCCTTAACAATTAATTGTGTCACAGAAATAAAGTAAACACTAAATTCATTAGCATATTTAAATTTAACTTTTGCATACATATTGCATACTCAGTGTTTAAGTGGTTTAGCTACTACAAATAAATGCAGTCGTCTATTTTAAATTTCATAATTATGTAATATATATGTACACAATTTCTCGGATTAATTTTTTTTATCTTTCTTTGTTCAACACTCGGTTATGTATCATTAATTTTTATGCCAATTAAAGTTATAAATTAATTATTCTTATATAAATAATTAGAAAAATAAAAATAAAGTTGAAAGTTTTATTGCCACGAACAATAAGCTTCGTATATGCTACACAAAGCTTTAGCTGAGCATCCAAGTAATTTTTTTTAGAACGATCTAAATTTAACGAAAATTATAGCTTGTTAAAGCTGCCGTGCTCCATGACGTCAGGTGGTTATCATTGAACTTCAAAGAAGCCGCGATAGCAAAATGCAACGTCAGGCAAAATTTTATAAAATTTTGTCGAATTTTTGCAGTTTATTTTTGGATAAATTTTTAGAATAATTAAAATACAATTCTTTTACTTCAGGCATGAAATTAAAGTGCAGATATATAATTATAATTATAAATTACAATTACCTTATCATTTTCATATACTAAGTTAGACTTTAATTTATTCAGAATTGGACATTTTGAATTAATACTTCCATAAAATGTGTTATATCAATTTGTTTAACATATAAATTATGCATTTTACACACGCTTCTTTCATTCACATAGGATATTTTAAATGCTAGAAAAACATACAGTTAAAAATAAAAAGTATATAAACAGAAATTCCTATTTTTCTCTGGATTATACCGAATGAAAATTTGAATGTTATTAATTCGAATTCAAAATAATTTAATTTTAAATAATAACGCGATGTACAAACAATCGCTAAATCATCTTCTAAATTATACCCCTTTTGAAAATTACCAGACAAGGTGAATTGGATAGTACCATAGTTTTAATTATTTCGGAATCAGTTAATAATTGTATATTGCAGAATAGGCAATTTTGTTATTACTTTATATTTAGTAAACAGAATTTTTTTAAGTTTTTATCTAAATGTATGGTTTATATATGTATATATATATATATATATATATATATATATATATATATATATATATATATATATATCTATAAACTTCAAGGATGAAAAACGCACACTGACAGTGCACTAATTAGAGTTTTTTCGTATTGTACAAGATGATGCGAATGTGAGAGTTGCGTACAGACATTTAAGATTTAAATGTATTTTATTCAGTTTTGATATCTAAGCTTCTAGTTGACCGATTCGAACAAACCGAACGTGAAGTTAAATGAGTCGATGAAATACCGCGATGTGATGCTACTATTGAAAAATACAAACAAGACTATAAATCATTATCGAATTGATATTAATTTAGGTGGCGTTAAATAATTTACGTGCGAGGAAAAAAGAATTTTCATTTTTATCACCTTGCAATTTTACAATAATATATATATATACGACTTAAAAGAGTTGTTATCAATAAGTTTGACTTTTTCCAAGAATATGGAGTTAGAAGGCAGACGAGAGTACGTATAATTTTAACCAAAAAGTAAGCTGCTTACACTGGTTTGAATAACTTTTATATCGAACGTGTTAATTTTCCCCCAGGAATTTACATCTCCGTACAGGACCGTATCCAATTCGATCGCAACGCCGATGTGATTAGAACATTGGATGCAACAAATCCAAGTGTCGATAAATGAATTGTTCGAAACCATATTATAGTTTTATAAGCTATTTTATTTAACATTAATATGATCGTTATTGTGTTTTCATATCGCTATTATAAAGACTAGTATAAAAGGATGCTCTTACATTATACGCGATTAATATGCTTGTCCTCCTAAATGACACGAATTTCTTCACATTTTCGAGCTTCAAATTATACTTTAATAAAATAATTCCTCAGAAAATTTTGGGCAGAGGACCCTTTTGAAATAATATATAAGACCTCCTCTTTCCAGTCATATACTGAGACTTTAGATAGTGAATCTTTCAAAGGAGTTGTGGCCCCGATTATAACCTGCAATTATTATAAAAGAAAAAGAAGAATAAAATGCAACGTTCTGAATTTTTACTCAGACAAAACAAAAACTCTTATAGCAGTTGATCGTCGATTTATACGGCAACGATAACATTTCTATAAAGCTACCCCGGATTTTTTTTTAATTACAAAGAGCAGATGAAAATTGCATCGAAACTGCGATAAAACTTTCACACAATGTATATAATTTAATAAGTAAAATAAGAACACCTTTTGCTTTTAAGCTCATCGAAATTCTGAACTTTTATAACAACAGTTTATAATAAAATTGTCACGGTAAAATCAATAGTTTCTTACAGGGACGTTATTTCTACATTTTTCTGCTGGTATTTTTGTATTACCCCCCCCCCCCCCGCCTATCGAAGTCAAACTCCGAAGCTTTCAATTTTTTAATTATAATTGTTTTCGAAATGTAAAAATTAAAATTGTGTTCGAAATAGGTCTCTCGAACTTTTGAGTATTAAGCTATTAAATTCTTCTTTAAAAAGTTTATCTGCATTTTATGCATGAATTCAAATTTAAAAATATTAGCAATTTTTTCCCAGTTTCCTAATTCTTTATCTATAATAAAAATTTTACACCGTATGATATACTTATGATAATATAGATTTACAAGCTGACAAAATTACATATTCTTGGAAGGAATAGTTTAGGAATTAAATATTTAGGTTTAGCATCAAGTTTTGTCGTATGATCCTATATATTTTGATTTTCATACGTGCACTCCATAACTATATGTCAGATTTTACCAGAACTATCAAATTTCCTTTCGACGCCCCTAGCTTCTTCTTTTATTTAAAACTTCTACTTGTCATCGACATGAACATACGTATTTATATAATTTATATATAATTTGTCGTTTATCCTAATAATTTACAGTTTTTAGTAAGTTTTTTTTTATTTAGTTCTATATTTCTTTGTCGAAAAATCATATTCCAAAAAATAAACAGAATAGAACGTGGAAATTTTTGGTAAAAGATGGGATTATAAAATCTATGGATCTTACACGTCCTTATCCAAATTCTGAATAATACTGTGGCATTTGAAAGATTTATTAAACAAAGTCATAAAATGCCTTGAAAATATCTTCCCAATTTTCTTTATGCAACTTTTATTCCATAAAGAAAAAGACTTGAATATATATTGAATATATAGGTATTGAGCTAAATTTCATGTTATTATGAGGAAAGAAATTTTAATTTATTTCATGGCAAAATATATGCAAATTAAATCATTTATGTTAAATAAAAAAGTTCTATATTATTAAATAATTAAAACCATATAACTGTTCAATAAAAAAAATATCATATATTATATAGTCAAGGATCTTTATAGCTGCATAGCAAAGAACAAAATCAAAACTATCTTGATGAAAATCAAGGAAAATCATCTCTCTCGCAGCCTCGATCTAATTCAGACCATTTATTAGTAAATCAATAAATATATCCACAGACTCTCGCTTGATATCACGCGTTTTAAATCACTCCAAAACCATTGCATAATCCGTATGTATACACATTTCATATATATATATATATATATATATATATATATATATATATATATATATATATATGCAATTCCCACCGACTATTATAGACGCCAAATACATAATCAGTAGTGCAATTTATTTTTTCTTTTTTTTTTTATAATATATGCTCGTCGATTTAAAGTATAATAAGTAAAACAATAAAACAAAGTCGTATAGAAATCGGGAGTGAGGAAGAGAGGGAGGTGGGAGGAGGGTCGAAGAGGGAGGGAGTGAACGGCGCGCCGCGACATTGAGGAAACCTTCCTGGCACGTTTTTCCGGCGCTGCCGCACTGATGTGTGCTATATACCGTATAACGATCTAATAATAATACGCGCGTCGCGGTGCAGCTTTGAAATCGCGATCTCGCGAATAATCGCCTATATATATATATATATATATATATATATATATATATATATATATATATATATATATATTAATAATGAGGCGAGGAGCCGTATAATAAGTACAATTAGAAATATATAATCGGTAGTATAGCTTTTTGACAAGTTCAATGCCGTATGGCTCATCCTAATTTATTCGGTATACCTATACAAGTTTATATAATTAAAGTATCTGTGCGATTCAAACTGAGCTTTTATTTTTATAGAGCCAATTTTATCTATTGTTTACATTTACGTATTCCGTATAAATATTATGGCTATCAGGTCTTAATATTATACTGCTTGAACTGTTATCACATATCATGAGGTTTGAACTGATTCGATTATCATAGGTTCGATTCTGAAGCTCTATAGTTGTTGGACGAAGCTCGAATAGTTTCAATAGTTCGAACTGTTCGAACGAATGGACTTTACATTATATATTCGTATATGAAACGTGAAAGATAGTCACCAGTGATTCATATTCACAAATACTTCGAAAATTTAAATGTTTACAAAAATCGTAAACAAATTACGAACAGATTGCAATTTTGAGTTAGAATCTAAATGTGTGTGTGTGTGTGTGTGCGTGTGTGTGTGTGTGCGTGTGTGTGTGCGCGCGCGCGCGCGAGTGCGTGTGCGTGTGTGTGTGCGCGCGCGCGCGCGAGTGCGTGCGTGCTTGCGTGCGTGTGTTCGACATAAAAATCCTTTCAATTATTTTAGCTCATATGTAATAGATTACACTTAAGGCTTTTGCGCACCTTACAATTCTTCAAAGCGTCAGTAATCAATTTAAAATTACTTTAAAATCATCGGAAATCTTGAAACCTTTTTGATCCTATACATACTTTTTAATAAAATAAGTATAGTCCTTTGGTATTCTGTTAAAAATATTTTGTACATAGGTAAAAATTCTGTTAAATATATTTTGTACATAAGTAAAAATTGAAAATGAAAAATTATCAAGTACGAATCACGTATAGACCCATAAATATATTGGTGCTCGATGCCGAATTCGACAAAACATCTGTAATATAAATAATACGCACAGCGATTAAAGAATCGCATTAAGAATATAATACATACTATACAGTTATTATACACTTACGTGAGAATACAATTTTTTCCATCGCCACTATTATACCTAATATAAGTATGTTATGTATATACAACAGGGCCGCGCAGAAGGCCGATTTAATACGGCGCGCGCGGAATCGCTGCAGCCGCGCGGACTCCCGCGCCAGACGCTGGGATCATCGCCCAGGCGCCCGCGCAAGGAGGTCGCGCGGACGCGACCGCATATGTACGAGCGACGTCGACGTCTCTCCATATAATTGATTTTAATCCGTGAAAGTAGGATGTCGACGATTTGACGATTGATGTATGGAGCGTATATGTGTGTATATATATATATATATATATATATATATATATATATGCGATCGTCGTGAGACGATTGCGAGCCTCTCGCCTCCTCCCCTCATCCTTATTTAAGTACGCGCGCACTTTTTGTACATAAATATAGGCGCGATCGCAAAAAAAAAACATCGACTTTCGCTTCTGGATTGCGGGAGAGAAGGTCGACGAAGACGCGACGCGAGAATCGGGTAAAAGGCTGTTACTCGATGAGAATCAGAAACTCGGCATGTTAACGGAATAACACGACAGGGGAGAGAAGCTGTCTGCTTTTATATATAATTATATTTCTTTTCTTTTCTTCCTTTTTTGTCTTTAATTCTTTACCCGTTTATATAAGAGCCAAAAGGATTTGTCTGACTTTTTTTAAAAGATATGGATCTGCGACACGAAGACGAGCGAAAAAATTTTATAAACGAATTTTGATCTTCAGCAGATGTATTTTGAGTTTGGAATATGGAAACAAATAGGTAAAAACGATTAATAGAAAAATCAATTGTTTAAAAGACTGTAGAAATGAGGGTTTCTTTGGAAACCAGAATAATTTTGTAAAACCTAAAAATATTTATTAATATAGGACTCCAAGAGCTTGTAAATGTAAAATTTGAAAAATTATAGATTCAGCATTTACTGTTCGTATTTATCGTTTTGCTTAACATTTTCAAATTTAATTAAGATCTTGCTTTAAAGCTTGAAAATTTCTCTACCGAACAGAGTTTTGATATTTAATTAAAATATTCTTTAAAACAATGTATCTTTCTAAATCAGACTACTGTATATTGTTATCGGCTGTATACTCTTTGTATAAACTGAGATGATAATGTTCACTATTATCATACTATTGAGACTGAGTGGTATTAACTTATAAAAAAAAGTGAGATCATTAAAAGTATTTAGTATTTTTTTAGTGTATATAAGTCGATGTAACTGTAGATTTTGAATTTTAATTCTTTCTAAATTAATAAAATGTAGAAAAAACAGCTACTTTGCTTATTTAAGCAAATAGATAAAAAATTAAAAATATAAGTGTTTTAAAATTAATTAATAATTAACAAAAAAAACAGTAATATATTTCTAAAACTTGTTCTGAATGTTTAAATTGTACTTAACAGTAGCATCCTCAAAGTTGAGGTCATTTGATTCATTGGTTTGATTGGAATCCAACGGCGGTCAGTGAATTTAAAATTTGTACGTAGTTCCTATTACAGCTTTAAATTATGTGGATTTAAGTAGGCCTTAAACCCCTCTCATTATAGATAATAATGTCTATTTACTGTTGATAAAGATAAATTTTATTTATAGCATGCCAATTAAATTTTTTGTTATTTTATAATTAAAAACTGGTGTGTCGTCCTCTTAAGACAAAATATAGACAGTTGTTTTCTAATTTATAAAGAACAGTTTCGTGTATAATAAGAGCGAGTTATCGCTATATGATGGCTTGTAAAAAATACCAGTTGGAGGCTTAGCCCGCATGCGATACGCAAAAATCGTCTGCTTGCATCTTCTCGGTATCTTGTCTATAGTCCATCAGGTATAGAGCTTCGCGTCGACTTGCTGCCTGTGATAATGATATATGGATTCACAAAGATTTTAACGCCTCGATTTGCTGTCTGTGATAATGATATATGAATTCGCAAAGATTTTGTTCAACGTATTTATTCCAAAGTTTTAAGCAGGAATTGTAAGGACGGAATAAAAAAAAATAAATTTTTAACCGCTTGTTGCATTCTTCCGCATTTCTCTCGAAACGATAGTGAAAATTGACTTTAATGATAAAAATATTGGACTTTAGACAAATAAATGTTGTTCGATGGTTTAAAAAACTGAAACACGTTTCGACAAAATATTTCAAGCCAATATATCGATAAGTAATTTGATGGAGAAATTCTCGAGATTTTAAATTGAGACCTATTAATCTGAAAATGTGTTAAGTGACGAAAGTGAGAGGTAACGAAAGTTATAAAATAAACAATGAATGCGCCTAACGTATAATGCAACAATTTTAGTCTATTAAATGTCCAATATATCGAGTTTTGGTGAATATTTTTGAAATTTATAAAATCGAACTGGTTTTACTGGAGAAAAATTCAAATGTTTTGTGGTTTTATTTAATACCATTTAAATAAACAGTATTATTTCCACAAGTCTTTTCCACATTCAAATTTCACCCTTAAAATCGATGTTCAAGAAGACGAAGTAAATTTGGAAAACCTTAGTAGATATTCATTCATTACGTAACGCTATCAAAACCCTTATGTACTATATATAGACCGCATAACGTGAATATAACACTTTATTTTTTACTCGTGCAGCTTTAAAGATGAGGTGAGTGACCTGCACTATATGGAATAATCTAATTAATATCGTCGATCGTACGTTATATTCTTATTTTAAATTATAATGTATGTGCATGTATAATTTTCATTAATTCTGTCGAGTTTTGAAGACCGTATGATTATAATTACATAGTTAGCGTCTAATTTTATGCGTGATTGATTTTAGAATTTCGATCCGGCAAAACTATAAGAGTTACCTTTTAATTAATACGGAAGCATAATTTACCGAGGAATATCATTTGCCAATTGTATTTTGTCAAGCAAAATTTATGCATTTATTTATTGAACACCAATCACAAGACTTTTAATCTCGCCTTTTTAAAGTAGTAATTCATCAGATGCTAAATTATTGAATTTTCGTGAATCTAATATTTTAATTATTATATATAGTCGTTTTGTTAAAATTAAATAAGATTTTATAAGAAAAAGTTGAAGAGCGCATTGGTCTTATTTTTATCGCAAGTTTGAAGAAACGATAAAGATCCCGAAGACGATGATTGTAACGATCGGTTTCACGCCGATAATAATAATAATAATTCATGTTTTGCAATTTTCATTATTGCACACGCTTCAAACCATTGTAATATCTTATTGGAATTCATTGATAGGGCAACTAAAGAGAAAATTAATGCTACACGCGTGGAATCAAAATAAATTCAACGACGTTTAAAACAGTATAGCTACATTATATAGAAAAACTTAAATAGTAAGCTCGTGTAATTTGTAGATTGTATAAAGGAATTTTCATTCTGTACGATTCGTTGCTATGAAGGTCAAAACTCTGCACGTTTAACTTCACGAGAGACACCTTGGGAAAAAGCATTTAATGAGCAAAATATCGTAAGGAAGGAAATGAATTCGTCATCCCATTATAATCCGCGCACATATATATATATATATATATATATATATATATATATATATATATGATACAAATTATAATAAAAGAATGCTAAAATTGTATACATAATATTACCTTTTGTATATAGTATCTTAATGCACATTTGGGAGAACTCATTTTAATGTACTTTAGAAGTATATTTTACAAATTAGAAAATTATAATATCTTTAAATCCTACATTCTCCTATTTATAAATTTCTATAAATTATATTTTTTATAAATTATAAATAAATTGATAAATCAATCAAATATAAATTTATACATTCTTTAAAAATATAAATTTATAAAAAACAACAAGAACAACAATATTAACAATACTTTCATATAATTTTCATAAATTTTAATTTTTATATGTTACTTAATGCAAGTTTTATATTTTTATATTAATAAACACAAACAAGAAATGTTTAAATATAAACTTACATCGGTATTTTTAGTTAATATTTCGTCAGCGGTAAACTCATTAAAATTAATCTGCGCGCATGCTTTCTCGTATATATATATATATATATATATATATATATATATATATATATATATATGATGCTTAGATGCATGTTTTCCAAATTCGCGATATTATTAAAATTTATAAATATAGATATATCGCAATCAATATTATTAGAATATTGATACGTTACAATAAAGCATTATAATTTGTAACTATATAGATTAATTCAATTTACTCATATATATATATATATATATATATATATATATATATATATATATATATAATATTCGAGACTTTGTATATATGATAAAAGTACAAGGAAGTAAGGAAACTGGTGCGTTTGTTCGTTCTATCTTTGCAATATTAATTACCGAGAGCACACGTATTATGTCTCGGAATTTATGTGAATGTTTTAATTGTCAGCTCGCGTATATATTATCTTCAGATGGGTGTAGCTTTTTTAAAACCGCTTTTAACAGTGCGCGCTTGTTGTCCTTTCCCGATTGCTGATGCAGCGCTGCTCCGCAAAATATGACGCTGCCAAAGCGCCGAGCAAATTCGTGTATAGATATATACGAAGACGCGATTCGCCTCAAGTTTATTATTCATCCGTGACGGTTGCCAATAAAGCGTTCTTTAATATAGTAGCCGAAATTTTGAACGTTTGTCAAACATTGGTATTAGCGTCTTTACATTATTGCCGCGGCACGCGTTGGTCGCTTTCCTGCGCACGTATATTATATATATTGTATATTATATATTTCTAAATCTTATAATATGTCGTACAGTTTCAATATATATGTATATATATATATATATATATATATATATATATATTTATATACAATAATATTAATATTCTTAAGTCGCATACCTTCTGATAACGTTTATCGTTATGAAAATCGTATCGGTTATTTTCCTGGCATGTGCACGCTTTTTTTTTGTTATCGCGTTTGAAGTTCATCAGCTCTTCAATCGATCTGGCAGAATTTTCAAACCGTCGAACCATCTCAATTATAGGTCCATTTAGTCAGACATAGAGACAGATATACTAGTTAAAGGGAAATTTGAAGAGAATTCATCTAGGCGATGTCTCAAAGGCGATTGATCAACGCGTAGTACAGTGCGGGCAATTTTTGAAACGCAATTGAAAAATGTTAAGCCCAGTGTACATTTGTACATTCTGGTTCAGTCAGTCGAAATTATATATATATATATATATATATATATATATATATATATATATATATATATATTAACCATAATCTCTATTGTCTAATAAATTGATAAATTGCATTATTGCAATTCAACACCTCGGAAGAAACATATACTGTCACTCACAATCTCTCCAAAATTGGCCCATTCCACAAGATATTCTAAATTAAATATAATGATTAGAAATCTGTCCAGATTATGATAAAAGTGTTACTAGTCAGTGCTAACAATATCTATTATAGCTCATCAATAATACTAAAGTTAAAAATCCATTTGTCGTATTTTTACTACAGTCATTTACGATGTTATTGGCCTGCACACATGAGATTTAAACCGTTGCCATGCAATTTTATCCAATCAGAGTTGTGTTCTTTTTTCTTCTTTAGAGTAAATTCTTTGGTTTATTTCTTTGAGATGATTATATTGTATTTATATAGGGCGCCAATTACAGTTAGTCGCGCAATCGCCACAGGCGCCTCGTTTCGGTTCTGTGAATTAAGAAAAGTTATCTACATGTATAAAATTAAGTAAATAGGTGTTCAGCAGAGTTGTAAATTATCGTTTTTGAATTATCTGCCAATGTTCATCAGTCAGTCACGTCTCTCGAAAATGAAAATAGTGCGTGGAATTATTACCTGTCTTGTCTTAGTCTCGGTATCGTCTTGGTCTTGAGAAAAAAATATTGGTTTTAATTTTGAAAATTAGAAAAACATTTCTTAAAACAGTATTGTAAACAGTCAAGAGACAAAGAAAATACTTTAAAAAAGAAAATTTTTCATGTAAAGATTATTACAATAACATTACAAAATTATAAAAAATTCTCGAAAAGTATAGAAAACGTAAGGACTAACAATAACTTAACGTTGTACATACCTACATGACTACATTTTACCTCTCTCCTTATAAACCACGATCGTTTATCATTTAGAACATCAAAATTTTTCTTCACAATAAGCCTGACGAAATCGCGAAAAGCCGTGTTTTTATATGTTACAAGAACATATATACACACGCACATGGTACTATCGTGAAATTTTTATTTTACGGTCTATATTGAAATTTTTGAGCAATTTTAAAACGAAATTATTATAGGGCCAGTTAAATTTAAGACGTTCCTAGTCTTAGATTATCAAACATTATAGGTTTTAAATAGCATCTACATAGTCTAGCCAAAACCAAAGATTCTTAGAAAATACCTCCTATATAGCTAGAAATTCTTGCTAAGATCAATATTCTTCGATGTCTGGTCATTTGGCTTTGGACTCTAGTCTTGGCTATGGGTCAAACCTCGAACGAACCTCTCGATTTTTCTACAATTTTGATGATCACTATTTGAGGCAGGATAATATCAGGGTTCTCTATATGACTACATAGAGCAAATGTATGCACTTTGTCTGGTTTGTATATCAAGCTCAAACTGGATGAAGGGCCAGACGGAACTTAGCAAGGCCATGATTTTCTACTCTCGAAAGTCGAGAGTTATGCAAATAAGATGCTTCGATATACCGATATAAGGTGGGAATTCAAGTTTGGATCTTGAATTATACGTTGACTGTGAAAAAACAAATTTGATAAAAAGATTTGCTCACAGTAGCATTGCCTATATGGTCGAAAGTGGATCGGTAGAATGCGTATGCTGGGATCAGTAACAGCTCCAAATTCAGAACATTGTGTGAACATTCTTAATATGGATTGACTCGGGAGAGTCAATTTGCCTTTATACGCTTTTCGACATCACTGCTGTTCAAAATTTCAATGAATGCTGTAAGTGTTAACATTTTTAGATGTAACTATTACCCTTTTTCATTTTGATGTTGTAATGATGGATCTTTATAAATGCATAGTGTAAAAGTCCTATAAATCTCATCGGTATTCTAAATATCTATGCCCTGCACACTTAATTCAGGGCTTTATAATTATGGCTAAACAATTTAACAATATAATTTAGATTAAAACGTAGACATAGCTTAAAAAAATTTGCATATATATAGCTAAAATTGATTTCAATGATTTCAATGCCTTAGAAATATATATAAACCAATCACTTTAAAAACACCATGTATATTATAGGCCGTCCGCCTCTACTATATGTATTACTAATTTTATTAACAGTGCGGGGTAAACGAACCATGACAAGGTGTTCGGAAAAAAATCTTATAATGGTCTTTTTAAGCTTCCTTAAACTCCTTATTTCTAACTCGATTCATCTAGCGATATATATATATATATATATATATATATATATATATATATAGCATTCACATATATATTATATATATGAAGCCTTCATCTAATTTTCGCAGCTGCGTAGAAATTTCAAACCTCTAACTGATGGCATCTGACTGAGCGGTGATCGGTAATTCAGGGTCGGTCTCGCGAGCCGAAAGAGGCCATATAGGAATGCGTATTCATTTCCTCTTCTAAACCATATATAGGCATAGAAGTCACTATAAATTGTTTCATTCTTTCCTCTTTCCGACCGGATACGTTATGTCGATTCCTTTACTCATATATACATACTTCGAATAATCGGTTCGCTATAGAAAGCTATCTATAGTTGTATTCTGCGCTGTATGCGTTCCCGTGAACGTTGATCAGTTTTGCTCGAGCACGTCGATGATTACGCAATGGATCTTTTATTTTTTTTCCTTTCTTTTTTTATTATAAAAAAATTGTAACGATTTTCATAATAAGATTCTAAATCAAAAAATATATGGACAACTGCATTTCTCACGTGTAACTATCGCGAATAAGATTAATTCGATCCATCCCGCCATATATATATATATATATAGACGTGGAAATCAACGAAGGCTGCGTCTGCATAACATTGTTTTTACAATTTCGCACGGATTTATTCGACTATCTAGCGATAGTTAAATGTACACAGGAAGGAACTTTTATATTTTAAGGTCCTTTTTTAAGATACACGCACACAGGAAATGTCTCGCGCAAGGTTGATATACGGAACTCTTTTTGTTTTTTCATATATTATTTATAGAACGTTTCCCGCAACGGCGCGCAACAATCCACCGAGGCAGATCTCAATGATTTATAATACCGCAGTTTAATTGTTCGTGCAAATAGCATATGTGTGTTTACGGTATTTAATTGTTTTCCCAAAGCTATACATACATAACGAAAATCACGGCTTGCTTTAGTGGGTTTTTAGATTTTTCTTTTAAGGCGAAAATCCTTGTCTCGCCTGAAAGATTTGGATCTTGATAAGAACGATTAGAATATGCTTTAATGTATCCTTGGAAAAATTGAACGGAAAAGCGTAGACCGACCGCTACATGAAATCATGATTACGAGGGCGAGCAAAATGTTTTGATGTGCAATAAATAAACGAAGTTGATAGACAAATGCAAGAGTAACTGAGGAAACACATATATAGCGATGCCGGTATATCTATTTCCAAATTGCATTAATTTATTGTTAAATGCTGATGTATAATTGAACATTCATTAAGATTGATTAACGCTTCGTGTTAAAGGAGTGAGATTAAACAGTTTTTCCAGTAATTAAAATTAAATTTCATCGTTAAGTATAATTTTATAATTCAACAAATATGGATTTTTAACCATCAGCGCAGTAACATGGTTTAAAAAATAAATTAAAGCTAAATTATTCTTCCTAATTCCTCCAAAGACAGTTCCTTAATAGAATACCGTTTAGTCATTGAGTTTAATATCGAGGCTAAATCGTAGGTAGATAATCTCATAGTTGGCATATTTAGGTATATAATCAATTGATTTGAATCACAAATTGTTAAATCTGATTACGCTCCTTATATAAAATAGTAGTTTTACGATGTAATATGACAAAACGAAATCCTTATAACATTCCAAGAATTTCATATTCACTATATTCTCATAATCACTTTGATTAACCTTTATCTGCGTATATTACCGGCTGGTAATTCGAAAGAAATATACATCATAGTGAAGTAGTAATGAATGTTATAAGATGAAATTGTTATCATTAATTTACCTTAAATAAGATAAAAGTTAAATGTTGCTTAAATGTTGCTTCCATTTTATTTTTAATAAGTGTCAAAATATTATATCATCGATATACAAAGGTTTTTTACACGCGGTTTATTCTACATCGCTCGCAATTATAAGATAATTACTCGATTAAAGAATCATAAGATGGCTATCGAGTATTAATTATGGCTGCCAAATCGTCGTTAAATACATCAAGGGAGATGTCAAACTTAAAGAATTAATTTTTGAGTTTGATTTGATAAGAATTCCATGTACGCGATATAAATTGTAAAGTGATGCGGCCCAAACGGATTATATTTTAAAAGAAAAATAGAAATAATCGATGTCCAGTTAATTTACAATAATTAAGTAATTAAAAATATATAATTAGCGAAAGTGTCGACATATAAAATCATGGTGCGTTACATAGAATACATAATATAATGGAATTAATCAGAAAACCATGAAAACGAAAAAAATATATATCAAGAGCGGTGGCTACAATATGAATCAAAATGAAGGGAAGCAAAAATAATAAAAACGGAAAAAAGAGACGTGGAGAGGAAACTTTGCTTGCTCTTATATCCGAGCTATTACGCTATATTTATATAGATTATGTGCATTCGCGTAATTGTACGCGGGTACGTTATGCAAAACGTATATGATAAAAAAACGAAGCCTAATTCGGCGTGTACGTATATACAATATAAAAAACCAACGGATCTAACCGACAACATAGTGTAGATATATATATATAGAGCGCTTAGTTTGATTACGGTCGACCGTAGCTTACTGGATCGCTTGCCGCGTCAGCGATGCGTGAAATAAAAAAAAACTGCTCAGGCATTTATCGACTTTTTCATCTTCCAATCTGACTGTTATTTGTCGCTCGCGACAATCAATTGCATAAGCTATAGGCGCATATTCAAACTAGTCTATACAAATAAAGAATAATGTGTAAATTTCCAAAAGACCATATCAACTATAGATATTGTATATTTTAGATATACACGCTTGGGCGTTTCTATTTTCATGTATAGCAATTATATTTGCAAATAAAGGAAGACGTAACGGACGAAATAACGGATTTGGTTGAAATCGAGCGAGTTAACTCATCTGTATTATTAACCCCAAAATGAGCTCTGTAGAGTTTTATAACCCAACGCTTTCACCTTACCAAAATAATGTATGGTACTTGTAAATTAATATTTTCCCTATACAATCAACTCGGATATATTGGGTGTAATTAAAGAGAATCGGAGAGAGTTTTTAATAAAAAGTCTTGCCTTCCAAGAAAGGACATAGCATTTGCACAAACAATATATTAATGAAAATATGACCGGAAATACAATCTATCAATTAGTTCTTACAATCGTTTGAAATTCAAAGGAATTACATATAAGTCAGCGGATAAATGCTTGAAAAATTTCTCATTGAAATCCCAGACGACAGTACTATTCGAATGTGCATTTTTTTAAAATCTTATACATTATATTTAATTAATATATATGTTTGTTATATATATATATATATATATATATATATATATATATATATACATATAATACCAAATAATACGTCAGTGCTGCGGTAAGGTAATCCTTATTCTATTATGAAACGGTACGCGTCAAGATATAATTGTCCTACTGTGTCAATGCGAGAACTCACTAACTTATAATCTAGATACATTGTACAATACTTATGTTCTTTACTATTTTTATGAGAGTAAATGACTTTATCGATTTTATTCTGTTTCGAAAAAATAAATAAGTACTGTCTTGATCGTCTGATAATATTTTACATGGAAAACAAAAAAGCTGCACCTACAATTTTGTAATTGAGGTTGAAAATATTTATTTAAAAAATATCTATTGTAATTTGGACCAACTTTGTTTGATGTTTCAAAATTTGATTTTTTATTTTGTAAATATCCTGATCCCTTATCTAAATAATGCCCATGCTCAAGTTTACTTTGATTTATTTTTGGGAGGCTATAACGTTGGATTTCAATTGAAAGCATCTAAAAAATATGTATAGAAGTTTTTAAACTTAATTTTAATTTTTAGTTTTAGTTGTTATATTAAATTAATAAATATTTTTATCGGTCTTACAGTCTTTATAATATAATATATTAGCTAAAATAATGACAGTCAGACTGTTCTTGTTTATCATCACCCTCGATGCATCTGAAATAAAACTTATTACTACAATAAATTATATTAAAAATTAAAAATTAAAATAAAAATAAAATAAAAATAATAAAAACAATATTGTATATTACTAAAGGGCAACCTGATTGCTGCCACCACCTTAAATTTAGATTCGTCTTTGGTGTCTGACGTTTCGAACCACTACGGTTCATTCTTAGGAACGAAACTTCTTCGGAGGTGAATATAAACAGAGACAGTCTGACTGTCATTATTTTAGCTAATACATTATAGTATAAAGTCTGTAAGACCGATAAAAATATTTATTAATTTAATTCTAATTTTAGTTATCTTTATTTTCAATTTTGAATTAGTAACAAATCATACATCAGCATAAGTCACTCCTTAAAATGCAAAAAATGTTAATGAATTAAGATGTTAAAAAATATTTATTGTTAGTTAATTGAAAGTGAATATGTTATTTTTTATCCATTTTAATTCAACTAATGAAACAGACACTGGGCGAATATCTTGATTTGTGGAAAAAATAGATTAATAATACATAATTAGTAGGAATAAGCTCACGTATTATAATAATAATATTATCTTTTAGAAAATTTATGAAAGAATTTCTTTAATCTAATAAGTGAAGCCCTGTAAGAATCTGTGCTTCTATAATAATGAAGACTCATTTAATTAAGTTCATTCTCTTTGTTATTTACTTTTTTACTAATATTACCGTTACTTTTATTTACATCAGTTTCTTGCAATTATGCTTGACGAGGTGCTAAATGTAAAAAGAATCTGTCACTTTAGGAAGCTTTCTTAACGGTTCTACCTTTTGATTTAGAAATTCTCTTGTCTGTGCCCCACTTAAATATAATCTTTTTGACATTTTACAGCACCTTTTTTCTTTTTCTTCCATAAAGGCTGAACATAAACTGTGTCTCGTTATCCACCTAGATTAAATTTATCATCGCATATACACGAAAAATTCTATGCCCGATAAAAGCAGGCACAAACTAATCATACATGATATCTCTGCTTCAAGTAAGTTAATCTTTTATTTACGGTAAGACCGTTTTATACACATCTCAGTGTAGAACGAAAAAGGTCGTACAATACAAGTAAGAGCTTTGCAAGCGACTAATTATCGCGCATGTATCCGTTGCGTGGAAAAATATGTAAGAGAGAAGACCAACTTACCGAAAAGGTACCGACTGTGTCGGTTTTTGTCCGCATTAGTGACTTTTTAGAGTTATCACTAATATCAACATTATAAACCGCTCATTGTAGAATATAAAAAGTTGTTCTTCTAATACATTATAATAATCTCATCACTGAGATTCATATAAGCTTATTGAGCATGTTGATCCTTGAATATATTCTTTCTTCAATAAGATTGTTAATTGATATCTGCCTACGTCTGTCATCCATTTTCGGTAGTACGTTTGGTAAGGTTGGGGAGCCCTTAGCATCGAGGGTTGGTACTTCAGCACCACCAAGTCCTCCCCGCCTGATCCCATAATAATTCATAACTGCTCGTTATGAATTACAAATGAAAATGAAAATGTATATTCATTTTGTTTTCGGAAAGAATTCATTCATTATGTTGCTCATTAAATATCCGTAGAATTGAATTCACACTGAATATATTTTCTATTGATGAATTGGACAGAAGAACATGCATTAATAAATAAATTAGTCAAATTCACGCAAACAGGTGAAATTCAATGTACACTCGCTCTCTTGCAAAAAATTATCTTATTTAGTATATAAGACTTGGCAATATTGTACGCTTTTAATGTATCAAGATATTTATAACATCATCAATCATGTAATCAAAATTAATACAATTTTGAATTCAACTTTGCTTTTGGGAAATGCAAATATGATTGACTGCAAATTTAGAATAAGAGGTAAAGATTTTTATTAAAAAAAGTTTCATTGACTATATAGTTTATCCAATTTATAAAGGAAAGCCCAATTATATATAAATAAGGAAGTGCGCAGAAATAACTCTGAAAGTATCACGCAACTGGGCAATAGGAGAGCATTATAGGTCCCAAAGCTTTGCAGGGCTAATTTTAAAGTATGAATAAACTTGTACTTTACTCAATTCGGATCAAATTCGTCATTCACGTTTAACATGCTCTTCTTGTTACACTTATTAACTAGTTAACGTATCGAATTGAAAATTCATGCGAAATCGGCAGGAATATCAAATCTAGACACAACTTAATACACGTCCCTCGTCCTGCGTGCTGACTAACCGCGGTTACATTATTTATATATCGAAAAAGACCCGTGGAGATTGAGAAACTATCGTTATATGGGTGTAATATATATATATAAGAAGAGTTTCAGCGGCACTAGAATATATACGTGTGTTGGGCGAGTACACGTATAGATCAGAAAAAAAGGAACGGTATAACGTCCTATACGCTCAGGAATGCCAATTAGCGGCGTACGGGAGCTCGACTGTACGCGCGTCATTATAATATAGTCCACAGATTTCGACGGCGGCCACTTTCACTGCGTTCCTCCATGCACGGATTCAATACATATATACTTTTTTTAACATTCGCGCTTTGAATGTGATTGCGTTGACGGGCCGTTTTCCAATCTTTCCAATCGGGAACTAAATCGAAACTGTCGATTTAAAGAATGTGGCGAGGTACGAAGAAATATTATATCCGCTCCAAGCAATGGTCGGTGTTTTGAAAGCAGTTAGTAGAATAAGTTATTAGAGCTGCTATCTTTAGTTACATATTGGGAACTTCAAAAGGCTAGATTAAAAAATGTCAAATTTATATATTAGACTTTATGGAGTATAATAAAAGAAACATATTCACTCTGACCTACAAAAACTAGATACGAATTGTTTAATATAACTAATGGCTTTTATATAACTAATTTTCAATATACCTAAAAGAAAACATAAGCAGAATGTTGTTAAGCAACATCTATATTTTTTATTTCTTCGAATGCAATATTTCTATATAAATTTGTACTAATAAATTGTTGCATTCATTTATTTTAATTAAATTTATCTAAAATATTTTTTCGCACAAAACTACTGCTAAATTATTTATAGGCATTATATCAAAATTGTGCTTCTTAAATAAGTTTTTAATCGGATCAAATATAATTTTGAATAATTGAAGCTGTAAATGAAATGCATCAGAATCCAGTTCGTTATAGCATCTAACTGTATCGACTTTCATTCCAGATAAAAGAATATTTTCCAGATTTACGCATTTTTTCAGAGGGTAGCGCTTTCTAGATATTGCATAGTTTTTTTAATAAAACATTTGATTAAGTGTTACACGTACAAATGAATGATTCCAGATTTTTTTCCAAAAAAAAAAATTTTTGACATAAATGGACATCCTGAGCAGAAGGTATTTATAAAAGTGTCGAGTGTTCATAAGATTGTAGAGGGGCACCTCCAACATTCTCGACTGTTGTGCTCTTGAATATAATCATTTATAATATATAATTGAAGTTTTATCGTATACGTACAGTGTCGTGTGATAATTTGGTAAAAACGTCGATGGTTGAAAACATCGTGTATTAATAATTTCGCAAGAATTATTTTAGTAATGGATTATAGTTTCAATTGTCGAAGCTTTATCAGTATATGGTACAAATCATCGTATTGAAGTCTGAACACTGTATATTAAAAATGATTTGTTAGCTGAAATTATACAGTCAATTAATAAACGTATATTTTTTTGAACCGCGGTTAAAATGCAATTTGTGCATTATAACATATCTGGACGAAATCGAAAATTTCATATAGAATAATGAAAAGCATACATTTTATCGACAGATCTTCGTCATGAATATAGCTTTTAATCGCAATACTTGAATTGCTATTCTGCTGTTTGCATTCAAGATAACCTTCTATTATTTGTATTCTATATCCGATAATTATGACAATGATCTTGAAAATGATAGCAAGATCACTCGAAAATCAATTTCAAAATCTTGAATGGAATGATCCCTGTTATTTTCAAGGTATAAAGGATGGTAAATTTTACGATCAAATATATGCATCGATGTTACGCAGGTCAAGATCATATTCTTATGCCCCAGAATGTCGGTTAAAAATGTCACATTTAACATAAGAGAACATATAGAATAGTTATTTTATTGAATTGAATGAATGAACGACCTCGGGTCAAAAATCCTTGTTATTTAAAGAAATTTTTAATTCGAGCTACAAATAACTTAAGATGAAGGTCAAGGTCATTTTCAAGGCCATTACTAGAAGGGCTTCTTTTCGAACTACAATTTTTGCAAAAATATTGTTTGAAATAATGCCATTCTACAGTAAAAGATATTATAGTGTCATAAGATAATTAAAAACAGAATAATGCATGTTTTATTAATGAAGAAATCAATTAAGTTTTTATTATAATACTTCTTATACATTCTTCTTTTTTTCTCATAAAAAAAATGACTGTACAAACTTTTAATCTCGTATACACATATTATGAAAAACCAACAGAACAATCGATTTCAATGCTATTATATTAAGCTTTATGATTGGTATAAATTTAAAATAAGTTATAGTTTTCGTACAATGGATTGTAAATATGAGGATACTTAAAACATAGTATGCCAATAAGGCTGCTATGCCATATAGATTTTCATTGTAGCACTGCCTCTTTTGCGGCATCTTTTGTTCAATGCAACGCTTTTATTCTATTGAAAGAGAATCCTTTAAAATACATTCTTGATATTCAAAGGAAATTTTACACTGCTCCTGTATTCTCTTGTTCTTTACGATGCATCTACTTTATTCATACAATCAGCGAGAAATTCTTCATCGTCTTCGCATCTATATTTCTAAACATATAAAACGTGTTTATGTCGGACACAAATCTAGTTTCTTAAATTACATATATGAATAAGGTGACCGAAGTGAACAGGTTTGTGAAGATCCATTTTGAACGTCGCTTACCAATCTCATGCATCAGGTACATGCAGTTTAATGAAATATAAGCGGTATTATATCATTCAACCCGCGAATATGAATATATACGATATCCTTGAGGCCATGGATTTAATTTTAATACATTGAAATCGTGAAGAAACACATTGTACGTAAAAGTTAATTATACACTATAAGTAGGTGCGAATCGTTTTACGCTACGTATAGTGTATTCATTAATCAATCACAATGCATTATAGACGTCTAACAGTGGACATCTTATCAAAAAAATAATCGAAATTTTCTGCTGAGAAATCCAGTCAAAATCCATAAATGAAATCCGTTGAAAATCATATGGATTTTAATTTCCATTGAATTATTTTATTTGATAATCCATATGGATATTAGCTGCATTGCTGCGTGGTATTTTCTGGGTTTTCACATGTCAATTACTGTTTTATAATATTTGTTCTATATATTTCATTTTAAAAACTAAAACTGCATTCTGTATGTAGTTTTGCCAAAATTTTGTGTTCATACATATCTGAACTTGTAAGTGTATCTATAATATACCATGTTGAAAGTATGCATGGAATCGCATTACTATTGTTGTGCTTATAACACGAAGGGATGCAGCCAAGGGAGCACTACATACGATCTTCTTTATAAAGGCTCACTCTTCTTTATTACTTTATAGCGCCGCCCCCACCTCTCTGCAATCTGGTCGCTCAAAATAAATTCATTTTTATCCGGCTAAATTGATGCAATTGACGGACGAATTTGATTTTAATCGCTCGAGCAACTCTCTCGCTCTCTCTTATGCATACATTATTCCTCGCGCATGGTGTATTTCGAGCTGTACACGGAAGTTATTAACCGTTATTATATTCCAATTTGGATATGTTGCGCCCAACTATATATACATGTGGCAATTTCTGAATTAGCTGTACGACATCAACATCGTATATATATACTTTTTCTACGAATTACATTAGATTGTAATTGCGAATTTGGATTAATTCGGGGAAGAACTCAAACTTCTAATTCAACATCAAACACAAAGGTTGATGGAACCACCAACGAAAATTATTAAGGCCTTCATACACATGTTCCAATTAATTGAATTAAATGTGCAAACATTTAAATATCACTTACAGTCATTCATAATTTTTCAAATCTTCCTATATAAGTCTCTGGAGATTCTTAAAAATATTGTTCAAAGGAAGAAACTAATAGACATTTTCTAAATAAACTTATAAATATATCTCACATCAGTATACGATTATTTTTTTACAACTAATAAGCATTTAAAGCATACGTATAGAATCATTTTACTTGATTATTAAAACATATCTGATAATGCTAAAAGCATTTCATTCATCATCAACATTAAAATATCTTCGTCAGATGGCATGTCAAGAAGATAATAATAAAGCCAATTGTAAATGTAACAATATTATCCAAATTCAAATTATGAAGCTTTTTGCAACATTAATACAATAATTTACAGTGGACAAAATTACAAATATTTTAAAGGTAAAGGTTGAGTAAAGAACTCTGATATCTACTATATATTCATGTGCAAACGCACGGTCGGCAGGAGAAAACCGGTTATATAAGCTTATATATACAACAATAAGAAAAATACACTACGATTTGATGAAAAAGTCGCTATATAGTTGATAAAGTATTATATATATATATATATATATATATATATATATATATATATATTATAAAGTATAGATTAGGCATTATACTGTCGGGACTTAATGGGATTCAATCCCCTTGGAATCTATAAAATTCTGATAACGAATAGGGTCTATATTGTTAATAGTTTCCATCATGTGACTAATAATAAAATAAGAAATTTTTTTATTTCATCCAAATATCTCCATTTTTATAGATTGTCCTAAGATCTCGAAAAAGATATGATGACATTCGATAATATCGCTTAAGTTTTCAAGATTATTTTTGTCGCTACAATGACTTTGTTTTCATTCGACAGATCGCCATTTTTCACGCGTAAAGAAATTTAACGGTAATTTTAACGAACAATTAAAGATTTTTTTTAATGAAATGAACTTCTCAATCCATTTTCGATTCTATATACGGGAATAAACAATATTTCTTTTATCTCCTTGTGTTAGAAAGCCGCAAAATTACAAAAGTCGATGAAGCAATTTTTATTTCTCGGCTTAGCATCCCACCGGTGACAAACAAGACGATCATATTGAGCAAAGTCGCTACGAACAATAGCAGTGTGGCGCACATGCATCTTCAAATTTTTCGCTTCGCTTGCACTCTATCTCGATTTATATCCACGTTTCGGAAACACTATTTAGATTTAGATGCTTGTCTTGCGACCAATCGCACTGCAGGGGCAAAGAATCCAGTTATTCAGGAAGCGAGAAACAACAACGCAACGAGCGACAAAGAGAGCGAAAACTCTCGTAAAATCGGCCCGTGGCACTTACCGATTTCCTTTTTTATTCACATCCTTTTGCCATGTCGGGCCGATTTAACGAGATCGGCGCGCGCTGGGAGGCTAATAAAGAGCAACCGATCTCCGAGACTCGAGAGCGGTAGCGTTTGATCTGTTATATATAATACCGATGGCTGTTATCTTTCTCTCTCTTATTCCCCCTACTTCCTCTATTCCGCCTCGTTATTGTGCCGGAAAATCCTGGAGAATTTCTCCAGTTTACCGGACTATAAATCTCTCTGTCACTTGTTATTCCAGAACTTTAAGCACTTATAACCCGTTAATCATAATTTACTGATAGAAAATTGATTTAGGATATAAATCGTAAAATGTTACGTGCAAGATATATCATTCTTTTTTATATATAATCGAAAATTAAAATTTCATATTGATTAAAGGGAAATAGAGAGAGAGAGAGAGAGAGAGAGAGAGAGAGAGAGAGGCTGCAGAACCATCCGACTTGAAATTGTGATAAATGGTATGCTCAAAAACTAATTTTGTCTAAAAAATTATGTTATATAATTTTTCATAAAAATCGAAACATATAAAACTTTTTAAAATTGATGTCCAATTTCTATATTTTTCATAAATTAAGCATATGAAGAAAAGAAATATCTTCTGAAGTAACAGCATATGAACTTCGGAGATCATTTTAAATTTGCGAATATGAAAGGAATCAAATTATATTCAAATTATCATAAGAGTCGAAGACATGGCGATTCTATATAACGCCAAGTTATTTCATATGCGTAATTGGTGCAATGATAAATATCATTTCTATATGGCTCAAACATAATTCTAGGCTTTTTTACACTACCAAAAAAAACAATTCTTACTCAAACCCCCAGATTATCTTTGAAGATCATTTCAAGACCAATTTGGATTTTTGAAATAGGAACAAGTATTTAGATAGTTTGCTGCATATGTGGTTCATTAGCTCATATTTTTCTTATTTACTAGCATCCAAAAGATCTTGCAAAAGTAATATTTAATGAAAAATATATTAAATAAGAGCTTTTTCACTTCCTGGAAAACGTGTTCTGAGAAATTTTCCTTTGACCTTGGGGATTATTTCAAAGTGATTTCAAGGTCAATTTAAAATAAAGCAATAAATTAAGTAATTTTTCACAGGTATTATTATATGTATATAGTTCAGAAAAGAATTTTGAAAATTGGAGAAAAAAATAGGTGTTGCTATTTAATAAACGGAAGTTGATTTCAAATTTGATGAGAAATGTCATTGGAATTAAAATCAATGTGATCGAGCAATCCCTTTGAATAAACTTTATACTTCTGTATACTTCTCTGAATAATGAGACCGGCTTGGACAATTTCTTCAAGGGTATCGAAAATTTTTTAATATTTCGTGTGTGTGTGTGTGTGTAAACATAAATTTCACCACCCGCCGCTCATATATATCTACATGTAATACACTTATGCCTCTTGAATCACAATTAAAAAGACGCGCGCGCGCGCGCGCGACTACCTCTCGCAACTGCGACCTTGCTACATTCATGGAACTTCCATTCGCAACGAGCAGAACGAGCGCAAATTATTAATGCGCGCGGCTTACACCTATATCTACACGTGTACCGATATACATACATATATACATAAACACTGGCGAATAAAATCAGTGTCAGCGCAGCGTCAACTGACTTTTTTCTTCTTCTTCCTCTTAATGCGTTCATCTTCGCTTCTGCGCAATCTCGCTAAAAAACGATCTCGTGGCGCGCAGAGGCGTAGTCGTAGGTCGCCGCATATATTTATTATATTTTATATACCGATTGTAACGCGCGCGGTTGCGCAATGCCGATCGTAGCCGCGATGATTGTCCCGGTGAGATTTTTCAGATCATTTATAAAGATATATAGATCGTCGATGCGTGTATGCGTACATATAGATGCGCATTATAGATGTAATTATCTCGGGATTGTGGATTCCATTGGTCGCACGCACTTGACCTGGAACGGAATGGTTACCGATCCTATATACGCGCAGGTGTACGTGTATCGCTATTACTTTAAGCGTGAATCTTCCAAATAGCTGCTTGATCGTTACGGCTGATCTATATATTTATATATTAAATCTTCAAAAACTGATATCAAATAGTTATTGGTTTAAATGGAATTTCTACGCGATTCTTCGTGTGTTCCTGTACACGTGCGATCGTCAGTCGTTCGTTTACCTCGATGCTTTTCAACAATTTCTAATCTCAGATATAATAATATTAAATTATAAAATCACGCCGTGCTAATTATCTATTGTAAAGTAGACGCGATAATAGATTGATTTATAGATCATCGAACACGCCGAAGTTTTTTTTTCTATTAAAAATGTTTTATGAAAATTGAATGACACAATTCTTGACTTATGCATATACAATATTACATCCACACTTTGTAATCTATGATCTAATTTGTAGTGCTGGCGTATAGGTAATTAGTATTACCTATTTTTTTTTTCTTCTTTAGATTATTATAAATTTAGATATTTTTGCATCAAGCTATTACTAGCTAACAATTAGTTCATTAAAAAATTGTGCTGTCACTGATGCAATATGATATAATATTTTTCTTTTCTTTGTTAAGAATTTCTACTGCACTTCTCGTTTATTTTCAAATTAAATTTTTCGTTTTTTGTCATATCAGTTAAGCGCATAACAATCTGACCATTTGTAATTGTAATTTTTTTTTAATTGAATTTTTCTAATTGCAGCTGTCTATCTACATCCATATTCGATTGAACAATATCATATAGCATTGTATTATATATCATAAGTTGTATGTCACGCGAAAAATTTATATAGATTTGCAATATTCTATAATGTCCGCACTTACACATTAAGCTAATGTCTGTAGAAAAAAATATAAATTCTTAATTGTAAGCAATTTAATTAATTTAAAACAAAGGTTTTCTCAAGGAATGCTTTTAAAAATGTACTAAAATGAAATATTTAAAATTTCTACAAAAATTTCAAAAAAAAATAAAAAAATCAGAGAGTTCCGCCTGCATAATGACCTTCATATAATGTTACTGCGTGAAATTTATTATCATACATATTTCATGGACTTTCGACTTTCGACAAAAGCGTCTCTCCCATCAGCTATATATATAACGAGAAATGTGTTATATACTTGTGTATAGTAGGCCGACAGATACAAAACGTCCCATCTCAAATAATTACCTGTCACCCTATCTCAAGAGCCTATTGTGAAACCTCGTTGCTTACAGACGATAACAAAACAAGAAGAAGAAGAAGAAGAAGCAGAAGAAGAAGCAGATTTCGATAAAACGTTTTGTGGAATGTAGAGCAGAATTTAGGAACTAACTAGCTCGATTAAAAGAATATAATTTATAGATATAACAATTGTCTCTATACTCTATTAGAATGAAAAAAAATTTATCTTTTTTAATTGAGTTCAATTTATGTGAATTAATTTGTCTTGTTAAATGTTTGAATCCGATATATTTTTTCGTCTCTATAAAATAAAAATAAATGATACTATACTTACATATTTATCAATTCATTATCACTTAAATGAAAGAATAAAGAATATTATTATATTATTTCTTAAACCATTCATTTTTTTAAAGATCTATATTAAATATAAGATAATCTTCGCATAATCCGTCGTTATTTATATTATGATTTAATTAAATATGATGCGTTTACAGTAACTTTTTGCGTTACTAAAATAATCGAAAAATTATTTAATTATGATTCATAAAAAAAAGGAATTATCATTAGTATTCCGAAACGTGTCATCTCAATGCAATTTATTGTAATTCCTTTTTACAAAGCTATATAATTCTATACAGCTATATAATATAACGAAGGAAAGCTGCTTGAAAACGCACCATAGATAAGATATGCCGATCCGTTTTGTTTCTTTCCTTCCTTCTGTTTTTTTTTATTATTTAAGTTGCATAAATAACAGACAGAAGTAAATAAAACTATTAACAAAGGTTTTACCGGTTGATTATCCGACCGAGTGGTTTATTCGCAATGACGTAGAATATATATATATATATATATATATATATATATATATATATATATATAATTGAAGATAAGAGAACTGAAAAAGTTGATTATTTTTTTTTTTTTAAGCTGTGAAATAAACTTATTTATCGAAGAATCTTTGGCGATCGTTGTTCGACTCGTTAGCCTTTCAGTTTTAGGCATATATATGTGTAATTACAGATGTTATCCGTGGATCACGGATATATATATATATATATATATATATATATATATATATATATATATATATATATATATACCTATACATACTCTAATCGAAGATACGTAATAATGTATAAAAAGCGCCTGATCAGTGAACGTACGATCGATAAAATAGCGATGGTCGAATAATGATTTTATTATAGCACATCGGCGAATCCGTTAAATTGAACCGTGACCGATCGAGGATTTTTGCAAATAGATCGAGATATTAAAAAAGCACACTTCGCTCGATTTCGTTTTATCTAAAATTTTGACGTAATATTTAGATGAAGACGCGTGGGATATGTAAAATTAGAGGTTCTATAAATTTACAATATACTATAGAATTTCGCCAGTGAAATCTGCTAAATGCTTTGCTGACTGTATTCATCTCGAACGTCATATACCAGTTCTGGGAAAAAAGTCTCGCGTCTCTCAACTATCCGCTAAAAATATTCACAAGAGGTGGTTCTCAGGTATATATATATATATATATATATATATATATATATATATATATGCCCATTTACTTATACATGTAAATACACTTAGTTCTTTACAAAAGCATTGCGATATTTATATGAGAAACTCGCAGCTTTCCATTATTGCGTATAGGTTCTTTTCTTTTTCAGAACTGAGACTATAAGTGTACATATGAACAACTTTCTATATGCACATTAATTATATATTATTGTCCATCTTTCACCCAAGTTGTCCGGGATATTATATTTATATATTTTTTGGCCACAAATGTCAACTGGCAAGTATAAAACATAAACATTGGAGCTTTTAAATTTCCTACATGCAAGGGCGTATGGGATTATAATAAATATATTCAATCGGGATATGACTATAACATGAGAAATTTCTAATAACTTACTGAATAATCGATAAAATCAAATAAATCATCGCCCCCCCCCCTCTCTCTCTATAAATGACGCTTATCGATCATTAAGAAATCCACTACATTGGGGGGGGGGGAATAAATCTTTCTTCCCCTGATGTTCGCGTATTATTATATATAATACTATGAAGACACGCTATAAAGTAAGAAAGCGCGTTATATAAAACATACACGCGCTTTGCGTACATTATGATGCATATATACATACATATATATATATATATATATATATATATGCGAATACTTTTATCTATGAATACATATATACGTATTTTGCGGCAAAGAAAAGAATCCGCATTTTAAGGAAGTATTATGACCTCGATCTGGTCCACGCACATATATAAACATAAATACGATGCGTAAGTAATGTGTAACATAAATTAACAAAGAAGGTTTTCTATAGGACTCGCGAAGGGCACGAGAATGCGAGAGATACGCGTGCGTTCGGAGTATGCTGTCGTGGTCGTATTCAGTTATATATATATATATATATATATATATATATATATATATATATATATATATATATATATATGTGTGTGCATGAAATGGGACGCACGTTTGAACGCGCACTTTAACAAAATCGTCTATTTAAAAACTGGGGTAAGTGAGGGATATATTGCGCTGGTATGCGCGTCAGTTAGCAATTTCGTTAAATACGCGCTATACGAAAAAAATTAGGGAAAAGGTATGAAAATTATACATAGGCAAAATGAAACGAACTTGAGGAATATGAGGAAGACACAGACAGAGAGAGAGAGAGAGAGAGAGAGAGAGAGAGAGAATTACATGATATCGATCGTCAACTAATGCATACGAATGCATTTCGCGTGCACGTGTCGACACAAGAGAACCGTTAATGATTTACTCGTTAAGCAATCGAGCTTTGTTTTTCTTTTTCATGCATCGTATATTATTGTCTGAACGCGTGCGCGTATTATAGACATACTTGCATAAAATACCTGTGTATACGAACGACAGAAATCTGATGTCCCAAAATATGGAATATATATATACATATATATATATATATATATATATATATATATATATATATATATATATATATATACTATTTGTAAATACGCGAGAAGAGGCGGGTGTGCCCAAAAAAAAGCTAAGTCACTGCTTTGGAGGTAGCGATACAACGATACTCATTGTCCGGCCGTCGGCACTTTTTGAATTCTAGCGTATATGTGTGTGCACGCACGTGTGAGTGTGTTGACTCCACGTGCGAGGATCAGGTGCGTATTATAATCATCGCGCATCAGCGATTGCTCCGCTGGTCTAGATTGATGTCATTATCATACGGAAGAATAAACGGCGGGGGAAAATCTACAAATCGCACGCGTTTGTACACATTCAGCGGAAAGAAGTACAATTATCAGAGCGTAATTGCGCGTAAATTCAATTATATATTATCGTCGAGATTCTCTTGCGCTTAATTTCATTGGGTTTAAATTTAAATCATGTGTACAGTGTGTACTTTGAATTATCGTTACAAGCATGTCAGCTCTGTCGACGAACGTCGGCAATAATGGGGCGATCGAAGGTGGTTGCGAAAAGAAAGACAGATGACGTACTCTGAGAAAACATATCTGTTATCAAGTACATATTTTCTTGTTTTGTACCAAGTAAATTATTTTCTTAAATTGAGAGAGCATCTTCTTAAATCAAGGAAATATTTACTTAATGCAAAAAGAATTCAATTGAATCAAACCACGTACTCTTAAATCTAGTGAATATGTTCTTAATTTAAGAAAATGATTTACTTGGTACGAAACAAGTAAATATTTACTTAATATCGGAAAATATTTTTTTCAGTGTATTTGTTTAAAAAATTTGTCAGAATTCGCAACAAATATATATTTTCTGTATTATGAGTATAAAAATGCCAATCTCTGGTTCTGTACAATTTTCAAATTTATGAAATACATATTTTAAATAATAATTTTCCACACGTTTTCTTGTGAGTAGAAAGCGTAGAGTAAATTTGTGCTAAACCGGTTTTTTTTCGCGCACGTGTATATAGAAAATCGTTATTTAACTCTCTTCCTCTCTCTCTCTCTCTCTCTCTCTCTCTCTCTCTCTCTCTATATATATATATATATATATATATATATATATATATATATAAAGTATCGATAAGTACATATAATTTTATCATTTTAAGCGTAACATGTTTCAAAAAAGAAGAAAGCAAAAGTAAAGGATAAGGATCCGCTTGACTGTGGCCCGATTTGTTTCCCTATACCTGCAGTCTGCACCGAAATGTAAGCTAGCACTATGTCTACACACACACACACACACACATATATATATATATATATATATATATATATATATATATATATACTGCAGTTCCATTGATTTTACCTGAGAAATAACAGGTTCGTTCCTGCACGCGAACACCTCGACTTAGTTATTTTGTATATAAGCTGGTATATGTACATATACATCTTAACACCGGACCCCCGTATATATGTATAAGCTTGGGTATTATATAGAGTGTTTCGCCCTCTACTTTTCCCCGGCTTCGCCGAAATAATCGCCGGAATCGAAATAATAACGCCCTGTTCGTGTGCTCACAACGACGAGGTTCACCTTGACCTTCTCGATCAGGTCGTAAATCGCGGTTACGCCCGCACGTGCCTGTCGTTCCCCCCGACAGTATCATTAAAACAAGACGAGGATAGTATACGGCAAACGAAAAAAAAAAAAAAAAAAAAACAAATAACCAAAACAAAAAAAAGAAAATGAAAAAAGAAACTTGCACCCCAGAGATCTACACAAATCTATTCGAAAAATCTGTACGCTATACATATGTGTAACTCACACTTGGGCTTCGGCACCTCTACCTCGAAGTTGTCCCCCATCATCTGCTGCTTATTCAGCCCCTCAGGCTGTCGCGCTGCCAGCTGCGCGTCCATCGGCTTCCGGTCCATCTTGCCGTTCCCGTTCTCCAGCATCCTTCGTGATAAGACGCGATGCGACGGGACCGATCGGTATTAGGTTGCGCGATGCGCGCGTCCCCGAGCCGGTGCACTGGCGATATGCTGCTTAATGCCGATGCGAAGATGCTGCTCTTCGAAACCGTGCACGTGCTCGATGATCGTTTTATATTATTTTATGTTATATATATATAGGTAATATATATAAGACGCGGTGTTGTTGCTCTCCGTCCGTCTCCGGGCCTTCGAAGACGACGGCGACGCGTGTACTTCTTTATATATCCAAATATATATATATATATATATATATATATATATATATATATATATGTATAAAGTGTACGGTTAACCAGGGAACAGCCGCAGCAGCAGCAACAGCAGCAGCTTCGTCGCTCGCTATACTCGAAATACTACTGATCTGATGCCCGCGCAATCGAGACAGAGAGAAAGAGAGAGAGAGAGGGAGAGATAGAGCGAGAGAGAACGGTCACAAAGTGTTATATAGCGGTGCGCGATATACGTGTAATACAAGTTGGCGCGCCAACAAAATCGCCGTGAGCGGCGTGCTCTCGATATATATATATATATATATATATATATATATATATATATATATATATATAATCGTCTGCGCGGGAGGAGGCGGAAACCCCTCCACAGCTCTTTTCTTCTCCCGGCGCGGCAAGCGATCCCTACTACCACCTGTTGACGAGCGCGAGCGCGCGCACGGGAGTTCAATGTAAGAGAGAGGGAGCGAGAGAGAGAGAGAGAGAGAGTCCACGGAGTGAGAGAGCGAGAGGAGGAAATGTAGACTTCTCTATCGCACCCATCCCCGAAAACCTATGTATCTTTATCTACGTGCACGTACAGGTGTACAGATGTTTGCAGTAGATAACAGATATAAGGTCTATTCAACGAGTACGTCAATACAGCCAGGCACTGCATATGAAGAGAAAGGAAAGCGGAGAGAGAGAGAGAGAGAGAGAGAGAGAGTGCAAAAGAGCATCATAAAATTATTAGCGCAGCGCGCATATGTGTATATTTAATACACTTGAGACCGTCTGCTAATGCTAGACAACGCGGCGCCCCGCATATTGCAATCCTGTATAAGAGACATATATCGATCCATCTGTGTTCGCTTGATTAAGGATGCATTGCAGAATAAAAAATATTTTTTAATAGTGCAGAAATGTCGAGCTGCATTCGTCTCTATGTACACTATAGTCGGGAATTTTCCCCCGGTAAAAATACAAGTTTTCTGTGGTTTGAGATACACTTGACTGAAAACCATTCGTTTCCAGGGTTGTTGACTGAAAGCATGTTAATCAAATAGATATTTAATCGATTGAACTTTGACCTTAAACGACATTTGATTGACTTAAATGACCAACGGGGCATTTGACCATTACCCAATGAATTTACGGCAGAACTCCGTTTTAAGGTTATATCGCAGCGTTAGATCTCGCCTTTTGGTTAAGTGCATTTCAGTGTACGGATGAGTTTCCTATATATAATCGTATGGATGAAAAGTAGTTTCATATCCGTTTGAATGAAAATTAAAAAAGATTATCAAAAAGTGCACGTATTAATTATTAATTAGTTATTACAATAGCGAATAAAAATATATATTTATAAAATAGATACAAATTTTTTACCTGTTTATAAATTATTCAAGGCCAATGGATATAGGCATTTGAAAACGACCATTGTTTTTCTTTTAGAGCTAGTTTTGGACTAAAAATTTCACGTTTGTTTGAAAAGCATTACAGTTGAAAATTAAAATTCACCACTATATTTTCCATATCGACTTCTGACCAGCTACAGGGGCTGCTATTTGGTTATTTTGGCGTAAACGTTTGTTACAAATTAAAATTGCCACGGAGGTGGTCTTTTCATCACGTAAAAAATCCTGATATTTTTACCAGGAGACTTGAAAAAAAACGACGGAAGTCTCACTCGGGCATTAAAATTTTTCAGAGGGCCGTTGAGAGGTCTCAAGTTATTCAGGTTAATTCGTACTTGCTCGCGAGCACTTGGCAGTAATGCGGTGGATATGACGAAATGAAGATTATATGGTCTTCTATCTTATAAAAGCTATAACAATGAGAGTATAATATAATGTAAGTGAATTTCTTGGCTATATTGCGCAATGACTCATTTTATAAAGGGAGAAAAATTCTCAATTGCCACAGCTATGTAACATATATATTATTTTGATTTTGAGTTAGCATATATATTATTATGATCAAAAATACTATGTGAGGTGTATATAATACATACATATATTTATAGTGATACGATTTTTTATCTCATGGTTCTTAATGCATATATTATGTCTATATAATTATTATTACAAGGCCACGTCATTTAATATTATTGTTATTGTGTAATATGTCACAAAATAATCACGTGTGTAATAGATTGTTTGTATAAGAATTATTGAAATTTAATAATATGCGCCAATGCGACGAAGACCGCGTTTATTGGTTTCATCGGTGAGGATTGCAAAAGGTCTGAAAACATTTTATTCTTGTATTTGGATCTATAATATAGATATACTCAGATATAAAATTCCTCACAGGATTAGCCCGTAAATTTCAAATTGTGAAAATAATTGTTTCTTTGTAATGGAATTCAGATGGGATCCCGCTAAATTGCAATAATTCAAGTTTGCAGATTATCCTTCAACATCGACGATCATGTCCTTTGAATATCAAAAATACATTTCACTATATAGATCATTTGTTTAATAACCCCACATAATTTATTAAACTTGTACCATCCTAATAATCACTCGAGTTCATTTAAATGAGGCGAATGGTTCTCTATAACATTTTAGAAAACTTATTTGATTTTACACTAAAATATTTTACTCATTGACTATATATATAACGAGACTACTAAACGCTTAAGTAAGGTCAAGCAGTATTCAGTATAAGCCACGTGTATGAATTCAAGATTTACCAAATCCTGTACAATATAAGATGTGGATTCCTGGGAATATTTATCAGTATTCAAATACAAAAATCTCACAAGTGCGCTTGTCATTCGTTATTTTGAAACAGCGATTAAAAATTATATTTACCCAAATGAAGATATAACATTTCGGTTCAAAGAACTTAGATACCAGCTTTCCAGTTCCCATTATCATATGGTATATTGTAATTGACGCCATGACATAGACCTATACCCAGTACCGATAATGGCTAATAATAATAATAATAATAATATTAATAATTTCAGTCTAAAATTCTGGCATACATTACACTGAATTGTGAATAAAAACTCTGCCTCGAACTCTGGCTCTATTGTTATAAGCTTTTAATATATGTACACCAGGTCTTGTACCTCGCGTGTCCACAATGCTGTAGCCGAGATAAAACTTTTATTATATATATACCTCGCTCTAATTTATATCTAGAGTGCTATTGTATTTAGCACTTCTTACAGATATATACTGAACCTGAGAAAAAATTTCTGCTTTAATTATTGATTCATATATAATGTAAAACAAAACGATCACTTGATCGAATATCTATATATGCCTGTATGCGTTCGCAATTTCGTTTTCTAGCGCCTATATATATATATATATATATATATATATATATATATATATATATATATATATATATATATATATATAATGCGTAAAAAGTGCGTACGTCTATAAAACAATAATGTCAATAAGTCGAAGGCGTGCCCATTCGATTTTTCTCGCCTATGCGCGTGTCATTATTATACACGTAAAAAAATTTATAAAGCTTTAATGGCTTATATGCGCCCGATAATGTGTCATTATAGCGCGCGTCGCGTGGCGTCGCGTCGCAGTCTGCAGGCATCGAGTGAATTACTGAACGGCATTAATTAATAGTCGATGGCAATAATGCCTGGCACGATTTTTAATTATATTTTTTATAGTTGAAAACCGGCAGCTATACTTAGTAGAATTATCTGCGATTAATATTATTTTTTTTTCGTTATCATGAAAATTACTCGCTTATACGTGATTAAAAGAAATTTTTGGTAAAAGAATAATCGTAAAATGGGTCGTAAATTGATAGCTTTGGAGACTTTTGGATGATTTTACTCATATTCTTCTCAAATTTTATGCAAGTTCTTGGAAAATTTATTGTGAAAGCCCGATAACATATACCATGACGAGAAGAATAAAAATAAATAAAAGTGATAACATCCCATACATTTGTGATGAAATTAACGTAAAATTTTTATCGGAAAATTCTCTTTGTGCATACATTTATTACCATCTCAAAGTGGCTTATTATTGAGTAGTAGCTTATAGATTATTATAAATTAAAAATTTTTTTCTCTCAATTTCTTTTGCAAATCAAAAATTATTATACTGACGTAAAAGAATATATATATATATATATATATATATATATTTATTTATTTATTTATTTATATATAAGCTTCTCGCTTTTTAAACAATGCACTCATAATATTGTCATATATTTATCATCTAAATTTATAAACCGATACGTAATATGTTACAATCAATTAAAATCGATCGTTATTATACTCATTACTTCATTAATATTAACGAGCTACAATTTGGCAATCAGTTAATTAATATTTCATATGCATTGAGGAAAAGACATACACTGACATTTTATCTATTCATTATTAATTTATTTATAATTTATTTAATTTCGTAAAGAATTAACTGATATTTATTATGCATATGTGTATTTTGTATTTAAAATAAAAAGTTATAGTTCTTTCATACGCCAAGTTACGAATATGTATCAAGAAATTTTTGTCGGTTGCATTTCTTGGAAATTCGGAGGAGCTAGCCTGCCCTCTCCCTTTTTGCACATCGCCCGATCACCACTGCACTGATGTAGCGTCCCTCTTGATATCGGCAACAGCACCACCTTGGAGTTTGGAATATATATATATATATATATAGAGAGAGAGAGAGAGAGAGAGAGAGAGAGAGAGAGAGAGGCACACGCTGGATTGTGTGCATGTTTTTACAATAATATCGTCATCTTAGTAACACAATGTCTAATACATATACTGAAATATAATACGATCTCAACGCAATTATAGAAATGGACACGATTCTTACTGAATATTTTTTATGCATTTTTGCTAAAAAATATTCGCTCAGAAACGTATTCATTCAAAATTGAATTTGGAATCGTATAGTTTCAGCTCTACCCTCAATAGTTTCAATAATTGAATTAGACTTTGGTACTCTCAGTATAAGTATTGACAGATACCGATATTATTTTATACATTGGGGAAGGGTAACTTTAAAAAATTTTTTTAGAAAATTTATGGGTACAGTAATTATATCTATTTGAATAAAGTCTTTACAAATTCAAGATATAATATATGTGTAGATAATGAATTATTTTGCAATCTTTTGCACTATTTACATATAGATTTTATTTTATTTCAAAATTTGCATTCCATATGAATTTGCAAGACGAGATTATCAGATATGGGTAACGCATTTTCTCCTGATTGAATGTCATAAATCTGATCACGACCAATATGAGCCCTGGAAACTTTTAGAAGTATTGTTCTAGCACTCCGAAGATACAGTACTTTCTTATTTAACACGATAGTAATGAAATTAGGAATATTGTGTAGTCCCATGATTTTGTGAAATAATATCCCTATATTTTTGGTGTTGGATTTGAAAAACAATAACATTCAAATCAATAATGTTCTAATAAATACGTATAAAAATCCGAAAACGGGTAGTTTCATAGTTATTAGTGATTGCCAATTGAAGCTTGAGCTAGGAAATCATTCATTAACGCATGGAAAATCAGATGAATATTAATTGACAATAACTGAGGAGATATATTTACTAATGTATAGGTTCATTAGAAGATTTTGTTTGAAATTGTTATTTTTCCAATCTAATTCCGAAAGTTGGGCTTGTACTTCTTACTATGCAGAACATTCAATTTAATTATAGGGAAGTACTATTTTCTAATAATAAAGTACTACATATTGGAAATTTCAAAGCGTTAGATCTTTAAAGTTTTAAATAATTTCAAAGTTAGATAATAAGAGTTACCTTACTCCATCTTGACCAGATCCCTCAGTCATACCCGGTATCCTCTCTTTGTCAGATAAAATAATAATTCATGTTTTATAGTACAATGTGTATGTAACTTATCTAATACTCATATAGTTATATGTCCATAATTTATATAGATATTAGGCTATAATTTACCACTTACATTTCGAGCATTTCCTTACCAGTCCGCTATTTGATATAAAATCTATGCACTACTAAATAAATACTGAAATTCTTGATTAAACTTTATTTTTTACGCTTTCCTTTGTTTGATCAATCACTATATTACATAAATAGTTTTAGAAAATGATTGAAGTATCAAAAAGTTTATACATGCGCTGAAGGATCCAAGCGCAATTAACAGATGAAAATCTATCGTAGAGAATTATTCGCTTTCAATGAATATTTATACGACATTGAATAATTGTATAGTTAAACATTATTCGACTTTGTAACTTTTCAACTTAAAAATTACGCTTTATATCTGATAGTCCTTCCATTTAAATCTGCGTATATTATATAAGCTATTACCGACTTTATTTGAATTCATTATATATATAAGCATGGATAAGAAAATCTACATTTTATATGCAGTCAAAAGATATGAAACATTAGACTGAATATGTAATCCATCATCCGATATATTTAACGCGGAGTTATAAAAGTCCTCATGCACATTAATGACCAATCAGTAGGACATAATGAAATTGCCGTTGGTGGTGGGCTACTTTAGACCCCTCCATTATTCCAGACCTAGAGGGTAGTTTTAAATCCCTGCTTAAAAAAAAACCACCCCTTTCTCAAGTTCAAACAAGTTGTCTTCAAAACAACTTTATCGTTTGCTTGGTAGTTTAATTTGGTGCTGTAAATTTGGTAGATAATATTAGTCAGTCAGTTCTTTCTAATTTAAATCTATTATAACTTGCAAATTGTGTTTTGGTGTTATCATAGACATAATATCCCTAATTATATGATGAATTACCAGATCAATCAGTAATATTGGGTAATATTTATTATCTGATAAACAAGGTGTTTTTTTTAAAGCAGGAACATTCAGATTTATTCGAATTATTAGATCTTAAACCATTAAATCGATTTTTATCTAATTCAAAATTCTAGATTGATTTCAACGTCGATTTCAATGGCTGGTTTGTAAAATTTCTATAGCTTGCACGGTGTTCGAAACATAACTTTGTAAATAATTATACAAATATATGTAATTGTAAATAAAATCTTATGTAATAAAGAAATTAATTTAAAGCAATTTCTCCAAACCCAATAAAATGAAATGAATTCATTTCATTCCATATCCCCAGAAATTGATCCTTTTCATTTTACTTAATCATCAACGAGCTAAACTGTTGAGATTCATCTATCATGTGCTTTACATTATTTACACTCACTTTGATGTGAAAAAATAAATAGTTTTCTCGAGATGGACGAGCTAAGACATTTCGTCTAGGGAAGTAGCTATTATAATCATTAAAGAAGCTATCTAAAAAGAGTTTTCTCGCAAATCAGATCTAATTTAATGGTATAAATTCAAATCATAATGAGTTGTTATTTTGTGTTATTTTCATTAGCATAAGATTAATTTTTAAGGCCAATTTTGGAATATATTGTGTATTATAAATTTGTTTTTAGAATATATTTTTAGAATATATTTTTTTAATCTATTTATAAAAGTTTGTCAAAATATAAAAAAATTTCAATGAAAATCGAATTAGAAAACTACTTGACTTTTGGTTTAATATGAAAACTGTATATAATATACAGAAAAACTATATTAGTTCTGTTCTATTAATGAAATTTATGTAACCTTCGGTGAGGTAAAAAATCGAATTTTTGATAATATATTAATAAACAAAAATTATGCGCATTCGTAAGATATATAATTTTAGTTTAAATAAATTTGAAAAACCATTAACTTTTTGATTGTTTGTATATACAATCACAATTTCCGTCAAAGCCACTATGACATTCTAAAGTGTCATCCGAAAAATATAAATATACAAATAATGATCAAAATTAGGTAAAGAGTTGATTAAATGAAGACACCGACACATAATCGATCCAGCCGCCGATGCTTGAGCGAATTCGAGATGGATGCCCAAAAAAGATAACTCGTAACCAAAAAAATTTATAAAACAAAAAATGTAAAAACAAAAATATTTTTATGGGATTTAAATTGTTTGTTTCAAGTATTTTTTTAAATTTTTATATTTTGTGAGAAAAAATTGTAAATCATCGTTTTTTTTTAAGTATATAATTTTTCGGCAAAATCGGTTGTGGGCGTTGTTCGGAAGCTTATGATGTACACATATTTAAAGCGTGTGCGTACGCACGCGCGTATGCGTATTATCGTTTACTAACATTAATGAAAGTACGTTAAAAATAATAATATTAATTAAATATTGAAATTAAAAATAATGAATACTTATTTAATTGAGAATGATAATATAGTATATAATAAGCACACAGAAAAGGAAAATTTGTTTACAACAATGTTGAACTTACTAATAAAGAGCCAAAGATTAAATACTAATTTGAATTTTATTGAAATTGTAATATAGATTTAAATTGTTTAAATAGAATAATTAAATAGACTTTATATACAACATAGAATTCAGCAAAATAAATATAAATTTCATTTCTTTGCTATTAAAAATAATTCATTCTTTATCATTTTTTAATTAGATAAATATATTTTGAAGATTCGATTGATTATTGATATATATTGTTAGAGTAATAGATGCCGATTAAATTCCTTCAATATAATTTTAAAATACTATCCGAAAGATTGAAATGATTAATTTGAATTAATTTTTAAAGGCTTTTATTGCGTTATCTTTTAAGATAAATTACTGGCTATTCATCAATAAGATTTATTTAAAAAAAAAGCATAAACTTTTTACTTAACTGAAATCATTATTTTTAAACCGGATTGTTTTTAGAAGATATATATTTCTTTTAATTTCTATTCGGCGCCAAAATAGAGAAGTTTTTTATAAGAATTAGTTCACCCGAGCTTACTCATGTGTTTGCCATCGTATCCCCATTTTCTTTTTCATTTGAAATAATTTACCATATATACTAATCTTATAAAAGTTGATTTGGCGCGTTTAAAATCAGAACTAATCATTTAATGATTGTAGCAATATAGCTATAATATAAAAGTCATTTTTTTGAGTCGCAAACGTATTATTTTTTATTCTGAACTTAGGTTTTCTAATAAAAAAATGATTAATTATACATTAATTTTTCAATTCTTCGTCGCTGCTTCATAAGTTAGTAGGAAGTAAGGTCATGCTTTTAATAATATATAGTGTATATCTACCAATTGTAAATCAATAAGATTTAGAATTATTTTTATATATTATTATAACTGTTGTAAAATCTAAACAACATTTTTTATTTTCTTTAGTTAAATTTGTTTTTATATTTATTTCAGGCTAGAGTGAGCGTCTTAAAAAAAAGAATAATTGTCGCTGACGGATATTTCAAACCAAAAATCAAAAAGATTATTGTTCTGACAATTTATCATTCTGGTCAGAACTGAATTTAAAGAATTTTATTAAAAATAATAAAATGTCGGACTTTAATTTAAAAAATAACGTCAAAATTTACAGACGAATACAAATGATTCTTGTCTTTACAAGAACAGTAGAAATACATAGAATTATATATCCAAAATAGCAGTTCAGTTTGAAAAATATGAATAAACGAATTTGCCTCATTCAGATTATTTGAAAAAAATCATTGTGTTCGAGGAAAACGCGTTTAAAGTTTAAAGTTGAAGTTTAGAGTTTTTACGGGAAAATAACAAATTTTTTATGAAATAATCATATTCTTACGTTAATCGTCTATTTCCTTTTTTTTTTTCAAAACTATTTAACATCGTTGGAAAGTTGAGAAAAAATAATATATCGATAGCGCTTATTCGATAAATATTTTTAAACTATATTTTAGGACTGCAAAGAATATATACGAGCTATGAGTGACTTGGCATAATTTTGTGAATATTTTTATATAACTAATAAAATGTGTTAAAAAATTGATCTTTGCAAACCAAGTTAGCAAATTCTATATTGTACCTTTAAATAATGATTCCTTTTTCCAAATATCCAACTTTCCACCAAGACTCTCTACAACTTTACAAGATATGCATACATTTTAATCTTTACAATTATAGAAACACTGCATTCAACCCTTCCTTTGCTCATCTTATAAAAATATCTCTATCAAAATAAACTTGCGCATCATTGTAACTCCACGGATTAGCTGCTCTCCACGACTATTACGAGTTATTGCGCAACTGTCAATTCGTTGCACGAAGCTCGCGCGCTGCATCAATTTATACACTGTGCACACACGCACACATACACACACACACGCGCGCGCGCGCGCGTGCGGAGCAAAAACCGCGTGCGCTCACTAATTTTCCTCCGAACATATATATATATATATATATATATATATATATATATATATATATATATGTATGTATATGCAAGTAAAACCGCAATGCTAAAACGCCCGCGATAAACCCGGGGATTTGCGAAGGTACGCATTCTGCGTATATATGTAAGAAAGGGACATGGAGAATACATGGAAGAAAAAAGATTGGCTCTCGATTCTTATGTACATTTACTTCGTGTGCAGCTATCTAATTTAATAGGCGAATCGATATAGAAAGGAGGCGGGGACGTGCCAATAACGTAATGTCGCTACCGCTTACCTTCTCCCGCGCGTACGCGTATAGAGTTATTTCAAGGAAATCGGTGCTAAATCCTCGATTGTATACAGCTATAAGGTACACTGCATCGTAGGGTAAAAGTCCGATGACGGACTGGCTTGCGTTTCGACCTGTATGCATAACGCGTATAATATAGGTATGTATATAATTGCGCGCGACGAGCGATTCAACTTTCTCCGCAACGGGTGTGCGTGCGCGATTGCCTCCCTCGCCGCCCCATCCGCTTCGAATTGCCGTCTATAACCGCGCCGGTACGGTAATATATGATATTATGGCTGAGACGACGTCGCGATGAAAGCGCACCCTGAATAAATGAACTGAAAGTATATATATATATCTAATAAATGAGTACAACCGAGACCGAAAATTCGTCAAATCGCTCCTTCTTCCCGCCTTTTTCCATAAATATATATATATATATATCCAGGTATACGGAACGACAAAGCGATGGGAGAAGAGGCTCTAGTTTTTCTTTAGCGTATGCATAGTATGGACGGTAAGTAAATATAATGTAGGCATACGAAGAGCGCAGATTATCGAGGACTCGTCGGGACGTGCATAATAACCGCGTCTGACTACGTCTGACGTGAATATATAATAACGTTGAAGTTACGCCTCTGAGATACATACCTATACATATATATGTATATTGTATAGGTAAACTATTATGGCTCCGAAGCCGCAAGTTAAATGCTGCGCGAACTCTTTTCTTTAATTTGTTATACGCCCGTGCGCCTTGACAACGGGCTTATATTGCGAAACATTTGCAATTCAGATGGACGTATGCAGGGGACGAGTTTAACGCCTCCGTTCGTTCGAACAGTGTATTAATTTTATATGTTTGTTGAATTTATAAAAAGTACACATTTTTTGTTTCGCCGCGATCGGCATTCGGTTATGAAATTTTTAGAAGGAACAAAAGAAACGTTTCTTGGTCGTATGTATATATAATTGAATTGTATTACTTTTATGATTTCCTGACGGTTGCTTGCCAGGCTGCTTCGGCGGGTAAAAGGACTTTTAAAGCTGAATCTTACGTATAATAATGTGAAAAACATTTTATTTTATTTTCCGACAAATCAAATCTTGCTGATTTTGTTATACATCACCTGATGGAATGTAGCGTCGTTGCCAAAAATACTGGGAATTTTTAAACTTTGCTCAATTAGTCGATAGATTTTATGTATAAAATTCACACTTTTATAGAATATTCTATCAATTATCAAATGTATGTTTTTGGCAAATTTGAGCAAAATCTGAGAGTTTCCAATGGATTGTCTGGCAAATTCCAAAATTTTCTAAATGTTCTTACAATCCTTAACATGGCGAGTACAAGTGCATGATACCAATTTTTTTTCTCATAAGTATTGTTGAATGCCAAAGTATATAGATGTTCATTTGGTCAACTCGATTTGAAACACGTACAGGAAATATTTTCATTACTTTTCTTATATAACATTTATACATTTAATATATCATTGCCATTTAATTTATATATTCAATTCACGATTAAGTTTACTAAAGGTTACAATTCAAGTTTACTAAAGGTTGGAAAATCCGAACAATTTTAAATGACACATCGAAGGTTTGCTGTTGCTATCCAGGTATTTATATAATATAGATGTACCTATATATTTCAAATAAATCTTATTTTTCAATATTGTTGGTTAAATATGTTAGTATTCCGTGTACCGCTGAAAACAAATTACCCACGAGAGACGTTTGCAATTATATGAATGATTAATAAATTATCTCGGAGCAAAAAAGTAAGTCGTTTTTCATATAGTCGCTGGAAAGGCATCATGCACATATGTAGGATTGTGCAATTTTAAACTCTACATATTACGACTGCAACGACAGAAAACAGAATTAACACGTCCGACAGCTTCGAATCTTCAAAATAAATAAAGGGAATCTTTACTAGTACATTGTAATCTATGATAATCAATGGAAGTCGAGCTTTGAAAATAACCGCGACATTTACGTAAAAAGTAGATACATATATATGTTATATAAACAGAAGCAAAATTATAACTCATTCACATCTTACATTGTAAACTTTGTTCATTGAGCAAACTTTTCGCCTGTCGCATTTATTTCCCGACCAAATAAATTGTATATATTAACGCAGATCCTCGTCTTTTATATATGCTAGCAACGTCGGCTCAATCTTTCATTGACGCAAATCATATGACTCGTTATATATACAGTCTTACTACAAAGAAGAGAGCGTGTAAGTGATTCAAATTTTTCTGTTGCAAAATTTGTGTGTATATATATGCATATACATACATATCGCACCTAACCATAAGGACAATCATGGTGACGAAGCATCGCCTATTCGCGCCCGGCGCAATCGTCTGCCTCGCCTCGTCCCTGGCGATAATGGCAACGCTCGGGAAATCCTGCTCCGCGACCGCGACGGCCGGCGTCGACGCCGATCGCCATCGGCGCGGATTGGCGCGATTCCTGACCGCTGCCAGGGACAATGAGGCGGACGCGGCTCGGCTCTACTCCAGCGGCTTTGCCAGGGTCACGGTCTTGGCCTGCTACGGCGCGGACGAGAGGGTGCGCCTGCTGCGCGAACTCGCCGGCCAGGCGACGCTCGTCGCGAGCAGCGTGCTCAGCGTAGCCGAGGGCGTCGATCGAGTAGCCGAGCTCGCATGGTTAGATGTTATTTTCCTATTATACAGAGCCGTTATTTTAATGAATATACGCTCGTAAAGTCATGCGTGTACATATAATATGAAGTGTGACAGAAACGACGAATGCACGTACAACCTCTGGTATAACTTTTCAGAATGTTGTATTGACGTTAAAGATCGGAAATCTATAGATGCAAATCTTAAAAATAACTTTGACAATGACTTGACTTTCAGTTAAAGTTCCATCCGATCTTGTTCCATACTTAGATGTAAAATTTGATACCCAGTCGATTTCGGGGATCCAAATTTAGGCTTCGCATTTAAGATTATGATAGCGACCTCCGTATAATTTTAAGTGGCTTTAAAGGTCAAACACAAGGTCACGCTCAGATAAATAGGAAAAAAGCAGAACTCGCTAATACTTTTGTTTTTACTCAAAAACTCGAATTACACAAATTCATCCGTACTATCGATGCTTTTGAATCGCTCTCTTTATATATTACAGGTTCTATATATTAGATAAAATAATTTCATAACATCTTTTTAAACAAAATTTTATCATAAAATATTGGAAAGCAAAAAAAAATAACTTTGATCATATTTAATCCTTTCGTTCAAATTTAAATGATATAACCTAATGATTATGGTCCTTCTCAAAATATGAAAAATAATTTTTTTTAATTATTTTAATCTTGCTTTTCGCAAATTCTATATAAATCATAAATAGATATACTTTAAATTATCTTTAAAAATTTCGTCTTATTATCAGAAATGGAAAAGATTACTTGATAAGTCATGTACTTTAGTTGCTTGCTTATTTGACTTACTTATTTAGTTACTTACTTAGTTCATATACCATCACCTACCATTTATATTTTTTTAGTAAAGATACCAGTGGTGCCATAGTTTAAGCTCTTTACTCATAGTTCCAACCCCTCCATCAATTATATTTCAGTTATTTTCTTGAACGACGATTATGATATTAAAAATATACCGTTCCTCGCATTCCTCTGAAATTTGAATGATTAATGTATAAGGCAAAAATTTTGATTCTTGATAATGCAGCTAGAATATTTAGAAAATACTCCGCATTTTAAAAATAGCTCTATAATAAAAGCGTTAAGTTTCGTGAAAATAAATACAGCTGCTATCTAACAGCAGTATTTAATACCGACTTTTTCGCGTGTATGAATCGTATAAACTTGTATTATTTTTATGATTAACCTCCAATTCATATTTACAGTGATTCATGCATTCAGAAATTTACAACTTTAAACAATTTTAAAGGATGATGACGATAAACTAATTTTAGTATCATATACGGATTTATGTCTATATCAACGACATTTCTCCCAAGGCGATTCAGACTTTCTCATTTAATTATCGATATATATATATATATATATATATATATATATATATATATCGATATATATAAATCTATAAATCACGCAAAATCCCTTTGTATCGTATCTGTAATAAATTTAACCCTAATATCCTTTCACGTCGCAGGGAATCCGGCTCCGAGCGCCAGAATATACCACTGGATGCGCATCGTCAGCTCTTCGTCCTGGATCTGGATTGTCCGCGAGTCGACGAATTCGTACGAAAGGCAAAGGATGAGTCGATGTTCCGGGCGCCGTTCAAGTGGCTGTTCCTCGCGCAGCAACGGAATCGTAGCGACGCCAAGAACAATACGAACGAGCCGACGAGTTGGAAATTCGCCCGGCAGGCCGGTCTATCGCTGGACAGCGATGCGATCCTTTGGCAAACGTCGACCGGTGAACTGTCGTCGATTTATCGGATAGGCGGCTACGAGGTCGGCGGCGGTGGCCTCGTTAGGCTCGAGGATCGGGGCAGCTGGAGTTCAGCAAGGAGGGAGCTGACGGTAAAGGACGGAAAAGTCATGTCCAGGAGACGCGGAGATCTCGGTGGAACAACGCTTAAGTCATGTCTCGTGGTTAGAGAACTGGACTTTTGTCGTTTCAACTTTGAATGTCTTATACACAAGATTAATAACAGCTATTTTTATTATTATTAGAATGTTGCATAATAATTTCTGTAAAGTTTCCTTATTCGATTTTGTTGAAAATCTGCATATTTCTCGATCTTTTCTGGGATACTAATAACAATATTGTAATGGCTTATTGCCAAAACTGAATTTTTCACTGAAAATCATAAAATGGATAGTTTTGTTTTGAATATATACCTTAGAATACGAAAATTTCAAATATATATTTCCAACAAATGTAGATCCTGTCAAAATGCACATATTATATTCGACATAATTTCTACGTGTACCCTCTAAGTAATGCTTAAATATTATATTTCGATCTGGAGCCCCGTGAAGCTTCGGTAGGCGTGCATTGTTGTATACTATGAATATGCTCCATTGCTAGATTCCTGGCGTATAGGATACTCCTTTGAGCTGATTTTCGGTTAATAATGTTTCGGATTCATGGCGTTTCGCTCTAATAAAAATTTTAATTCAAGAGCAAAAGTGTGTATAAAACATAAAATATGTTTTAGTATACGCTACAACTTTTATTTGAAAATTTTTTTTAAATACCTAGAATGATTCGAATCACCATATTTATGATGAATTGTTTAGATTTACGGTGAAACCATTCAGGAAAATCAGTTTGCAAGAATTTATAACTTATAAATATAATTTAATATTAACTTGATGATTCTAATTAGTAATACTGCATTTCAGTGTAAATTAGAATAAGATCATTCTCGAATTGTATAAATACAAATTAAAGAAAAAGTAGTGAAAGTAAAGTTGAATAATACGAAAGAAGGAAATCAAAAGAAAAATTGTGTTTAACTGAGAAAAAAATATTTTCTGCATTTAGAATATTAGAAATGTAAAAAATAATTTAATTTCAGTAACTTTGATGGTCTTCTATAACCCTATATATATATAAACAAACAATTCGAACAACTCCGTAAGATTATATATGGTAGTATGTAGAATGCCATTCATCAGCTTTGGGATATAGGATTGGCAAATTTGTACTAAGAGAATCTTTCATATCTACATATTATTATATTAAAACATTTGTCCTGAGTCGATATATGCAAATAATCATTCCTTTTTTTTAAAACATGGTTTTTCAATTTTTTTCAAGTTTTGCAATTTTTTCAATTACTCAATCGATCAATTTGTCCATCATTAGAACTATATTCCCACATATGATACATATATAATATTCTATCATTCGCAGATCACTCACTCGGACACGATCAATCATCTGGACGATTACTACGATTCCCACATTGACTCGATAACCAAGTGCAATTACCCCTGGGTCTTGCATCTGGTCAATATGATGAATGCCACGTAGGTATATTATACATAATGTTTAGTTATATAATAAAATCATTATACTTGATTCAGCTTGACTCGCGGCATTTACCGCTACACTTCCTACATATAGCCTCCGGCAAAAAGTCGCGCGCGGTAAACGCAGAGTTTACGATGCTGTTGACAGTATATTATATACTCCTGTGGGTGTTTATAATATATCTGGTATACAGTATTTTCCTTATAAAGCTTATCTGTATACACTGACCTTGCTTTAATAGAAACCGAGAACGATTTATACAAGTAATCAACCGAAAAGGCAGAAGACAATTAGAGATGTTATTTATAATATTAATGGTACATGCGCTTTCCTGCATTTGTATACAATTGACAGTACAGGTTTTACCGTACTTTAACGGGACCTTTATTTATTTATTATTACTATTTTTTTTAATAAGAAGAAGAACAAAACCATTGCTTATGCGGTTAAACTACCGCCGAACAATAATATACAGATGCTCGCTGTGTTTTATAATTATATAAATATCCTGGCGATATATTATATGTCAATCCTTAAGATATTGCACAATATTAAGAGATTCTTTGGCTTTTTCTCTCTCTCCACAAATCTCAGGGCAGGCTTAATGTAAGCCTCTCGGCTTAAAACTCAAGAAGCACAAGATGCGATCGTGACTGACATAATCGTTTCAATTGCTAATATATTACATTACACTAGTTATCCACTTATCATCCTCGATTACGACATGCGTAATAAAATAACTATCCGAGCTGTAATCACATTTTCTACATAGCAATCTTGGATCATATACATTTGATACTCATCCAGTATTATAGATTATGACACAGATTTTAAAAAAAGAGGTATAATAAACAGGTAAAAAAATTTTCATAGCAAATTAATCGAATGTTATGTTGAAAATGTTTATGAATCTACAGTTATAAAGTATTTATTAGTTATTCTCAATATAAATTAATATAAATATTCTTGCCGAAGTCAATAAATACGCTTTGAATTTTACGTACTCGAGTTAATTAAATTGTATTCTGTCATTATATATTCAATGATTGTACAAAGATTTCAGCTGACATTACTATAAGACATTCTTGATGTTTTATGGAAATGTTTATTCATTCGTGTGTTATAGATTATTGTTAGTATATATAGTCATAACGGTATTTATTGCCACCTTCAATAAATATTCTGGTATTTTAAATGCAACGAAAGATTAATTGAGATTTAAAAGTTAAATTGATTTTGCATACAATTCAATTAATCACAAGTTCCAATAAGTATCGGTAATTATTTTATAATAATTTATAAGGAATTCTTGAAATATTCATTTTATTTTTAACATGCTACTGTCCTGGACTGAAATCCAAGAATTTAATACTAATATCTAAACATATTTTATTAATCCAATAATTAATTCTTCGTAATCAAATATACGAATATATCATTCATCAATAAAAAATACAATAAGCTTATAATATGAAATACTTTTAGAGTCTGCTATTTAAGAGGAAAATGATGTTAGAAGCAAAAATCACGGTATGGTGATAACAGACGGAGAGGGAATAAAAATTGACAAAAATAACCATTCCGCAACTTAAGGATAGACCTTATTAACGAGTTTTATATTCTGATATGATAACTGATATTTTCTACAAATTTATTCAGCCGTTTTTAAAGTAATATAACAGAAGTATTCAGGAAGTAAAAAACCTTTTTAATACCTAAATATCTGATTTTTTAAATTATAAAGTATATTTTATATAAGAACTGAAAGAATTTTTATTTGTGTTAAAAAAAAAAAAAACTTTTTTGCAGCTTTTTTTCGTACTGCAGCAAAAGAAATTGCTCAAAAAAGTAAGACACCTCGTGTGATGTAATGTTGGTTTCTCCTGTATAACGACAAAAAGTCGCCAACCGAAGAAAAGTACAGCTTCCTGTGTTTTTCTTCTTTGTTGTTTGTTGGAAATTTTATTATTGAAAAGAATACTTTGATAATAATTTTTAATTACTGATAATATAACATAAAAAAGTGGTGCTTATATTGTAGATAAGAAATTATATTCCTGGATTACTAGCATTGAGAATTACAGTGTTGTCTGACATTTCCAAGCTAGACCGTAAACAATATATGAATGGCAGAAACATCTCCATTTGTTTAAGCTGGCTAGTTTTAAATCGTTTATTTTAAACGGTGCTGATGATACCTGAGGATAATTCGGTTATCTTTAACGAGGAATTATTTGAAATAGTCAGCTTAAAATTATTTAATAATATTTTCCAATATAGTTACGAATTCAATATAAATATGAAAATAATAATCATAATTAATTTATAAAGCGTATTTGTAAAACGGTGAAACATTATATGAGTTACGAGTGAATGAATTATTTTGCTCTTTGTGAAGCTCGCCCAAAAGAATATCGTATTATAAATTTCTAAGTTATTCCAATGGTTAATGAAATGATTTTTTATTTGTTACATTTTTATAATTGATATATATATATATATATATATATATATATATATATATAATAATAATAGTAATAATAAATGTGTACGAAATAACGGTATAACATTATGCGTTTGTAGCATTCAATCTCCTGAGCACTTGCGAAATAAAAGGACGAATTTCTGTTTCCGCATATATATATTTGCCGCATATATGTTTCTATATATATATAGGGTGTCCTTCGAGAGAGCCAGTACCTGGGGATATCAAAGCCCCAATGGATCCTGGGGTGGTATGATCGGTATGCTCCAGCGCGGCGAGATCGATTTCGGGGGCACTGGCACCTTCCTGACGAAGGAGCGCATCGGGATCGTACAGTACATCCTACTGGCCACGCCTACCGGGTAATTATTAACGCGTCGGAAATCATTTCATTAAAAGTCGTATTTTATAGATATCTATAATAGTATCTTATTAGAAATATTTTACGATTATTCACGAATAATGTACACTTTGATGTGGTCTTATAATCGTATGATTCAGAAGTTGATTAATTTCGCTATTGTTATCTTGTATCGAAAGTATATCGATTTCTTACATAAGATATACATTGAAGAAATTTTTCTGATATCAAGTGACTATTTACTTGTTTTGTATCAAGTAAATCATTTTCTTAAATTATGGAAATATTCACTAGATTTAAAATGTCGAGGTTTGATTAAAGTGGGCTCTTCTTGCAGCAAGTGAATTCTTCCTTCATTTAAGAAGATACTTTCTCAATTTAAAAAAATAATTTATTTGGTACAGGAAATACTTGCTTGATAACAGACTTTTTGTAAGTATACCTATAACATAGAACTCACACAAGACAAAAGTAATTACAGAAGATTACTGAAATAATATCATGAAAAGATTTCGCATGGATTCAATAATGATTCGCTAAAACGAAACAAGAATCCTTACGGAAATATTTTCAAGGAAGGTTGTATGGAAGAATTCTGTAATATTTTTTAAGAATTTTTCTCCTGAAAGCTGCACCTACAAGAATATACGAAAATAGTATTAAAAAGAGAACTTATATATAAAAGAATTTTTAAAAGGTCCTCTTCCTGGCAAAAACCTTGCATTTTTTCTTTTTCACGTATTTCATTAAAACCAGTCTGTAAGAACTCTATAGTATTCTTTCGACTTTTATAAATTTTTTTTTTCGCAAAGCTTCATCGTTTTGTATTTTCGGCTTTTTTTATCAGACATAATTCAATAAGTCTTTCTTCAGTATCCTAGTACAAGTGAATCATTTCATTAAAGGAAATTGGAAACGAAGATTTTTAAAACGATCGCTTGACTTTTTCCCTTATAAATTCTTTCCACTTCTATTCTTTGAGGAAGATTTCATTAAAAAGGATTATAAACGACTAAGTACTCTATATAGAATGTGCTTTGACAGAGAAAAAGCGAATGTGATGGGCTTTTTTATAATTCTTTCACTGAATATGCTTTCTGAAAAGTTACTATATATCCTATTGTAAAACCTTTTAAATAATTTTCAGTATCCTTTCATGTTACGCAGGAGACATATTTTATATACCATTTTAATCCCAGAAATCGCGATTTAACATGATTTTGTGCCGCTTTGTGCCTCTAACGTTGGATATTAATGCGCCTCACGGGTATCTTATAGAAATATATTATTAACTATAAATAATTCCACCTAAAGCTTTTACAGAAAGTAAATTCAATCCACACATAAAGCAAATCTTCCATATATATATATATATATATATATATATATATATATATATATTTCATCGACAGATCCAGATTCATATTTCGCCAGCCGCCCCTGTCGTCCATCTCGAATCTCTTCAAGCTGCCATTTCGGAACTCCGTCTGGCTCGTCACCTGCGGCCTCGTCGTCCTACTGGTGATTCTGCTTTATCCGGCTATGCGTGTCGAGTGGTATCACGACCTCAAGGATTGGGAACGAGAACGCGAGCCTTACCCGCCCGATCTCAGCGACGATCTCCTCGTCGTCGTCGGTGCCGTCTCTCAACAAGGTATGCGCGTATAATATATAGATATATACAGTCAACGAATCGTATAATTTTAGTCTATCCTTGATACATCGCTCGGTAAAAAACGGAGCTTTAATGAATTCTGAGAAATCATTTTTTTGCGAGCCAAGAGCGACTCATTGTCCAATCAATTTTGAGCCAAAATAAAATCTTTTTAGAATCTTTGAATCAATAACTGCTCCTCGATTTGATCGTTTATATCTGTACATCGTGCATGTACGGATAATTAAACATTATTCGATTAATTATTGTTACATTATCATCATTTTGTCAATGACCCCTGGTCCTGTAATATGCGTAAAAATGATCAAGTTTCTGAACAAGCACCTTTGGTGCGTGCGGATTTTTATGTGCTATATATACATATTCAGAAAAATTTTACTGTATTGAATAATGTTATATAAATTGGTCTTTAGATAGATTTTGAGAACTTATATACCAAACCACAAAATTCATCTGAAATTCTCGAAAGCTAACGAATCGTTAGGTTAGAATCATTTGAAATCAAATTAGTTACTACAAAATAGTGAATTGTCATGCAAAATAACTTTGTCGTGCCTGTCAATTGTGGCCGTTCGCAGTGCGCGGCTCAAACGAACAAGCACCTTTGGTGTAAACCACACCGTGTCCCACCATATACGGATGAGCTTGGCGCCATTATGTGCTATATATGGCCGGGTAGTCCCCATATTTTCTTCGCTTCAGAAAACTTTTCATCGCCAGTTTGCAGAAAACCCTTTCTTTTATGTGTATTGAATGAAAAAACGCCGTTGTTATAGTTCGTACGGCAAATTTCCTTGCTTTTGGATCATTCCCATCTCAAACGCTTATGGTTGTTCGGTCAACTCCCAATAGAGTTCTTCTTTTTGAGAACTTCAAGCAAATCGCCAATACCATTTGCGGCCGCCCGGAACGCTCCTTGTCTTCCACAAAATTCATCTGACACAACCTTCTCCAAATTGAAGCTCGATGCGTCTCGGCAAGATTTCTTCAAATTAACAATAAAGTGAATCGCAAATGACGTACTCGGCTCATACATTTCAGAAAAAATTTATGATGGAATAATTTAATAATGTTTGTAGAATTGTGACTTTAACCAAAATATAAATTGAAACCAGAATTGGCGAATCTTTACAAAAAACAAAACTAAATATTATAATCTTTCCATTATAAAACAAATTAGTATAAATAGTTTCTAAATTAGGATAATGGTTTTAGTCTGCATGCTTGCATATACTATAATTTTAATGACATTTTGTTTCACCAGTAAAACAAGTCCACCTGTGGAACGAACTAACCAAAATTATTTCATTAAGTTAGAAGGTGCTTTACATTATAATAATTTTGATCAACATTCAGCATTTTACATTTGTTATTCTATACTAGTGATTTCATGAATGATTATACACACACGTTAAAACAAAAATGAAATGAATATAATGAAAAATGGCACGAAAAAAATTTCAATTAGTTAATGATTTTTTAATTCAATAAAACGCTTATTTTAATACTACTCAAATAAAAATTTATATTATCCATTTCTTTATTTTGTTTCTTTAAATAAAAATTAAGCTTTTCACTGAGTAATTATCTAAATTCTATAATTAAAAATCTACATTATACTTATATACAATTACTAATTCATTATATGTACTTGTTATAAGTATTATTACAAATTTTTTTTTTTATTCTTATATAGATTGTATTGTACGAATTATAATTTGTCATTTTATTTTATATATACGTGGATATAGGCGTGCATGAATAATTGCTAAATTTGGTCTTGAATTATTATTATAGTCAAAATATGTACTTAATATTGCTGTAAGATTTATGTCAATTGTCACTAAAAGTATATTATATATATATATATATATATATATATATATATATATATATACATATATATATATATATATATATGTATATATGTCTAAATGTATATATGTATATGTATTATCTTTTTGAGGTCAGATAAGTCATTTCGAGGGATATAATTTTCTAAGTCATTGTCAATGACAGCTTAAAAGGATGAGGCGACAAAAACGTATTTGTATTTCGACTAATACATACGTCCATAATAATCCGGTAAAGATAGATTTTTTTCCATTGCGAACGTCAAAAGTTTCGTCTTCGCACGCGCGCCGCGCGCATGACCTCAAAAAATGACTTTAAAATCTCGTTTAAAAGGCAAGATCTGATTTCCCTGATCTTGGCCATGTAATGCAGCAACGGTGTGCAGATATAGCTATATGTACCGAATAAGGCAACCTTCCGCAGACAGCTTTCTCTATGAACCTATATAGTTATGCTATATAGTGCATCGCCGTTTGTCTCTTTAACAAGCTCTTTGCACTATGGACTATTCGATCTTTAAACAAAATTCAGATCGTTCCATAATTTTTAATTTATTTTGGTTATTTAGGTTTAACATATACGTACAAAGCAGTAATGTTTTATCACACAAATAAAAATGTTTAAAAAATGAGAATATATAATGAAACTTGTATATATATATATAGCAGCCCTTTATTATTCTGATGTCATAGAGTATAAAGAATATATATTTTATTTCGAAATCAGAATTTCGAACGACGTATAAGTAATTCTAAATTATGACGAATTTTTAAAAATAAAAGCAATTCTGCCAAGAACTCGCAGATGGAAACGGTTATTATTTTTTTAAAGGAATACTTGCCAAATTTTCGATAATAATAAAGAACATATTTTTTGTTACATTGAACGAAAATTTATGTAAAGCGTTTTAAAATAAGTATTCTCAGTCGATGATTTTGCCAAAACCACTTTTCGTGAGATCTTATTTAACATGCGTGTATATGTGTGTGAGTGTGTGTGTAAATCTTAAAATGATCATTGCCTTGAGGTGAACATTCGCTCTTGGGAAATAATTGACAAAAAAAAAAGAAAAAATTATAATGAATATTAAACGAAGTAATATAACTATAGAAATTGATTTTTAATATAGGCTTCATTCATTTTATCTAAAACTTAAATATTTCTAACAATAGGAATCTCTCGTTTCATTAAATATTTACGCTGCTTAAAAACAAAATTATTAATTTAAAATAAATATTTTCCTTTTAACTTGTATTTAATAATTATATCAAACAGACGATATTATATATACGCATTTCGCTATATAAGCAGAACAATTATTTGGTTCGGCTTATCGTTTTTATATTCATATCATTAAATTAATCCTTGACGCATTTCTTCTGAATCCGATAAAAAGAACGTCCACAAATATAAAATAAAAGCTTTAATTGGACAAAAGTTAAATGCACACAGACTTCCTTGCGAATGTATGACAAAAATTCAGCCGTAATAAATATAAATTCATCTACTCGAATACTCTCGAATATTTCCAAGGGAATTGATTTGATTGCCTTGCTGAATCTGTTACAGCATCTTAAGGTGTATATATATATATATATATATATATATATATATATATATATATATATATATACGCGTTTGTTACGAAATTATTTATAATAAGAGTAAGAGGCAGTCTACAGATGAAATTAAATGCATATACGTAATTGAACGTCTAAATATTAAACCACAACTATATATATTGGTACGAGATCGAGATTATCTATAGGTAGTAATAAAGAAAAATATTAAAGTATTATATATATATATATATATATATATATATATATATATATATATATATATATATATATATATAATACTTTAAATATATATCTCATTCAACCATATATATAAAATCTGATTTAAAATTTTGCTTATTTTTCTGGCATTGTAAAATTGTTCCTTCCGTTAGAGTTGCTTTCGAATATCACAGAATCATAATTTCAAGCACTTATACCGTAAACAAATTCAAGGATCTCCAAACGCGGAAGCCAATGCTGCAACCATCGGTCTGTATCAAACGTTCCGGGCGACAAATCTCAGATCTACATATCTATGTACTAATAAGAAAAGGGAAAATATGGAGGGGAAAAAAATTATCATGAATGAGAATCGAAATGGAACAAGCCAAAATGATTCCTTCCGCACGTATAAAAACCATCGGTCCGCCACTGTAGCTACGATTTCTAGATTTTTCGCGTAAAATCTTAGCGACAATCCACCCCTCCCTCCAACACCTCCGTATCTTTCTACAGATACATATCTACCTTTCTCGAACCATCCAAATTAATCGTCAAGCGTTCAACGACATTTCGGTGAGAGTTATAACGTTCCGCTTCTTTAACGAGCAATTTTCGTGACCAGTTATGCGTGTCTTACGATCTTTCAGTTTGATAAACTGCCTTGAAACTAATTGTGCTCCCCCCACCCCACTCTCTCTCCCTCTCTCTATCTGCCTGTCTTTCTCCTTCAATCTGTATGTCTGTCTGTCTATCTGTCTCACTTTCTCTGTCTCTGTCTCATTCGCTGTCACCCGATTGTTTCCTTTTCCGTCCACTCAGGCTATTCGTCGGTTTTGCGCACTATATACCTATGTATCTGCAAGTGCGCAAATGGTTTGTATACATAGATTGTACGTTTTTTTATGCTCCTGTCTGGAAACTTCGATGCATTTTTTAGGGTTGTTAACTTCATCCTTTTAAATGTATACTCCTTTTCTTTTACCGGATTTTGCAGGTTTTCTTTGGAATTGATGGAATCGTATCATTATCCGATCCACGATTTCTTCACATTTATGGTGAATAATAATTTTTTTTTAATCCGAGCAACGTTGTGAGCCTTGAGAACTTTAGATAAGTTTTTTGATAGTATATATATATATATATATATATATATATATATATATATATATATAACCACGATGTGGGCAAATAAGAGAATTAAAAAACTAAATATAAAAAAGTTTTATGGTTTGGAGCTATATGAAGTCTAGCTATAAGCATAAAAAGTCGTTACGTTATTAAAAACCCAGTTATATAGTATATATATATATATATATATATATATATATATATATATATATATATGTATATATACTTTAAAATAACTAACTGTACCATTGAGATACAAAATATATTTAATCAATCTCAAAGTTTTAGCACGATTGTTCTATTTACATGTATTCACTTTACTAATCTATATATATAATAAAAAATTTTCATAAAATATGTGAATATGCATAATTATTGCTATACATATAGATAAAGAGATATCTCGTATCAAATGATACATATGAAAATGGTGAATGGTATATCGCTCATCGATGGTATTTATTATATTTTTCAAGGAGAAATTATACTCTTTTGATAAAGTAGACCTTGACCTCCTCTTTTATATATATACATATATATGTGTGTGTAGTATATTAAGGTAAGAAAATGACAATGCATATAAGTATGTCACGGAAAAGCTTTACAATAAAATATACAAGATTATACATATAGAAAAAACTGTCTAGATAAGTAAACGCACGCACACGCACGCACGCACGCACGCACGCACACAGAGACGCACAGACACAGACGCATGCTTATATATATGTTTATATTATATCCATATTCTCCAAATTAGAATCATTGAAAATCATTGCAATTCACGGAATGAGCATTGAAATGTAAGGAACAGCTAACTCCCGAATATCCACCGATAGTTGACTTTTAACTAGATTTCCGTATAATCTTTCGAAGAATCGCACTGATTTGCCTATTAGTTATAGTAATATAGATAAAGTACTAATATATGGATTTTGATATCTTTCATACATATAATCACATTTTTCTTTTAACTTTGCTCAAATCAGAAATTTGGTAGCAATTTCAAGTGATTATATATCTGTAGATCTATACATATATCACGACTATTACCATACTCACTTGCATCCATTTAGATCGATTTAAGATTGCCCAATCGGTGATCAATAAGTATATTAATCAAATTTTATAATAAGATATGATAACATATAAATAACACTGTTAATATGTTTATCTGAGTAGTTTACAATGACACATATTAGCATGTATTACATGCAAGATATTTGATAATTCATATGTCGTTTTTTAAATATATATATATATAGGCAAAGTACTTAATACTCGAACACTTTTAGAAACATAACGTTTTTAAACCTTAATTCCATTATGAATATTTTCTGTTTTTATAACTGTACTATTTTTAATATAATATTTCGATATTTTTACACTATTTAAAAATAATTATATGATAACTTACAGAAAAAATATAATAGTGTTGTAAAAAATATTTCATTCTCATAGTACTTAGACAGGACTTTTGGTTTTCCCCCTATACTCGAAGACATATTATTTACATGCCGAATATTTATTACCGACCCTGAATTCAAATAAAGAATTAATTATTAAAATTAATTATTATTAATTATTAATTAGTAAAAATGAAACAAATAAAATAGTTTTCTTAAATATAATTTTATTGAACATAACCGGCGAAAAGAGAAAACTCATATTTACAAACATATGTCCATGTAGGGAACGTACGTGCAAATGAAATAGGTAAACTCGTTCGAGAATAAATGCATAAAATAAAAGATAAAAAAGTAGAACCTATAACCGAATATCTATTCTCAACTAATTAAAGTTTGTAATCATTAAAAACAAATGGATTCTATTAATTATGATACTACTATTTAGATACACTTGGTTTTTAGTACGAAATAGTTTCTTCATGGTTTTTATTAACGTCGAAGGTCATTACAATTAATGTGATTAATTGTACGGAAAGTGAAAACGATGGAATTTTATTTCGACCCTTTCCGAACCCCAACGAACACTAGTACAATTCATTTCGCGACAAAAAGTAATCCAATTTACTATTAACGACAAAAAATAGCGCATTTCCCGACGAGACAGTAGATTACTGATACCATCCGATGTTACCCTACAGTCTACTACTTGCAATTTGCGGGATTACTAACTATAAGTTGAGATGTTCTATACTTGAATAAGTTCTTTATATCGCACGTTATTTCAGCCTAAGTGCTTATGAAACTGCTAAAAATGGTAAGAATTCATTTGTCCTAAATAATTAAAAGTTTGAGAAACACTGGATTCATTGAGGATCGTGCATTTGTGTTTAATTACGAAGTAAAATATTAATAATATTCACAATTAACTCTTGCTTGATTATATATGTATAATTCGATCAATCAAAAAATTGAAATAGTCCATTCGATGTATAGAAATTATTTCCATAACTAATAACATCTTGCAACTTTATGTCAAATAAGAAAAAAATGGTTAAATTAGATTGCTATGTAAATACATCGACTTAGATACAATAATAAATTGGGTGCAAAATAGAAATTCAATATATCCATATAAAATTAGGGAACTATATTTGTAAATGAAAACTAATTTTAAAATAAAAAAAATAACTCCAGTTAAAAAGAAACATTGATATATATCTAATGAATATTTTTCAAATTGCAATTTTCATTCAAAATATGTACAATTTAGAAAAAAAAATTTAATTGACCATTTTTAGCAATAAAAACTATTGTTTAGGTTTATTAATGTTTTAAAATTATCGTAAATTTTACTTAAAATTATATATATTTACTGAGAACAATAAACTACTTGATTTTATTAAAAAATATTGAAAAATGTTAAAAATCGATCAAATTTAAGGTTTCAATACGATACTTTTGAACGCATTAAAAATTTTTTTTTACGAAAAATATCTAACCACCATGAAAGTCGTATGATATTTTGTATTGAAGAAAACTTTTGAAACCAAATTCATACTTACTTTCGCTATTAACTTAGGTTTGAATGAAATTACAAGAAAGTTAAATACTAATTTCTTTACATTCTGAAGAAGAAAAAACGAAAAATGCAACTGTGTTATTTATTGTATCGATCGATTACTGAAATGTCGCAGCAACGGCAATTATTAGAACGAAATCTCATGTTGGAATGACGAAAAGTAAATTGCCCATCTTATGGAATATGGATCTGGCGTTATGAATCTATTAAAACTACAGCTTTATAAATTTATATAAACAATTTGTGCAAAATTTTGGAAGACTTTACTTCCCGGGAGTACAGTACACGTAATTAGGGTATTTTATCCAACATGTGTAAGAAAAATAATTTTATGATTGTAAAATTTTGAATAGTGTTAATCTTCTACGCAAACAAATAGACTGTGTTAATTATCAACGCCGAGTTAAGGTTCATGCGATTTTTCTATACAAAGTAATGGAATGAATTAGTTTTCGACGCAAGATTAAAAATTACACTATAGTCTTCCACGCAATAATATATGAAAGGTATTGTTAGTTTTTGATCCCGAAATTGAAACGTAGTTCATATACGGCTAGATATCATGATGTAACTAAAGTAATTTTAATATGATTACTGAAAGGTAAACGTTTCAAATTCCGATCCGTTAGTGCAATGAATCATCTAAGTAAATAACATTACTTATTATTCTATTATTTATGGCATTCGCAAGTCTATAATAATTTTAATTTTTGTCACTGTCCGAGTACTGGATCCACTTTCTGCTCTGCCTGATAAGGTTGTGATTATCAACTACGAAAACTTTTACTTATTTCTACTATAATTGTATTGTCGTGCTCAGTGACGTGTGTATCAGGCCCTTGACGGATCGCAAAAATTGGCCTTTTTTGATAATTTAGAATAGGTAAAAATTTCCTGATATATCGTCAGCGGGTAAGAAGTTCTGAAATTGTCCTGAAGCAAAAATCAAAATAACTGAATTTCACGTTGTAGTGAATTGACAAGTATACTTTTTACGCCCTAAAAATAAAGCGCTACATTAGTTTTTAAACGTATACTGTCCCTTAAAATAGTTTCATAATAATATACTTTGTAAAATATGTATGATCCTTTTTTATTTTGTGCACTGCAAACACTGTAATAGGGTGTAAAAATGTCTTTTTAATGACGGTGCCGCATAAATAATAAAAAGTTATTGCACAAAACTTGTCTCGAAAGTACCGTTAAATTTGCGCAATGAAATTAACCTTATAGTAATTGCATTCATACTGAGCAAAATACTTTTGGTGTGTGAATTTTAAAATCGGTATATCGACTTCTACAAGAGCTTTTCATTAATTTAATCATTTTATTATAATTTTTAAATATCTTCATCTACTATTTTTAAATATCTATATCTTTTAATAGAATTAATCAAAACAAACCGTTTTTATTACAATTACGAATACACGTTGCGAATAGTAAAAATAGTAAAACACAGATTTGACATCTGCTTTTGAGTCATTATTATACCTACTTTATATATCAATTTACTTATATAAAGATTGTTTAAGACTGATTATAGTCGTGCTCTACACTATCCGTTTCAACCCCTAGTCAAATCTGAACAATTTAATACAGAACATAATAATAATAATTAATTGATCAAAAATATATAGACATCGTGCCAGTATTGAGGTATTTAAAAATGAAAAATACATCTATCTGTATAAGGTTCCTGGTACGAGCCGCGCTCAGTGCCGAGCCGCCTCATCGTCCTTATGGGCCTGCTCGCGACCCTGAGCCTCTACACAGCGTACACGGCCAACATCGTCGCCCTCCTCCAGTCGACGACCACCTCGATCCGAACGCTGCGCGAGCTCCTCGACAGTCCCCTGCACCTGGCGGCCCACGACAACGTATTCGCCCGCCACTACTTCGGCTCGTTCAAGGACCCGGTGCGCCGCGCCATCTTCGAGGAGCGCATCGAGCCGCGGGGCGCTCGCAAAGCCGCCAACTGGCTCGAGATCGAGGACGGGATCGAGCGCATCAGGCACGGCTACTTCGCGTTCCACGTCGAGCCCGGCTGCGCTTACAAGATCATCCAGGCGACGTACGAGGAGGACGAGAAGTGCGGCTTCCAGGAGATCGACTACCTCAACGTGTTCGATCCTTACTTCATCGTGAGGAGGAGGTCCCCCTATTTGGAACTATTCAGGATTGGGTAGGTCGTATACCAAGTATATGAGAAGAGTTTCATAATTTAGTTCATACAATGGAATATCCAGAAAACTCGACTGACAGATTCCATTCCTATTTTTTAACTCATGGTGTATTTTGAGAATAACTTTGATTTACAAAATAATCAGTTCAAGCGAGAATACAATGAAGAGGAACATATTTCAGGAATTCAAAGAAACTAATCGAATAACTGATCAAATTATGGATCTAATTATATTTTCATACATTTTAGATATGTATTTCTGATGTATTTATACAAATCAAAATGATTTGTATAAAGTGTCCTTTATATCCAATAGACTCAAAGTGTCATTGTGGTTCTGGTCCATTGGAAGTACATCCAAAGATCAATTCATTACATGAAATACATCAGAATGACGGTGCTGAAAAGATATTGAACACATGCATATCCAACGTATCATTCAAAAGTATAGAATTAAAATAATCAATAAAACTGTGAGGGGTGTGTAAACAATAGGCCTTATTATCATATGCACTGACTGAGGTCCTGGATCCAAAATGAAGTCATTTATTTCAAACGTTGACTTTTAATTTTTTTTTTTAAATTATTTATTTTTTTAAATGCTCTAGTGTATTAGTCAGAATGGGACATTCTATATATTAGGTATTTTTTATTGCCTTCTAGGGGATTCGATTTTCAATCAATAGAACAGTATTTTCAAGGATACTCTATCTTGAATTTTCGAAAAATTCATTTCCATTAGAATTTTATTTATCAAAGGCTATTATATGTTATCGCAGATAAAGATCAAAAGCATATTTAATAATTTTTCTTGTATTAGAAGGCTGTCTCTTTGTCCTATTAGATAATAATATTCTAGAAAATTATACGGAAATTTTTATTTATAAAACGTTATATCCTTGATGTATAAGTGAAAGTATATTTGTTTTCAAGTAAGTAATAGAATATTTATTAATTTGTTTAATTACTTTTTAATATTGAACGATGAATTGGATTTTTTTGTAAGTTGTACAATTATATTTTATACAGAATAATGTATAATTCAAAAAATTCACCATGGCCTCGCGTTTATTTTATTATAATATCATAATTATTACAGCTAATAGAGATGTGCTCCAAGAGAATGTCACATAGATTTTATATATTTTTTAAATATTTAGAAAACAATTATAGAACAATCCAACAAAAAAATTTTTATTTAAATTTTTAATACAACGCACTGAACTGCAACGTCGATTATAATCGTCTGAATATCAAAATAGTAAATATATACATTCTATATGTTTTACATACCGTTAGTCTTGATATTTATTATATCCGTCCCACTATTTTGGGAAAGATTTAATACAGAAGAACTATGCACGAAAACTTATTTTTATAAAAGAAATGTGTATACTATAAGAGTTTGTACAGAGAAAAATAAGATTTATTGCTAAGTTGTCACTTTGGAATCTAATAGAAATATTTTCAAGATGCAGTCGACAGATCTACGTAGAGAATAACTATAATACGAACTCTTGTACGCAATATAATTTATAATTTAGTTTTAATTTGCTCTAGCTTATAATATCTAGTAGAAAAACTCCACTTATAGAAAATTATGTAGTCTTTAAAATCAGTTAATTTTTTACTGAATTTCTCAGTGACGCGAAACGGTTATTTTCCACGCACAGCAGTAACTGCTACATGCGACTGTCCAGTCAGTATCCAAAACAACCTGGATTCTCTGAATCTCTTACAAGTGACAAAAATGGATGACCTTTAGTATATTATTGATATATAAATTTGGATGAAATTTAATTAGCAATGAAAAACAATGAACCTGCAATGCATGCAATGAATGCAACGAAAAATTCATTTAAAAAGTTAATAATCTGTATATATAACGAATTAAAAATAATATAAATAATTATATATATAGAGTCGTTTTGCTTTTAATCGAGGCATTTGAATATCTCGTAATCTATGCAAGTAAAATAAAAAAGGTCCAAACAAAATTTGAAAGGAATAACGTTGGTCACCCATTGATACCAATGACTTTGATTTTGAAAAATATTTCCATGGTGGGAAGGTCAAAGTGATTTTTTTTAAGGAAACTCCTACTTTTGACTCCTAGTTATGGAACGAGGAGAAAAATTCCCACAAATCAGATTAAATGCGTCTAATATGTCCTGAAATGTTTGGCTTTTTAGATATATGTGTTACTTGTTATCGGTAAAGCTTTTCTACTTCCGCAGTTTGACTATACTAAATGTACCTAACTAATTCAATTATAAGTAGCTGAAAATTTACGCATTTCTTTTTTAGTCTAAAGTTTCAAAAATACTGGTTCTCTTTTAAGAAAATCATCCTCACCTTACTATAACCTTGAAAATAGACTTTAAGGTCAAGGCCGTTAGAACCATTCGATGGTTTCCTCTGTTTTGTTTAAGCTTTTTAACCATTTTTCTCCATCTTGTTTAGATATCGAGAAATACAGATACGTCGAATAAAACGAATTACTTGGTTATATCTATGAACTTCGCTTAAAAATAGTGCAAACAAGTATTTTTTTTTAATCAGTATTCATCTATGAATGAGTCAGTGAATATATTCACTGATTCTCAATGAGGTTGCCTTTGTAGTATTTCAAGAGATAATTTTATGCACAGTTCGTTAGTGCACATTACATATATATATATATATATATATATATATATATATATATATATATATATATAATTCAGTGTAGAGAATGTAAAGGTATATACTGTGTACGAAAATACATGATATGCATCAGAAATATCGTATTCAATACCAATAAACGCATCACATAGATCCATATTCGTCATCGGTTTCTTTTACAAATTCATTAAAAAGTCATTCGTGCTTAAGCTTCAATGTTTTGCTCTTTATATATATATATATATATATATATATATATATATATATATATATATATTAACTGTGCTCACGCCCCGCGCTCCGAGGATTTCTACTGCATCAGAGGAACGGCAAAAAAAACGCGTTCAATCAATTGCGCAATTCTGCGCGGTCAGCTCAACTATTATATTACACCTACATATGCACAGATTCATATCTATTATCTTATGCAGCATACATTGCATATTGTACGCCAGGTGGATGACTCATCGCACAAAAATCTCGTCTATTTGCCGCCACGCGTCTCCCGATCGGGTTGTTGCCCTGACCCAGTAAAATTGCCCAACATTATATATAGGGCGCAGAATGACATACTTCCGTTACACAAACGCGCGCGCGCGCACACACACACACATACACACACAATAAAATCTATACTATGTCAACAAACGTTTGTTTATAATATATGCCTTATTCTCGAACCGCGGTGCAGGGCCCTGCGGCTCCACGAAACAGGACTGAGAACGCGCGACATCGACCGTCTTTACACGAAGAAGCCGATCTGCGGCTCGGCCCGACGCTTCCTCAGCGTCGGCCTGGCCGAGAGCTACGGGGCCTTCCTGGCTCTGCTCTACGGGCTGGGCCTAGCCCTCGCCGTCCTATTCCTCGAGATCGGCCTCGCCAAGGTGTACGTATGTTATATACTTGTACACGTATATTTTTTATGTATTATCATGATACAACTTAAATAATATACATCGAAAATGATGCGCTGAAAAATATTACCAATATAGAGTAAATATTACATGAGTCAAGAAATTTATGCGATTGGATTGTACCAAGTGAATATTTTCTGTAATCAAGTAATCGCATATATTTGGATCAATTAATTATTTACTAACATAAATCTAAACTTTCAAAGGAATAAAAAATAAATTTAGGAACTTAATGCATAATTTCTTTGATTACATCAGTCACAAAAATTCTTCAAATCATACAATATGAGTCAGATGCCCGTCAATCTTTTCCACTGAATAGGTGTCTGACATCATAAATTAAATGAATATTTTTTGGTATTAAGCAAATATTTCTTTGATGCAAAAACTGCTGATTTAAAATCATGAAAATAATTTCTTCGATTTGCAATCTCATATTATAAATTGCAGAATATAAAATATAGAAATTTTGCAGTTTCCTTGTGAACTTCGGTTTTTTTTTAAATCCTGGTAAAAAGGTTTAAAAGTAAAATTTTTTCCATTGGTAACAACAAAAATTCTTTTAAAAAATGTTAATGTTCCTTTAAGAAAGTTTTCAAAAAAGAGTAAAAAAATAATAAAAATTTTGATTTTGATCTCAAAACTTCTACAACTTTCACGAGCGTTTTTGGAAACTGTTTTGAAAATGAAAAAAAAGATGATAAAGTTGGAAGTAGAACATTATTTTAGATATCAAGAGTAATACGTGTTTAACTTTCAAATCCTTTATTAAAAACTGCTGAAAAAGAATCGCGGAAGTACGTGAAAATTACGAAACGTTCCAAATTTTTAGATTAAATACAAAATGTTTGTCAATTCTTAATATCTTTTGAAAAATAATAGAACGATGTTTTTTATAAATTAAAGGAAAGAAATTAGAGATTGAGACTTTTTGTTCAGAATTATTTATTACCAAATTTTGAGAATAAAAATTTTTTTTTTCCTTTCAAAAAATCATAGATTGACGCTTTATATTGAATGAAACGAAGGGAAACTTATATATACTTTTCAACTTTTTAAAATTTAAAAAGAAAACCTTAGAAATCTATGCAAATGGTGAAATATTGCAAATTTTGAAATTCTAAGCAAGATTTTTTTTTTGACAGGAAAATCGTAGCGGGAAATCGTTTTTTACAAATCAAGAGTTAAGAGCTAAGAATTGGAGTGTAAATTACACAACTTTTCCTAACAGTTAAAACGTGATCCATATTTTCATACGGTAGCGTAATATCGGATTAGCTGATCGAAAATTTGCTGAAATTATTATAACACGTATAAAGTCTTTTCGCTATTATAGAAAACAAAAATTAATACACACACACATACATACACACACACATACACACGCACACATCATTACGTTAAGCGACGTTTGAAAACTGAGTATAATCGACTGCAGAATTGAATAATTTATTAGCGCTTACTAGCTGACTAGTTAATGTTGTTGCACAGTGCAGAATGTGTATAATAGTATATAGGAGTAGGTCTACCGAATGAGCATCATAAACCAATAATCAAGCCTCCCGTCGTAATAGGAGATTAAGATGCATTTTTGCGATGCGAGGTTTATCGTAGATAGTAGATAAATAGCTGAATATATATATATATATATATATATATATATATATATATATATATATGAAGCTTATGATACGACTCCCTTTCATGACAAATCACACGCGCGTATCGCAATAAATCGGCGTTAGCGATCAACGCTTTTCGCACTAATATACGCAAGGAGCAATTTAGTTTCCGTGTTCTCTTAAGTCTTGAGTCATAATAAAATATTCAACAATATTGTATAATTTTATAAAGTGCCCGCAAATAAAATCTTCAATATATACAAGTATCAAGTTTATCCGTTATTTTCGAGTAACAAAATTAACAAAATATACATATATCATTCATTATAACTCATCGGCATTGAAAATCTAAAGATCTAACAATATTATGCTTATTTTATTTACTGCGGTGAAAAAATTAATTGATTCAAATAACAACTAATAAAATATATTAATTTGAAATAAGGAAGTTTTTATACCTATTTATTTGAAATAACTATAACAATTGTTCTTGTTTTTTTATTAAATCCTTTTTTTCAATAAAAAATTTTTATTTATTTCGAATAAACATTTTATTGACCGAGTAGGACTAAATATAATTATTTGATACGGTTAATTTTTTTCCCAGACGGTACGCCGGAATAAATGTAGAAATAAAAATTTTTCGAAATCTGTTTGTTCAGAGCGCGGAAAAATTGTAGCTTGCTTTATTGAGTCATTCTGGTAAATAAGGTCGGCTGTATGTGTATCGTTGTAATCGAGCGAGAGAAAAAAGTAAAACTTGGAAAAATATAACTGATTTGTATTTATAAGAATAAATATCTAAATATCAAGATTCGTATAATATAATTTATATATATATATATATATATATATATATATATATATATATATATATATAATGTATAATTTTGCGGTGGGTGAAAGGCTTAAAAGAAAAGCAGCATTTTTTACTAAAATAATAAATCGGATCAAACTCGACGTTCTCTTGCCTCGAACTTTTTTCACTCCTCCTCTAGATTAAGATTAAAATCCATTTTATACCGCCGTTTGGCGAACTGCTGCTGCTCGTCAAGTCGTTTCCCAAAACAAAATTTCGTTCTGTTGTTGCGAAATAAAAAAAAAGTTTATTCATTCACGAACTACTATGTATTGTTTGTAAAATACAAAAATTTCATTTAGAACAATCAAAAATAGGATTGCCTATACATATCATTATAAAATATATCAAATTTTTCTCTGTTCGCAGGGGAATCCGCTGCAAAACATCAACGCCATGATCAGAAGCGAGGCGACAGTGGCAACTCTTATAATCTCTTCATTCACGATGGATTAAGTATATTGTATGAGCAAGTGTCTAACTATCCCACCGGCATAGATACCCTTATACGTACCCTCTGCATTACCACTTAGGTAAATTTAGGGTATTTTTCGACATATATATATATATATATATATATATATATATATATATATATATAAACTGCGTCGATTTTTCCGGATTTTTCCTCTAAAAATAATAATTGCTGACTATGAACAGTGCGCGATAAGGTTAATTGTTATTGTCGTGGAAGCGACTGCACACGTGCCCGTCACCGGCTTCTCACGCCCGGTAAACACTCGATCGTAGGAGCTGCGTGCGACACAGCGCGCGCGCGCCCGCGAGCGTCTCCCCTCCTTCCCCCCCTCCCCCTCCCGACGCGATCGCGGCTTGTACAAGAAAAGACGCGCCGAACCGCGATATGTATTTTTCTGTGTGAATTCGAAGATAAATATATATATATATATATATATATATATATATATATATATATATATATCGAATTATTTTTCCAAATAAAGCTTCTATTTGAAATGTTCAATTTTCAGTTTTTTTCAAATATATTTTACTCGATCGAATATCAAAAATGGTTGCATTCATATTTCAAAATTTGAGTTATAGCCATTACATTCGGGTATAAAAGTCGCCGGTCACAGAAAATTAACTAATTAAGTAATGATTATTCTAAGTATTCGATACGTTTTAAAACAATTGAATTGTACTTCTGTCGACTGCCCATATACAAATTAATAAATATTTTTTATTGGTCTTACAGTCCAATCAATTTCAACCAAAAATAAAATAAAATAAAAATAAAAATAAAATAAAAATAAAAAATAAAAATAATAATAAAAAATAAAAAATAAGAAATAAAAATAAAAAATAATAAAAATAAAAATAAAAATTAAAAATAAAAATTAAATTAAAAATTAAATTAAAATGATAATGACAGTCAGACTGTCCTTGTTTACATTCACCCCCGTAGACTAATCTGAAAATAAAATATTAGCTGAAAAAATTCTTTGTTAGTAAAGTGCAGTCTGACTGTCCCCAACACCCTTATTTTTATTTTATTTTATTTTTGGTTGAAATTGATTGGACTGTAAGACCAATAAAAAATATTTATTAATTCGATACGTTTTGACTTGTTAATCACATAAGTTATATAGCAATCTCATATTTTATTACATATATAGTATAGATTTTAGTTTAAAAACAAAAAATTGCGCAAATGAGAATAAAAATACGGAAAATTTAAATATTTTGAATTATCTTTCACATTCATTGTTTATATATATATATCTACACGTATATGCATTTATTTCAATAAGGACAATCGACAAGTTTTATTTTCCATAGTAAAAATTCATTTTGTATGGATGCTATAAATAAGATTAATTATAGATATTCTGCGCAGAAAATGAAAATTGTTGTATCATATATATTACGTGATCTGGATCTTTCAATGATTTATATATATATATATATATATATATATATATATATATATATATAGCAATGAATGAGCTTCTTTGCTTTTTCAGTAAGATTACATTAGACCCCAGCTCTTGCACATGCGCTCGAATGGATAGAGATTCGCCTGGAAATGTTACCATACCTGTGTGACAGTATATATCTATATGATAATCTGCGTTATTATCCGGATTATTTGCATCTGCTCTGCGTATACGATGAGTAATGCCGTAATATCTTTCAACGCAACGTCTTAGTCTACCCTGTTTTCCTCTTCTTGGCATTTTTTAGGGGGGATTATTAAAAAAAAAGTCATATTTTATACTCATTTCTCCTGCACTATCTTCATACAAGGCATCTGTTGAAAGTAACCGATTGCGAAAATAAAAGATTCTTGGAATGATGGATAAGAATTATAAAACTGGATGAAATAATATATATATAAAATTATATATATATATATATATATATATATATATATATATATATATATACACTAAAAATAAGAAGGATATCGACCATTTGCCGAGCAAAACAATTTTATAAACTTGCCAGTTTTCTATATACAAAGTAATAAGATTACCAAAAGTATTGTTAAACTTGGAAGTTTCCAATAATCAAAAATTAAGAGAAAATTAAATATACACACACCGTCGATATTTATAAATGAAAAATATTTTTAAAACAATACAATATTGTCATAAGTGCGTGCGCGCTCACACACACACACACCATGAATGTATATATGTATATGTATAAATGAGTATTACAAAACTAATTATAGAAATAGTTTGCTGCGTATAAAAAGTAATGGTCAGTTCATACACATTAAAGGTGTGTTTTCATAACAAAAACCGGATACAATTATATATAATTACGGCAATTCGACTGAAGATTTGAATACTGAATTAATAAAATTTTTCTATTACTGTAATTAAACATATACATTATATGATTTGTGTATATATATGTATATATATATATATATATATATATATATATATATATATATATACACGATATATAAGAGTAAAAATTTTGAAAATATAAACAATAAAATTTAGACAAGCTGTCCTCTCTATTTATTTAGAAATGTAGAAATGAAACAAATCATTTCAGAAAAATGCGTTTGAAATTATTTTTTTTGTCATATAAAATTTTTTATGTACAGCATATTTTAACGTATTCGTTATTTTCTGGTGTTTGAATGAAATAAATGGCCAATTTAACGCCAAATTTAACAATGTAATAGTCAGAACTTTTACTGTCTAATGTGTATATAATAAAATTTCATTGAAGATATAATATATAAAATATAGAATAATTAAGTATTTAAATATTTCAAACATTAATAAATAAGTAAGGTGAAATGTTTTTATATTACTTTTTGAAATTGAATAACTTAAAGAAACATATATTTCAACCTTAATAATATTAATAGCTTTTTTATAATAATTGAAAACACGCACACACACGCACGCGCACATTCGCTTGCATAACTTGTATTTAGGAAATATGATGATATTGAATACACATTTATAAAAAAATTATAAATACAACTAGATTTTGCCATATTTCTGGTTAATCAAAACATTCTATATAGTTATATGCATACATACACACACACACACACACACACACACACACACACACACACACACACACACACACACACACACACACACACACACACACACACACACACACACACACACACACACACACACACACACACACACACACACACACACACACATGATAAAATTACATATGGAAATGCGAATATGAGGAAGTCAGCATTTTTGTACACGCATGATACTTTTTTACTTGCCTAGAAAATCCTCTCCGCTGTAATAATAGTAATTTAATCGATGGATTTGCGTATTTCTAAATTCAGACCTTAAAGCCTTTCGTTTCTTGTATAACTTTTGTTCTACATGTATGAAGCAGCAAATGAAGCAGTCAAAAAACAATTTAATAAATGCAACAGAGCAAATAAAATCTTTAAATTTTCAAACCTTCGTCAGAAAAATATCCGAAATTATTCTTTTCATTAATGTACTGTGTTGGAAGTGGATGCTCCGAAAACGGTGGTAATTCCCAGAAGAATCGTATCCTCGCGATTACGTTACAGGGTTATAATTGTTAAAGTTGGGTCGCGGATATAGCATTTCATTCCAGGGTTACTGAACTGTACTCATCGCGCGTATGAGGAAAACGTCGGTGCCCCTTCTTTCTTTCAAAATAGGCTTAGTCAGAAGAATTCTATTAAATTGATGCACTGCAGAACAAACATAAATAAAGAACCACTTTATAATGAATAATTTATAAAATGATACTGACCACTGTCATTGCTGCTAGTTAAATTTAATTTACACTTACAAAGCAATGATCTATTTCTTTACAACTAATATGTTAATTTTTAGCATACTAGTAAAAGACAACGACTAAAAACTAATGCTGTTATCATAAGAAAAAAAAGATAAAAATAAATGAATAGGATGAAAAACAGTCGTGTGTATGTGCCGTAAATGTTTATATGTATGGAAATGTGGTTGTATGTATCAGTGGAAGATTGGAATAATATTACTGTTACTATTAATTTATTGCAATATGTTTGTTGTATTTATATTGTAACATAGTTTTTTTCTCTAAATCAGCAAGTTAGTATTTTTATTAGATAGAAAAAGCTATTTTTTCATTTATCATCATCAATTATTCAAATATAAATATTTTAATATATTTACGTTTGCATAAGCATTATTTATGATGTTATTTGTGTCACCTCGATTAATATTGTGATGAATTAATAATTAGTGAATTGTTAGTATGACGAAAGTACTCAATGTAGTTTCTTATGATTTATATAATGAATATGTAAATTCTTATTATATTTATAGTTTATAGAGATCTATAAACTTACTTAAAGATCTATATTACTTACTCATCTTTCGTTTGGATCGATATAATATCGATTATTTTTATGGCATTATTATAGTATGATTATAGGTTATCATAAATTACATTCATTTGATTGGCAATTGATTAACATTAGGGCTTACGTTAAATCAAATTTACTATCTATAAGTGAACATAGAGATCTGATTAATCTTACATGTAAAGCTTTTTGAAGATAATATTAGTTTTTTGAATTTATGATTCTACATATGAGCGAAGTCTGAGAAGGTCATAAAAAATGATGCCTATAAGTATTTAATTTGCATTTTATTCATAATTATTGGATCTCGTTTTCAGAGCTGTATGAAATATATACCCAGGTAACAATAATATTTTATCATATGTCAAATGATAGACATTTCAAAGCTTATTTTAATGATCTTCGATAGCAATTCACTCGTGCCTTGTTTTTTGAGTAAATTAAAAAAGCCTTGGGTGCAAATCTCATCTTTGAGATCAATTTGCCTAGCCTAAATTACATTACGTTTACATTTGATATATGTCAAAGCAATTGAGTACCATACTTGGGTGAATTACTTCACACAGCCCGAGTCAATTAGTTTGAATCTATACCAATGATTTTTAATGGATCTAGAGGTCTTGATAACAATAGAGTTTCTAAAAATTATTGTCTCATACTTGTTGGATTTAAAGAGTATGGTTTTAGTTTTCATAGTTACACACACACACACACACACACACACACACACACACACACACACACACACACACACACACACACATCACACATCACACATCACACGACCACATGACAATTGAGCGAATTAACGAAATTATAATTGACTGAGATTTTACGTCAATATGTTAATAGCTCAAGTAGAAAGTTTGAAAAATAGGGTAAAATTATTAACACAGACAAGTATAATGGTGTGTAATCTAATCTAATCTCCTATGGTCTGTAATCGGCATTTTAAACGCGTATATAATTGAATGGTGTTTTTTTAAATCCGAATGAATTATTTTAAATTTCATTATTTTCTGAACAGAATGGCCTAATTTGTTTATTTATTAGTTTATCAAATAATTTGCCTTCTACTGGTAATATAGGCGTACAGGACTTAGGTTATTCTGCCATGCTCTTTAATTCTTTTAGAATAATTAACCTATTGGCCTTTTTCCATTTTTTTTTGGGATAGGGATTTCAATTCTGAATAGGAATATTAAAAATAATTGTACGCATTTTTATTATTTTACTGGAAAGGTTTTTCATAACTATATTATAGGAATCTCCTTTAATCCATATGAATTTTTATTTTTCATACGCTAGCATTACATTAATTATGTGAATATATATATACACACGTTGTTTATATAGCAATTTATAGATTTATTATATTTCGATAATTTCACACCATCGCTGCTGATGCATAACGTTCAACTGAAATTTCCCTCAGAGATAACGATGATATTTCCTAAATTTTATGATTTTTCGTAATTGTGTAAAAAGTACACAACTGTAACCTCTTTTTCCATCGGCTAAAAATAAAACACTCTTTTCGTCGAAAACAGTGGTTACGTACAATGTATTCACTTCACAAATTTCTACCAAATCTCCAGGAAAAAGTCTTACTAATTTTATTACATATGTATACAATGATAAAATAAATTTTGCCTCTTTCGTTTATAAGCATTATTTGCTTTCCCAACTAATGTACAATCCATATATATGTACGCGGCATACGCTAAATTTGTTGTCTCGAGGTCTGATTATTTTCGTCACGGTTATTCCATTCATTTTTAATAAATGTCATAGTTTAAGAGTATAATACTAAAATTAGATGTACAAATGAAAATACAGGCATGTGTTACATCCATATGGACAGTGTACTATACATTTATATGGGCAGTCGACTGAGAATCACGTTTATAAAAAGAAATATTTAGCTAACATATATATATATATATATATATATATATATATATATATATATATATATATATTCAAGTATAGGGCTTATGAAATTTATTTATCCTTGTATAGCTAATGCACTTACTTTCAAATTAAACCGGAAATGTTTTTCCAAATTTCGTACCGATTTCGTCAGAATTTTTTTATTGCCTCATATTGTATTCATAGACCTTAGCAGAAATAACTTGAATTCCTGGTAGGATATTATTTTATTTTTGCATCAGCATTCGTAAAACTCAAGGTTCAGTAGTTTAACAGTAGATTGCATTTTTTAAGGTTTTTCTTCATTCAGTCAATGATTCAGTTTAATATCGTTTACAATATTCTCAATTGCAGTAGTTAAATTTATTCTAACTTAGAACTACGGTAGGCAACAGTCGATTGAGTGTATATAAAAAAATGTTAATAACAATAAAGAAAAATCGTAAAAGAATTAGCTATAATATATAAAAATAGATCGCTGTTTAAACGCAGTTACGAAAAATTGCTTGCATAATAAATAAATAAGCGACTACTAAGATAAATCATTCTTTGAATACACAGAAAACTTAACGATTGCTTGGCCACAGGCCTACACAACAAAGACTTCAGTTTATGTTTAAATTATGCGAACAATAAATTTATCAGTCGAAAAAGAGATAACAGCAACTATAATGAAAATTTAGTCAATTTTTGGTGAATACTTAGCAACATATATTTAGTATGATATGGGTATTCAACGATCAATATAATAAAGTATTATAGACTTCTTCCATATATATATATATATATATATATATATATATATATATATATATATATATATATATATTTCATTTGTTGTTTAAGTGAATGTCAAGATCTCGTATACATCAATCAACTCAAAAGAAATACAGAAATGAATAATGCTTATATGCATAACAATTATTTAATTTATAGTTTCTATTATTTACATGTTTATAACTTATATTGCTTGCCATTTATTTGTATATTTGAAAAGCATTTTTTGTTCTGTTGATTTCAATAAAAGCTAAAAACACTTTTTTTCTTTTGCGTATACTTAAGTTATAAGTAAGTCTTTTCAACGATGTAATTCGTCTTTTCATACTTGTTTTGCATGCGCGCAATTCTTGAATCCTAATTGTTCTAAATTTAAGAGGACGGTAAATTATTATAGTGAATCAAAATTATTATGACATATATAGCATTCACTAATTATATTTAAAACTTCGTTACAAATCTTGCTTTTAATCTATTAAATTTAAGTATGAAAATCAATATATAATTATTTAAAAGCTATATTATATATAAGTATATATTAATTGAAAACGAAATTCATAGGTCACCCAAATCTTTAAAAAAATATGTACCAATTCATCGTACATTGAACATTGGCAATTCATGAACATTAGAAAAAAATCTTTAGAGTGCAATAATTATGTAAAGTCTTATTTTTCTGTCTGATTATATATGCATGTGTCTCATCATCAAACCAGCTCATAAGTCTAAAAACACATCAATTGCTAATCCGTTTGACTTTAGATAATGATCAGTTTGAATTATACTTAGAAAAAAAAAATCAAGAAGCACGTTGGTTCCATGAAGCCGGCGAAATACAAATTATTTCATCTATTTTACTAGCTATGTTATTATGTAAATGCATTGACCACAAGAGATTTTACAATAAAGATGAAAATGTACGCGGTGAATTAATATTATTCATTTTTAAAGGTATTCGTATTATATTATTGTATATAAATATAAATTACAAATTAACAAAATCAATAGTCAAGAACATTTCGATTGTACTGGTATTAATTTTTTCAATTTTTTCATATTAGTTGTTTTTTCATGAAAATATGTTCTACTTCTATCTATTTTTATCTATTATTTTTATCGATCTTTTTCCAGCAGTTTAGCATTGTTATTTTGCAGCTGTAACATAGAAAATAGGTAGGATAGATTCCTAATTATATTATATGCAGACCGAGCCAAACCAAGCCATGATGTTATGCACATATAAGGCTGGATGTCTACTATAGAATACTTTGCCACTTAACGGCTAGCAGGGACGATGGGTATTTTCATCAGATATTGCGTACATCCCCTCTTTAGCAAACTTTTTAAAGCGACCCGAGTTATTCAGTACCGGGGATCAGGGATCAACAGTACCAGCCCCAACCACCAGATGCGCCCATTCAAATTTCGACTGACCTGAAAGAGGAGGATTCACCTACAGCGTATAAGGAGGGAGCGGAACCTCTCGTCGGTATCGCTTCTCGGCGGTTCTCCGCTAAGATCAAAGTGTAGTATCTGTTCTTATCAGCTTGATATCTGATACGCCCCTCATTGAGGGGCCAGAATATCGAACTGCTTTTTGGACATGGGTGGAGTGTCTGGAGCTTGCTCCGACTCTGCCGCGAGTCGACCTTGCATTGCAGTACCGCAAGGTAAGGCTCAATAAACAATTCAAAAAATAATTTTAACCTTTAAGTATGCAAATGTGCTGTAACTTTGGCAAATTTAATCTCATGTTGTAATTCAATAATTCAAAAAATAATTTTTGTAAAGCTGCTATTGATTCAGGTTTTAACTGTTCTAGCCAATTTTAAATCACTTATGTCGTTTAAAAATGTATTTTTTATATTGATTTTAAAATGATTATCTGGTAGCTTGTTAACATCAAAATTTGAGATGGTGACGTGAGATTGAAATGATACTCCCTCTAATACACGGCAGTATTACAGTATAATCTAACATAAGGCGCAATACCAAATTGTGTAAAAATAAATTAAATATTATATATTTGTAATTTTAAAGTAAAAATTACGATATGTTTATGTTTACAAATTTTACATTAATGTAAAAACCATTGCATTTTAGTGTATAACGATATTAATTCTAATTTTAATAAAATCAATTTAAGCAAAAAATTGCGCATCTTTAAACACTATCTATTGTTAATATTGAAATTTCAACAATATTATTGTGTCGGATTATACTTCGCACTACATGAAAAATCTGTTTGGATGCGTATGATACATAATTATACAATCTATGATATTGTATAAAATCTAAATACTGTATGGAAAAACTAGGTAAAATCCAAAATGTAACAATATTTTTAGACAAATGTTTTATTCCAAACATACAAGTCACAATAAAATTTGATTATTTATCAATTTTTCACTTATTGAATACAAATAATGAGTTCCTAAAAACATGAGATTCTATTAATGTAATAGTAAGTTGAATAATCCCATTCCTCTCTCCACTCTCCCATGAAGAATCATAAATATATAATTGTTGTGTAAGATTCAAGTATTTTGATTAGAAACAATTATAAAACCTTTTTTCTGTTTGCTTATTATTCTTAATTAAATAGTTCTGCCGTGAAGCATTAATTAAAAATAATAATAATAATAACTTTATGCGAATGCAATATATAAATTCTTGTGACTTGTATTTTTGGTGTTTTATTTAGATAAATTGCCGAAAACAATTTAACGGATAATAATTCTGGAAAAAATTGTATCTATATATATTTGAGCCACTGATTACGAATATCGTAGTAAAGAATGTCGACAAGAAGAATTTTAAGGTAAAAATCACGAAAATGCCATAAAAAGTATGGTTTTTTGTTTATCTTCAAAATTATGAAAAATTTAAAAAAAAATTGTAGAGCACGCTATAATACACCTTTTATGTCTTATATATTTTTCGGTACAGGATAGATTTCTGGAGAAAATTCGGCGATGGTGTTGTTATATTCGGTGAATCCCTCTCGGAATTTTTCTCCAAAAATGTTGCTTCTACCGAAAAAAGGGATTGAACAAAAAATATGTGTTTTGGTAAACTTTACAACTTTCGTTTCAATTAAACTTTTTGCTGATCCTGTGAGATAAATTCGAAAAATCAAAACTTTTATGGATTTTGCCACGAACATTCAATTTTCGTAAAATGTCACTTCGACATTCGTAGTCAGCGCCCAAGAAAACACGTAACTTCGTTGCATGGATAACATAAACAAATATCGCATTTTTACAGAGACCGCATTGAAAATTAAAAAATAACCATCTCTCGGTGCATGTATAGCATTAATAAAGATTGCACTTTTTTAATTTGCAATATTAATAAAATAAGTATCTTTCAAAGCCCCTTTGATAGCGCTTGACATCCATGCAAACCTATTTTTTTTCTTCAAAATTGATCACATTTACAAAATGAATGCAAAGAACGTATAAAAAATATATTATAGCGTATTCTCTAATTTTTCTTGGGCACATTTTTTAAACATGTTTTTCTGGGGTTTTCGTGGTTTTTACCATGAAATTCTTCGTGTCGCCAATTTTCTCTATGATATTTTTAACAAGCCACTCAAAACACATATAGGTATGATTTTGTTCGTAATTTTTATCTATTTGTTCTTTTAGGAAGTACATACTTTTATTTTATATGTTAAATAAACTAAGCAATTGTAAATTCAAATAATTATTTTTTCAAAGCTGCATCCAATGGTCAGAATCATATGTTTAGTAAAATAAACAATTAAAATTTTCGATTCACTTCAAAAGTAAATAAAATATATTTTTCAAAAAATTATACAAAAAATGTACAAAAATTATACAAAAAATATATTTTCAAAAAATTAAAGTATTTTCGCACTATCGATGAAGTCGATTTTTTAGAGTACGTCCCATTGTCCGATAAAAGCCGATAAAAATGAGTGTACCTATATGGGCTTTATATATATATTTATCGAATTATTATCTAAAATCTTATGTAGTTGCACATTTTCCACCTAAATTCTTCTGCAGTTCAGTGAAATATATAAAAAACTTGATAAGTGAAGATATTACTGTTTTATATCTTATAATCAAAAAGTTGCTTTTCATTGTAATGATTATATATTAAATTTTTACTTACATTACTCATTATAACATGCTAGAAGTTTCTTATAAATTTTAATGGAAAATTTTTTACATTTAAAGAAATTCTGACTTATTGTTAAAAACAAGTTATCCAGATGTGTTTCATATTCAATTTCCAAGCAGATCATTGCAGATAAATATTTTATTAACTTGTATTAGTATATCCATACCTGACACAACTTAAATTTGTAAAATCCCACTTTACACAGAAAATAGAATGAGTCTATTAGCCGAAAAATTCAAATACACCTATTTTTAGTATAAATAAAATTGTCAATAGTTGAAGCTGATTGAAACTTACGGCTGCTTACGGGAAGTCACAAAGGCGCAGTTCTGGCCGAGGCCATGACTCACTGAGGCGCGCTCTTGATATTTCTTTAGCAGCTATTTTATAGTTATCTACGCGTACCAAATACAAATGAACATCGATTAACAATTTAACTAAAAAATTAACGCATTTTTGACGCACGTGCAATTAAATTTTATGATTGTCGTGTCGTGCTCTCTCTCTCTCTCTCTCTCTATACGCGTCAGCCTTGCTATTAACTTATTTTCGGAAACAGTCTGTAATCAAATTTATTCTGTAATAATGTATAATTTGTTGATTAATTGTCTGATTTTTTCGATCAATATTTGTTTAAAATATAACAGTATGATATTTTTAGTACAGTACAAATTTTATTAAAATGTTTACTATAAGGTATAAAAGTTGATTGCACTTATTTTTTTTATACGCGTTGTCACAATTTTGAAGATATTATTAATGAAATTTTATTTATCGTACGATTTAGATCGCGAGTACAGTGAGTACATCTAAGCATACTTTAATCGTAGTCTGTCAGCCAATAAATTTTTACTTATTAATAAAAATTGTTTATAAAAATTATTCAGATACATATATAGAAATATAAGAGAGAGAGAGAGAGAGAGAGAGAGAGAGAGAGAGAGAGAGATAGTCAGACAGACAGGCAGAGACAGAAAGAGAGAAAATTAAAAGGAAAGCGAATAATTTCAAAACGTAGGAGAAATTTACTAATCGTCGGAAATATTATTGTCTATACATCCTGGAAAGTGACTTATAAAATATTTTAATAATTCTTTAGTCTCTAGTACAATTTTTCTCAAATTTATTGTCATGTATTAAACAGTTTTCTTACATTCTGCTTTCAAATTAAACTTTGATTCATTACAAGAAATTTGAATTCGGGTCAGAATAATCACTGTTAATTATGCTTTCAAAAGTGATTTTTTAATAATTGCGTTTAAAATTCTCTTTTAAAAAGTTTTGCCAAGTAGAAATATGAAAAATAATAAAAATAAATGCTTTAATTCGATTGAATTTCTGTTAAAACGGATTTTTTGTTTCTTTAATTTTTTTTTCATCTAAACAACTGTCATTCCATTGGAATATATTTATAATTTTTTTAATTGTCCTATAAAATTTTTTGATTAAAAAATCGGATGGAAATGTGAGTATATGCATTGACGAATTCTAATTCTAGGTCTCCCCCTCTTATTTTCCCCGACTGTACATACCCAGCTATACTTCCCCCCTCCATTTCCTTCTTTCCACCTGGCTTCTACTATCTCTCCGCCCATCCCTCCTGCCACTACCTACTCCTACCATCTTCCGTAACCTATTCCTTTCACTTCCGTCACCTCCTCCTTTCTACTTCCGTCACCTCCTGCCCTAATCTTCCGTCCTGTCCCCTCTTCCTCCTAACCGTTGTTCTTTTATTCGGGCCACTCTTCCTCCTCCCCGAAGGCTTGCTGCAATATCCGTTGCCGTAGTCCTTCTGGCAGGCCCTGAGTCTCACGGAGCAGTTCGAGGGTCCGTCTCTGCCGATCCTCGATCTGCTCCGTGGATAGCCTTCGGGGTGGTGCTCTTCTGGCTGCGGTGGTGGCTGATGTTTCTTCTGCTCTTCTTGGTCTCGCCTGGGGATCGTCTGGCGGGCCCTCTTGCCTCCACCGGGCCAGCCTGGCGGATGGGGATGGGCTCGGCGTGGGGCTCGGCCACAGCTCCTCCGGGGGCCCTATTAGGACTGTCGGCGCTGGCGGTTGTGGCTTCGGGTTCAAGCATTGCGGTCGGTATGCCCCCGCGCAGCGCGGGCAGTCCTCCAGGTCCACCCCACGTCGGCCACAATTGTGGCAGACGCGATGCCGTACCGGTTCGGGGCACTGGGGGCGGCGACGGCCCGGTCTCCGGCAATTGAAACATTGCCCGAGCTGCGGGTCCACCGCCGGATCGAAAAGAATTGGAGCCAGGCCTCCGAACATGACGCCCCTCCGGATGACCAATTTCCGGAGGGGTATGCGCGCTCGGTTCTAATCTCGGTCTCGGTCGCGGGGGCCTGTTGTTGTTGGCCCCATCTCCCTTCCGTATGCGGATGATTCTCCCTCGCCGGGTCTCTTGGGGTGGCATCGGGCCAGGTTGACGGTAGCGGCCCTGCTTGGCCGAGAACCCCCGCTGCGGCCCGGATTACCGCGCCGGCCCCTTCCTCCCTCCGGAAGAGGATCGACTCAAAATCCTCTCTTTCAAATTGACGGCGGGGGTTGTATCGCCTGGGCCGGCGGGCTTCCCGGCGCTCCTGCTCCTCCGCTCGGCGCTCTTCGGCAGCGAATCCCGGTGGCCCGGGCCGGCCGACCACTTCATCGTCCCACTCCTGTGGACCCCTGGGTGTTGGCGGGGGGAGTGGGAGGCCTAGGTGTAACGGCCCCGCGGTGGGGGGCCGCTGTCCTCCGCCCACTGCCGGGGCCTTGTCGGACTCGCGCCGCAGCGGCGGCACCTGACCTACCTCCCTCCGGCGGTTTGCCGGGAAGCACTCCCCTTTCTCCTCTTGAACCTCCCTTTTTTTCGGGATGGTCCCCTTGCTCGTGTTCTCTCCCGTACGGGTAGTCCCCGCTCGTTTGGGAGTGGCCCCTCTTCCTCCTGCGGGGCGCCTCCTTTCTTCTGCGGGGCGTCTTCTCCTACTGCTTCGTCTTCTCTGGGTCCCTGCGGGGGCGCGTCTATCTCGCCCGGGGCTTGCCCCCCAAGCTTCCTCCTCCTCCTCTTCGTCGACCGGGATGTCGGCCCAGTTCCGGCCGCCCAACCCGAGAGAGTACTGCTTCGGGGGCATCGCATCCTCTGGTCCCATCCCCTGGGGGGTATAGTATTCCCCGTTGCTGTCACTGCTTTCGCTTAGCTTGCGCATGACTTCCCCTTCCTTGGCCTCCATACCTCTTACTTCCGTCCCTATCAAACTCAACTTTCTCCCTATCTCTTCCGTCGCTACTCCCGTTTTCCCTTCTTCCGTCACTGCTCCTTCCGTCTCTGAAACAATTAACATATAGATTAGTCTCCCCCTATGGTCATGGGCCCTGCCTGGCTATTCCCTGGGTACCCCGGGGTGGTAAGTATCGCTTGAGCTCGAATATGTGGGCCTTCGCGACGCGCTTCGCCGAGTTGGTCTCGAGTACGTAAACCGTTGGGGAAAGGGCGCTTAGGATCTTGTAAGGGCCTTCATATTTGGGCGCCAGTTTCGCATTGAAACGATTAATCGCGCTTGACAGCACGCGAGTTGTTCTCCACACCATGTCTCCTACCTCAAACCGCACTTCCCGTCTCCCTTTGTCGTAGAACTTCCGTTGCTTCTCCCGGGCTTGGTCTAAATATCCGCGTATGAGGTCTCGCATGGCCCCTATCCTCTTCATTTTATCCTCGCATTCTTCCGGCTTAATTCTCACGACCTCTCTTCTTCCTTCTACTTCCCTTCGGAGGTTGTGCACCGGGTTGGGGTTCCGCCCGAAGTTTAGGAATGCCGGTGACGCTTTCAGGCTAGACTGACAAGCCGTATTAATCACGTTCCTGAATTCGTGTAAGTGTTGGTCCCATCCCCGATGATCTTCTCTGACAAAGGTCGAGATCATCGTTTTCAGCGTTCTGTTGACCCTCTCGACAGTGTTGGCCTGCGGGTGATATGGCGGTGTGGTAACATGCCTTATCCCGTATTCTTCCATCACCCCTTTAAGGTGTTTATTATCGAATTCCTTTCCGTTGTCGGTGAGTAGGTACTCCGGCGTTCCCCACCGAAAAATAACTAACTCTTCCAATGCTTTCGCTACTCCCTTCCCGTCGGCCGTCCTCATAGGCTTGACTTCGATCCAGCGTGTAAACACATCTTGCAGGACTAGGAGGTATTTGTTCTGGGTTTTGCTAGACGAAAATTCCATGAAGTCTGCTGCTACTACACACCAAGGCTCTTCTACGATTCGATCTCCCATCAGCCCTTGTGGGCCCTGTTGCGAAACCTTATATTTCTGGCACTCTGGGCAACGCCGCACGTATTCACTTACGTCTGCCCAGATGCCCTTCCAGTAGTAGTCCAGGACTATGCGAGCGTATGTTTTTTTCTATGCCTAGATGTCCGGCGGATATGTCGTCGTGTGCGTCATGGAGCACCCTCCGTCGCTGTTCGAAGGGGATCACTAACTTCCAATTACTACATCCTTCCGTAAACGGTGCCATAATTGTCTCTCCCCCTCAGTGGTATAGCATTCCGTTCACTACGCACCAATCCTTGTATTTCTTCGGGAGCTCCTCTACTTGCTGAATCATCCTTAGATACCACTCGTCTTCCACTCCCGTGAATCCCGCCACTTCCTCCTCCTCTTCTATTCCCCTCGATAATGCATCGGGTACGTAATTCAGCGCCCCCTTCCGGTACTCCAACTCGAAATCCCATTCTTGTAATTCTAGGGACCACCTAGCGTGTCGTCCGGTCAGTTCTTTCAACTTCTTCATCCACTTCAGGGCACTATGATCGGTGATTGCCTTAAAGTGGTAGCCCTCGAGGTAAGGTCGCAGTTTTTTTATTGCCCATATCAGGGCTAGCCCTTCTTTCTCGGAGACCGTGTAGTTCTTTTCGGCGTCCCGTAACACCCTACTGACATAGACAATGGGGTGTTCCCCGTCTTCGAACTCCTGGGTCAGGACCGCTCCGATAACGTAATCGCTAGCGTCCGTCTGTACGGTGAACGGTTTGGTGAAATCGGGGCGTGCCAGATCGGGAGCTTCCGACAGTGCTTCCTTTAACTTCTCAAATGCTTCTTGTTGTTCTTCCCCACCACTTCCATACATGCTTCTTACTGAGTAGGCGGGCGAGTGGCACCTTGATCTCCGACTCGTTGGGTATAAACCTCGAGTACCAAGCTACCATCCCCAGGAACGAACGTAACTGCTTCAGGTTCCGGGGAACCGGAAATTTTACCACCGGAACGACTTTCTCTGGGTCGGGCCGTAGCCCCGCCTTGTCCAGGAGAAATCCCAAGTACGCCATCTGCGCGCAGCAGAATTCGCATTTCTCCCGGTTGATGGACGGCCCCGCTGCCAACAATCTCCGCAACACCGCTTCCAACCATCTCAGGTGTTTGTCGTACTCTTCCGTCACCACGATGATGTCGTCCAGGTATGCGAACACTCGCGGTTCGAACTCTGGACCGAACAGACGGTCGACCAACCACTGGAACGTCATTGAAGCGTTGGTTAATTCGAAGGGCATCCGGGTGAACTGATATAGGCCCGATCCCGGGACCGCGAAGGCCGTATACTGTTTACTCCTCTCCGCCATCGGTACCTGAAAATAGGCGCTTTTTAAGGCGATCTTCGAGAGGTATCGGGCCTTTCGCAGCTTATCCAAAATGGAGTCCATGCGCGGCAGCGGGTACGCATCCTTCCGGGTCACTGCGTTCAGATCTCGGTAGTCGAGGCAGAATCGATACGACCCGTGCGCCTTCTTCACGATTACAGGCGCACTACTCCACTCGCTTCCGGAACGCTCTATTACTCCTGCCTCCAGGATCTTCCTGATTTACCCTACCGATACTTCCGCCATTTTGGGAGACATAGGCCTTCTACCGTCCGAACACGAAATTCCCCGTGGATATCGTCCCGTCATACCTGGACATCGTTTTCTATCAACTAAACACGGTACTCCCCGTAGAAGTCGTCCCGACGTACTTAAATATCGTTTCCTACCAACTAAACACGATACTCCCAGTAGAAGTCGTCCCGAGAAAGCTAGCATCGCTTCTTAACGACCAAACACAATACTCCCCGAAGAAGTAGTTCGGAAAGACTTAGATATCGTATTTTACCGTTCATACACAAATCTTCCCATAGAAGTTGCTTTCCTCATACTTGGACGTCGTTTTCTATCAAGTAAATACAATATTCCCCGTAGAAATCATCTAGATACACCTGGACATTGCATCATCCGAACACACAACTGCCTATAGAAATCGGCTTGAGGCAACGGAATATCGTAATCAACCGCCCGTACACGCCAATACAATATTTCTCAGTAGAAACCGTATTTAAAATGTGTATATATCTTATATACAATATAATATACATACTATATATATATATATATATATATATATATATATATATATATATATTCTGATGTTGCGGCCTTTGCCCTGGCCGCTGTCACAGAATACTTTCCATGCGATCCAGCAGCCTATCTGCTGCTGTCTCCGGCGGTGATCCTTATTCTCTCTCCACGAGGGGGTCTGCTGATTAGAAGCGGGGCAACGCTAAATAGGAGGGGGGCGGCAATAAATGATAGCACTGATGTTGCTGCTATACAATGCTTTTATTATCACGCACGCTACAAGTTATCGGTTATCCTCTCTCTCTCTCTCTCACTCTCACTCTCGCACTCTCGGGCACGAGGTGCACACGCACCTCGTCTACGCGGCGCACCCACTCGGTTCCTCTCTCTTTCACTCACGTGGTCTCGCTGTTCGTTCTCTCTCTCTCTCTCTCACTCCCATTCCGTTTCGCAGCGCACACACCCTGATCCGCTCTCTTTCTCTCTCTCACAAACACATACGCGTACTCGCTGTCTCGCGGTTCTTGTTGCTGGCTGCCGACTCTTCTCCGGGAGCGTCTCTCGGTCGCGCGCACGCACGTCCCCGCGCTCGCGTTACGCCGCCGTCGCGACGCGGTCCGTGGCCCGGACTTACAACTACGCGGCCGTCGGTACTCACCGGCTGTCCTCAGCTTTGCTGGAAGGCGCTGGCTGGAGATCCGGCTGTCCCCTCTCGCTCGGGTCGGAATTAGCTCGGGTGAGCTCTTGCTGCCACCTCGACACCGCTGCAGGACACCACTCTATCTCGGGCAAGATCCGGGCTCTCGAATGACTGGCGCACCCGGGAGACTCTCCTTCAGGGAATGCTTTAGGATAAACGATATTTCTTGTATTTCCTTATGGCGCATACACGAATAAATCTGCAGGTTTTCCTACATGTGAACGGGCAACATATAGTTGTCCATGTGAAAAGCATGGATTCTCTAAATCGAGCCCATATACTTGCAGAGATTCTCCTTGTGCTCTGTTGATCGTCATAGCAAAAGCGAGTCGAACCGGAAACTGTAAACGCTTGAATTCAAATGGCATGTCTGTTGGAATCATTGGAATACGTGGCAACAGTACATTCTCTCCTTTGAATTTTCCATTCAAGATTGTAGCTTCGATGATGTTACTGAACAATTTGTTCACGGAAAGTACAGTCCGCCGCATTGCTTTGCAATAGCTTGCATGATTATATCGTACAAAATACGTTGTTCTGGAATCAATTTCGGAAGATTGATTTCAACTAACGCACCGAGACTATCAACATCAAAGTTTTTTTCACGATACAAATCACAATCATAAGCATCATTTGCAGATCGGTTTGGAGCATACATACCCGACTGCTCCAGTCCTTTCTTGCTGATTGATAAACATATATCCTCGATTGAAATCAGGGCTTTGTTATACACATATGAGCTAAACTGAATGTCAGGGTCCATCTCTCGTACCCCATGCAAGATGTCTTCACTCATATAATCTTTATACTTTTTCCATAGATTTTTGGGATTCGAAGGAAAACACGTGATCAGTATTATTGCAAATAATGTCCGCATTTGCTGCGGTAGATGCGTATAAGAAACATCCGAAAGTGCGATGTCCCAATGTCGATCATTTTCAAGAAAATTTAATTCCGGTAAGTTACGCATATTTTACCATTTACTGTTCGAAGGTCTTCGAAAGATTTTGGTCTACGTACATTAACTAATAGCAATCGAAGATAAAGGCATTCTTGATTGTTTGGATGCACTGTATACACGTGACCTAATGCATCTGATGAAAATCAATTCGGATGTCCTTCAACTGGCTGACCTTGTTTACGTCGTTAAAACTTTTTCGCTGACGTATTCCACGTATAAAATCTTAGCACTTCCGAATAAAGTAATGTTCTTGCAAACAAATCATCTATGCATAATTTGAAGAACGCAGTCAACGTTGTTTCTGGTGGAGACAAAGCTCTTGAATGAACATTTTCTCTTGTAAAATACACTCGCTGGCCATTTTCAAGATGCACTGACAAATAAATAACTTTTGGATGACGTTCGTGAATTGGAAAGGCAAGAATCCGTCAAACAGCTTCATTGCTACTAATATAGCGGCCCAATTGGTATTGTTTGATTTCATCAATTCGCGTAGATGCGTTTCCTACTCCTAAAACGGCCATATCATTTCCTTTATTGACATATTTACACACGTATTTAAATGATTTTACTGAATTGCAGTACTCAACATTTATATATGCTTTGAAAGTTTTCGAAAGTAAAGGCGAATACGGTACAATCCAACGGTCATCCACTTCGATTTCATTGTTGCGCACTTTTAGAATTATTGATTTTCGACTATCTTCAGTCGATCGTCGCCGATATTGTGGATATCCATTATTCCCAGTTACAGTGTCGGCATGCAAGTCTTTTGGATATCGTTTTGTGCATTTTCCCTGTCTCATACATGAAGAATTATTATTGATCGCGTCATATAGACCATGAATCATATTTTTGGTAACATCTGTGAATAAGCCAGGATCAATCTCAATATCTGGTATTTCTGCTGATATAACTTTATCTATCTTGTCTGGCGTAATTTTTTCGACCAACCAAATTAAAATATGCGCATGAGGTAATCCTCTTTTCTGTCATTCAATAGAGTACATCCAACAGCGAGTTTCCCCAAAAACATGACATTTGGTAATAAAATCGATTATAGATTTTACGTTTTGCTTAAAAACACGCCCAACGACGTCATGACGATCCCAAAATGATTGTCCTGGCAATAGATGTTTTTTTATTTCATCCCATGTAGGATTACATGTAAATGTTATAAAAAAAAGCGCAGTTGTGTGTCTATAGTATATAGATTACAAATCGTTGGTACCTAATTTGATTACCTAATTTGATTACCTAATTTGCCAATTTTTTAAATTTAAAATTTTTTAAATAGGCCAAATAGCAAATAGTGTAGAAGACGTGGTTAAATTTTAAACGCGATCGGTTCAGTAGTTTCGGAGTTTATCCAGGATAAACAAACACATACATTCATTTTTATATATATAGAAGATATATATCTGATTTTTAGCTTGCGGAGATTACGAATATCTGAGAGGTTTTTAGTGCAAATTAAATTTTCATAACACAACTATAAGCATCGTGGTTTTCGGAACTTATCTTTAAAAGGATTTTTAGAAGATATTTCATGACAAAAGCGGTCGTATCGTGTCTTGCCGGATGTAAAAGCAGGCAAACTTTTTGTCCAACAGGCGATCGATCTACCTGGCTCGACGTTCGACAGTTCGGCGCGCGCGTATAATTCAAAATAGCACGAGATATGTGAAATATTATATCGAAAATTATTATATACTTAATAATTTGATGACCTTATTACTATAATAATATTATGATTATTGTATATTTTGTCATTTTAACTATGACAAACAAAACATAAAAATACTTCCAACGTTAAGAAAGGGAATAGAATTTCAAACAAAGGATCATTGTAAATACTAGTTATAAAATTCACATTGAAACAAAATAAAAATTTTTTATTATTCAAAAAACAAATTGTAAATATTATTCAATATACTTTCTTTGTTCCTGATTCTTGGTTTTCCAGCAGCATTGTTATTTGACATTTTTTTAAATATCAACGAACTTCTGATTAGTACGTTTTGATAAATAAATTAAATACTTTGAGTCTTAAGTTGAGATATCAGGCTACTGTTACATCGAATTGCAGTCATAGCTTTCGCTGATCGAACAGCTGCACGCACGCGCATTAAAACGTTTAAAGAAATAAACAAAATTAAGATCATCACTACTGGTTTCTATATTATTATATTATAGATTCCGTACTAATTATCATTAAGAATAACAATAAAAATTATAATTTTAATTCGCATTCAATTTTTAATTTAACCATGTAACGTTCCTGTCCCCTCGGGATAGCCTACGCGGTATTTTCCCAGGGTAGTTGGCAACAATAACTTTCATTTCTTTTGTGTATGCGCGGTATATTTGTGTAGTGAATGTTTTTGGCCGTCGCAAGGGCGATAATGACAGTATTTAAATATTTTACGTAAACATAATTTTCACTGCTTAAATCATGAAAACACAAGACATATTTTCAAAATACAATGTTTTGTTGTCTTATACCCGTTACAATTATTGGTAGTTAATTATAGATTCAATTCTATTTATTTATAAAATAATTAATTTTATAAATAATTATTAATTATTAACAATATATTAATTGAAATAATGATTAACGTCAGTAAATTTTTTAATAATCCATAATAATGATATTCATTTTTTATCCGGTTACAACTTATACCTAGTTTCAACCATCTGTTTTTGTAATAACATTATTTAATAAATTATTCTTGAAATATTAAAAAGTTAAAACGTCTACAGGTCCTTTCTTACATTATCTCTGGTTTATTCTATTAAAAATAGTACAGCAATCTGAATTTCATGAATTAAAACTATTCTTTTAATCTTATATTAAGAAAAAAAATATTAGATTCATTACCTTTATCAACATGTTTATTTTGTGTTTCTACAAAATTTCTACGTTTTTTTTCAATCATAATGATATAATCTTTGGAGTTGATTTATTAAAGCTTTAACTTTCGTAAAATTGGCAAATAATAAAATAATAACCCCACAGAAGGTATAGATATTGCATAAGTTGATTAAGTCCTATAGATGCTAATAAGTCATGTCAAACAGTAAAATTATAAGATACGATTGTAAAAATTTCTGAGGATGAGGATTTTGGATCGAAAACTCTGGTTTCCATCACCATCAAATTCGATTCCATCACGATCAACAATATCGGCTAATATATAGCAATAACTTAGATTTAACTCACTTATTAGCTATAATATAATATTATCACTGTAAACCCTTCGAAATACAGATTAACTTTAACAAAAAGGCTACTTTTCATATTTGTTTTTATACACATAAATGCATCTTTGCGCTGTTCGAGCATGCTTCCAAACTTTGGTACAATTGAATCGATTTTCTTAACTATTGCTTTGGAATGATCTAAATTGGTATGAATGTAAATGGTAAATGATAGATTGGTATGTGTATGGCAAATAGTTTTTATAAGCTTAAACTTTCAAAACTGTAAAAATGATAGCTTTTCAATTTTATATTCGAAAATCTAAAAAATTACAAAAAATATTTTCCATTAAATATATTTTCTGATTATGATTTGATTGTCGATAACTACAAAAACTAAAAATGAGGTCAACTATCCTACATTTTTTTAGATTTTCCAGGACTATAGTACCACTGCATAATCTGCAATTAAAACTTGGAATACCAATTATTATGTTTCGCAATATAACCCAACCACACGACTTTGTAATGTTATAAAAGACTTGTGGTGAAAAAGCTAGAATGATTAATGTCGCTGAAGCAATTATTTTAAAAGGCAAATAAGAAGGCGAATACATTATTTCATTACGATCATTCGAATGATACCATTATATTTACCATTTCGCTATAAACGCCTTCAATTTCGCATTCGTTAAACTATTCCAATGGTCTGCATCGATAAAGCACAAGGACAATCATTGGACATGTGCAGTTATAGATATGCAATATCCAGTCTATTTCCTTGGAGAAGTTTGCGTTACCTGTTCGCGAGTAGACAAGCCATTGGAATTATTTATTTATGCAGCATTCGGAAAAACCAAAAATATTGTATATCAAAAAGCATTAGAATAAAAGAGTTGTCAAACAATAACATAAATTTTCTATTTTATAGACCAAAAAAAATCTCTTTTTGTATTATTTTACAGTAGAAATCTGACAATTTTCAGTGGACTGGAAAGTAGTTAATAAATAGAAAAATAGTATCGATATCATAGCTACGAACTGGGAACAGCTTAGAATGAAAAATTTGAACATTGTCAGTAAAATTAAGAAAAAGATGTAAACTTCTTTTAAAAGTGAAATAATTAGGCCAGTAAATTGTCATTTTATTTGGAATGTAAGTTTTCATTATTACAATGAAAATAATAAATATTTATACAATCATAAAATATTACGTTATTTATTTAATAAACAAGAATTTAATAAGATAATATAAATTAAAAACTTTGGGACTTTTTACCTTTGATGATATTATTTAATATTTAAACTTTAATTTAAAAAAATTAATGCAAAAAACCATTGCTCGTTATCTTATATACTTGTTTCAGTTATTGGTAGGTAATTAGATCATATTTTATTTATTCTGAAAATAAATAATATCATTTTACGTTGCATGAACTTTTCTTTAATTCATATAAATTTTAAGTTTAGTTTTTACCAAAGCCATAGTTAATATGGAGTTTAAATAAACTTTAGTTTACATGGAGAGTATACGCACTGTTATGCCTAGTGGCTGCATAAGTATATCATTGAATGCGAATGTGTAAACTATTTTTGATGCGTTTAATATGCATTATAATTATAAGGTATAGTTCGTGTTTAAGTTGATTAAAAATTATAAATTTGACAAAAATTTATAATTTTTTATAATTCAAATAATGATTAATGCTAATGAATTTAAATAAAAATTCTTAATAATATTTGTTAGTTTAATAATAATATCAATTATTTTTGGCCGTTATACCAATACACTGAAAAATTCTTTCTAATGCTAAGGAAAGTTTATTTGAATCAAGTAAATTATTATTTCGAATACTGATAAGATAATATTAACTTAAATAGGGATCAATAATTTACTTAACTGAAAGAAATATTAACTTGAAAAAAGTGTATATTTCTAAAAGCAAAGAATTTAATTGTACATTTCTTAATAACGTAAATTGAATAATAATATTGAGTTTCTTTTATTGTATAAACATTAAGTTGGATTAAAAAAATTATTTCTTGTATTCAACAAATACTCCTTAAATTTAAATAAAATTTACTTTCATTAAAACAAAAACTTTTTGAAAATAAGATTCTATCTTATAAAACAAGACAATATTACTTTGTAGCTAGAAAACTTTAAATTCAATTTAAAAATTACGTTGGTGATTCTAGAAAAAAATTTAATTGAATAAAGTAAATATTATTTTGATAGAAGTAAATCAAATTGTGTATTAAGAAATTTTCTTTGACTTAAAAAAATATTTTGTCACTCAAGCGAATATTTTTTAGATCACAATGTTTGAATTTCGCAATTCATGGAAAAAAGAGAAACGCCTGTCTGTTGGATAATCTGAAACTGAGGAAATCTTTCATCTGATGATATTGGTACTTAAGGTATAAAATTGACATTGTTATAATTATTTTAATATATTTTTTTACATCGGTTTTATTCTATATTATATCATTCATATATATTAACGACTATTTCTCACATGCACACAGAACGCAACGCAACGCAACGAAAGGCAATTTGTTTGTAAATATAAATACATCTATTTTTTTATAAAAGAGTTTATTATTAAAAAAAATATTTACATTATCTTTATTTATCAGACTGTATTTTTTTTATTTAACATAAATAAATATGTAAATACCTATATGAATTTGTAAATATCTACTTAAATAAATATATAAATATGTAAATGCCTACCTAAATAAATATATAAATATGTAAACACCTATCTAAATAAATATATAAATACCTATAAGTGTTACATAACGTAACGCTTATAGATATATTTATGATATATTCTAAAAAAATTATTTGAAAAAAAGGGATGGCTGTTTCATACCTTATTTTTGTATCGATAATTGTAACGAAAGAGGTACAAAGGAGAAGGAATTTAGCGAGTACTGGTTAAATTAAGCCAATAGTATATTTTCGACTTTTTTGTCTTCGTCTTTTATGTCTTTAAGCGGTAGAGCCATGCTATATCTTAGAGAAACAATGAACGATAGTTTTTCTACTGTTGATTTTACATTATTATTCTATTTTTCTAGCTCTGATTTTCCTATTTATATGATAAAATTATATAGGTACATTGTTATCGTCTCGTATATAATTTTTATATAAGTATTTGAATGCTTCGGGTGGTATATTTGCAGTTTTTAATGTTTTTTTTCGAAATCCAGAGAATTTGGACAATATATGCTGAATATTAAACTATTTTCGCGTATTTTAGCCGAACTATTGATATTATTTTTTATCAGATTTATTATTATATGACAATCTATGCGATGGATATTCGATTCATTAGATTTATTTGTTTGATACATATTCTTTCAAATTACTAGTTTGTATCGGTTAAAATTTTTATACAATCTAATGCACTTACATTCGAAAAGGCGGTATTTCTCCATAAGGCATGCAGGTATATTGTACGTTATGGGTCATCCACAGGTTAGGATAGGACGGATAAAGAATTGATATCTTAATATATTTATTCTATATTTTAAATAAGTTGAATAAAATAGGCGCTTCAGATTCCAGAATGCTTTCGCTGCTTTTTGTAGCTGAATTTCTACGTGTTGTCGGAAGCCTAGATTTCCGTCGATATTTATACCCAGGTGTTTCACGCATTTTTTTATTAGAAATATACTAATACTAAACTATACTCTAGTACTCTATATACTCTATACTAAACTAAAACTAAGCTTCTATACTAAAACTCTTATAATTTTTTTCGTTATTGAATTTCATATTTTTAGATTCGACCTAAATAGTATGGTTTTCGCATTTGATTGTATTAACTGAGGGCAAAACGTACCAATAGTATTTCTTTTAGTTTATGTAAAAGCCTTTGTAATTTTAATATATCCTCTCAAAATAATTTTTTTGCGTACTTCCTAAAAAGTAAATTCTTAATTTTGGCCTAACCGCCGGTTGAGAGAATTATCGATGTTTTACATCGCGTCATTGTGAAACGATTCAAGTGGTAGAGTTCAATTCTCTCTCAAATATATTTGATTTAATCTGTTTTATTAAGTTTCACCAAATGCTGTAGTGTAATCATCATTTCTTTCATATATATATATATATATATATATATTATCTAAAATGTAGTCATGCAATTATATTTTAGTATATTAATAAGTTTGACGTATAAATAATATCATTTTTAAAGTCTAGCATACAAATATAAAATAAATATTAGCATTTTGTTAATAACAATATAAATGAGTACATCGCCTAACTAATTTTACAATTCATTATTAAAATTACACCTTAGATTTATTGAAAGATATCTAAAATGATCAATTACAATATTTTCTATAATTAAACGTAAGGGATTTTTTGAGCATTTTGTTATTTTGATTTTACTGTGATTATTATGTTTTGCAATTTATTGATTAAATTGAACGATTAATTTTTTACGTAGTATACAAAGAATTTCTTATTAGTTTTCTTATTGTCACCGTTGACAAACGTCATGTGAAAAACGCTAAATGAAAAATGAGTAAATGTACACTGATCTAAAACATATATTGGTGCGATATTTATGAACAAAACTAATTAGGATTTGCTTTAAACGCGGACAAAGTCTTAAACGACAATTTAAATATTTCACATTTGGTTGCGAATTCCAGGTACTTACACCCGCACACTTAAATAATACATAGCGATTGTATAGTATTATTGACTTAAATCAAATAATTTTGAAATGTATAGATGTTTCAGTCTAGTTCAATCCAGAAGTATATTTATTTAACGAATTATGTAATAATAACTATTGTTAAAAATGTTGAGATAAACATAAGCTTTTCAATCATTTTGTGAACTGTAAATATGGTATTGATACATTTCATTTTTATCTTCACTTTTATATGTAACTGTTGGCAGAACAACTTAATTCAATAGATACATAATTTTCAATGCAACAAAAACTAATTGCTATGAAATTGTAATATATATTGTTAAATATTTGACGAATATTGAATAAAAAAATTAATTTATGTAGAAATAGAGATAATCTGAAGATATAAACCACTGCTTTCATAAAACTGATTTTCTCAATTTAAATTTCAATATTTTAATTGTGCTTATGTCGACTGTATTTATATAAATTAATAAATATTTCTATTGGTGTTACAATCCAATTCGATAAATTAAAATTAATACGTAATAATAACAATATATATTTATATCAATACTAATACATATATAATTATACAATGTATAAGTAATTGAAAATTATAACGACAATCAGACTGTCCTTGTTTAAAATAATCCCCGTAAATTTCAATATTATTCAAACTTTCGAGTGTATATTATAATGTGCTACTTTAATATCATCCTTAAAACATTTTTTTATTATTATTAAAAATGCTTTATTCAAGAAAAAATTATATACATATACACAGTGGGCAAAAGACATAACAAAAACCAAAATTACATAAATTTCGCTTATAAAATGGTGGTAAGGACCTCACTCGTTACAATAAGTTTTTACAATTGTGGTGTCGCATACAAAGCTACTTACATACTAGTAGGCGTGTATAACGCTTCATGTTAGCTATTAGAGTGTGAGTTAGCTATACTAACATATCATGGGGAGAGAGGAGAAAAAAGAAGAAAAACGAAGCTGGGAGACCAACGTCTGCCTGGGAATACCGAACTTAAGATGCACTTGCTTTTAATCGTATTTGAAATTAAGCATAGTTTTAATGTCCCGAGCTGTCAAGTCCGTTGAGAACCCTTAGCATTGTCTAATGTAACTTAGATTAACTATAACTATAACTTAAAACATAGTAACGTAGATAACTATAACTTAAAACATGTATACGTATTTATAGAATCTTTTGTTGCTGTTTCTTCTAGGGATATGGTATAGCACAGGCGTGCCACTTAAATTACAAATATATTTGTTTTCATCGAGGAATTTAAATTCGTTTACAGATGCAAAACCTCCGTTAATTGCTACTAGTGATCTGAATTTTTCATTTTCGTAAATTTTTTTAATCAGATGGTTGTCTATATTAGCAACTGATTTTACGTAGTTTCTTATTAGTTTAACGATGAAAATGTCAATTCTGATAATTTGTGCTTTTTTATATAGTGTTACATTGGATATTCTTTTTTTATGTTTATCAGCGTAGTTTCTATATAAGCTTTAAGCAACATCTTAAGATTTTTCTTTCGAACATTCTTATTTTTTTTATAAGATTCGGATTAATATTTCAACCTTAAAACATATACCACTCTCCTGGTACCACGAGTAAATTTGATAATTTAACAAATTTCTGTTTCAAGTTGTATCAGACCTAAGCGAATTGCAAAATATGAGATTAAACTTGCAAAAGTTACTGCACATTTGCATTTTTAAAGGTTAAAATTATTTTTTGAATTGTTTATTGAGCCTTACCTTGCGGTACTGCAATGCAAGGTCGACTCGCGGCAGAGTCGGAGCAAGCTCCAGACACTCCACCCATGTCCAAAAAGCAGTTCGATATTCTGGCCCCTCAATGAGGGGCGTATCAGATATCAAGCTGATAAGAACAGATACTACACTTTGATCTTAGCGGAGAACCGCCGAGAAGCGATACCGTTGAAAGTTTTCGGCTCTACCTTATACACTGTACTCGGCTATTTCGCTTTGGAGAAGCTGAAATTGTCTGAACAGCCTCTAGCGATTAAAACGAGTACTATTGTAGCAGAAGGTAGTAAAATCTGGTATAATAACATAATGACCGTCTTACAGTCAGCTTTCGTATTATACTTGTCAATTATATTTAATTTAAAATTTTCAGCCATAGTCTAAAATTATACAATATTTTTAATGCATAAATAACATGAATTAGCCATTATAGATTAAATATATAGTTGGTTCTATGAAGAAGCTTGTTATATAGGCAATTCATAGTACTTTTAAATAGAGGTCTCTGGTTTAAATTTACATAAAAATACTTTTAAAAGTACTATAAAATCCTGATATTGAAATTGAGAATTGAATAAATTATATTTATTAAGATTGAATTTTATATGTAAAAATTTTTTTTTATTTTTAATTAAACCTCTTTTATTTTACATAAAAAGCAAATTAATAATTATATGTCTACATAATGTAGTTCTGTGTTTTATCACATAAGAATTCTATATTCAATTTTTAATTAAAATAAAAATGTATAAGTAAATATAATATAATGTAATAATTAGGATATAACTTATTACAAGTTATTTTAGTATATTAATAATATTAATATGATTGTTATTAATATTATAATGTTATTAATATTATTTAATATTTTTTCATCAAGTTTTTACGGAAGTTCATATTTCAATTTTTAAATGATTTATCAAAGCCAATAAATATCAGCTGTTCATAAAATAACAAATATCAAACAAGTTTCTGACAAGATATCACTTTTCATTTTGCCATTACAATTAATACTGAATAAATAAAATCATTCTTTTAGATTATCATATCTTAGCAGGTAAGAAATGTTGATAATAATTCTTTGTGAAATCTAACATTAAGTCTAAAGTACATTCTGGTAGATCTTCTACACAAGTTGCTGGATTTCCAGCGAACCGAGTAAATGAAGGCACAACTGTATCTGGAGGAATGACAGCACCATCTTCAATGTAGCAACAACTTTTTAATACACTTCGTCTGCCCTAAAAATTACAAAATATAAGTTGCTAATAAAAGAAATACTTGCTAAGAAAACACTTACTATAACTGCATTTTTTCCTATGTAGACATAAGATCCCACAATTGCTGCGCTAATAATGGCATGTTCTCCTACAAATACATGATCTCCCATTAGAAGTGGAAAAAATGCTATCCTATATCATCATAACAAAAAATTATTAATGAACATAATAATAATTATTATTGCTAATAATCATATACACACCCTCTACTAAATCTTTTAAATGGTGGTCTAATGACAGCATTTTTACCAATAACACAGTAGCGTCCAGTTTTTACATTAGCAAGGTCTCCTCTAATTATTGCATCTGACTGCACTATTACCTTACCATGTAGTACAATATTTTGTGAACCACATAATACAGTTTGTCTACTAACTTTGTTTCCTGATGCCTATAGCAATAAGTAACAGTTTACATTGTTATCATTCTTAAATAGTTATTAGTAAATTATAAAATGTTTATACTGATACATACAGTTTCAATATATTCATTAATGTTGTAATAAACATCTTGAGGCTCCATTTTAATTTAAGACAGAAATTATTAGTCTTAAATATTGATTTATGTTTGTAGTCTTATTGAGAATTATATACACCATATATTGTTAAGACCATATCAATAGATACTAAGTACAAGAACTATGCATTATATCTAATTATATTTATGTTTATATGCATGTATACTGCAGCAAATTTGCAAAAACCTCAACTCAGTAGAAAACTTCTTGAAATCTGTGATAACTTTACTTTGATGTTGCCAGCGTTGATAAATTTTTCATTTTGTAATATAATTTTCAGTTATATTTAAAGTTAGAATTTGTAATTAAATTGCTAAAAAACATTTAAAACAGAAATTGTAAAAAGCAATTTGATATTATACATATATATTATTATATATAATTCAAATTTTAAATGTTAATAACTTTAGATATCATTCTTACCTATCAAAGTCAGATCAGGCTCATTGTCAGAATAGGTTATAAATGAGTATATATAGTTCATAACATAACCTAGACTGGAATTACCCCCGCCGCCCCGCCCGCACGTTAGCGTTAAGGGGCGTATATTATACACTGTCAAAAATGAAAAGAATTTGAGTACAGATAAATTCCAAGATAAATAAATAGAAGCACGTTGATATGTTACTATAATTATTATGTACCTTTTTGTTAATAAATGGTGGTGGTATTGTTGTTAGAAAGAAAACAGATTCTTACAACAAATTTTAGTTGTAATTTATCAAGAAAACGGATTGATATGGCATGATATCGCTAATCGCCCTATCTTTATATTCTCTATACGTGCATTTAATCAAATCAACACATACTCGTGCTTGATTATTAAAGAAAATATAATAAATTATATATTACGATTTTATTTGATAATAATGGGTATGTATCAATTATTATTTTGATAATAGTGAAAGATTTTCTAAAAATCTTTAATTTTTCAATCCAGAAGACTCTTTGGATTCTCAAAAATGGCAGCAACATTTGGCTCTTCTTAGAGAACAGTATGTAAATCTTTACAATAATTATACAGAACTACAACAGAAATATGCATTAGCTACATCATCCAAAGAAGATCATGGATTTATTGGAAGGCTATTATCTCAAATAGCCATGATGTTTGAAGAGCAAAGATATAGGTATTTTACAATAAAACAAATTGATTGATTTTTTAAAAATTATTATAATAAATAAATACTTAATGATTAACGATTTTATTTCTATATTTTTACGTTTTTTGTTACTAGTGATATAACAGTTGTTTTAAGAAATCGAAACATTCCAGTCCATAAATTTGTTCTCGCTGCTCGCAGTAATAGTTGGAGTTCTATACCAGAAAAGACTGTTTTAGGTAGATATTTCTTAATATGATTAAATATTTAATAATTAATTTTCATTTTTTAAGAATTATTTCAATTATTTCAGACTGGAAAAATTTAGATGAAAATATTGGCTCTATTTTATTAAAGTGGATTTATACAGATGTAGTTAATCAAGATCAACTTTCCCTTGAATTAATGAAAGCTGCTTCTGGATTTGGATTAACTGAATTAGTTGATAGGTGTGAAAAGTATTTGATAGGAACTGTAAAATTACAAGATTGTGTTCGATTATTCACTATTGCTGAAGAATTAGGAACAAAAAAATTGCGGGACCATTGCAGTTCTCTGATTTCTTGTCACTGGGTAAAATATTCTTTATTAACATTTTCTTTTGCAATACAATAATTAATGGTCAGCTATAATACATTGGCCGAATTCCTTTATTATATATATATAACTGATTATAAAACTCTCTTTGCATAATCTTTTATTCTTTGTAATATATGTTAGTTAAATAAATAATTTGGTAATATTAAAAAGGTATTAAATGCACAAAGTTAATAATTGTTACTAAATGTTACGATCTTATATTTCAGTTAAGTAGAAAATGTTTAAATTTAACTATTTGAAATTGTTACATTACTTATTTTTTAATAAGCTCTTGAAAAGTAATATTAATATTTTCATTATTTATAAAGTTAATATATATTCCAAATGTTGCAAACTACTGTCAAGTTATACATAATAAATGAGGAATAGAAACAGAAACTTGATTTTATTGTAGGATGATCTCCGTGGTGAGGATTTCAAAGAAATGCCAGGGTCATTATTATATCAATTACTAAAAACAAAGAGTGAATATCCATTACATTCCGCTGTTCGATTACAACGAGAAGATGTTGTTTTTTTATATTTAGTTGAACATAATGCTGAGGTAAGTTATCTTTTTATTTTATATACATAAATACTGTATTTTTTTATACATATTTTATTAAATAACAATAGAATTTATAGTTATTTTTTAAAACTAGTTGATATTTTATATCACAAATTTACTTTATATCATATTTAACAATCACATTAAATATGTTCATTTAATTCTTAAGATAGGCACAATTAATGGAATAATACAAAACATAAATGTTCAAGAGAAGCTTAAAAATAAAAGCACCATAAAGACTAGAACACTGTATTTTTGTAGTGGATTATCCATTAAACAAGAATTATTGCAATAATTTGAAGAACAGAAGCAATATTCTGATGGTCCATTAGGAGTACCTTTACTCGCTTCTTTAAAACAGCCATCTTGATAAGCTTCGGTATCAACTTTCTCTTTTCTTTGCCATTTTTTATCAGAATAATTATAGTCTTGAAATACGTATTTCTGAGGTGCACAATTACGTTCAGCTGTTACATTTAGCGTTGCTGAAATAAGAAGATTATAAACAGTTATTTATATAATTTTTTCAAATTATTTTTGTTTTTTTTTTTTAATTATTAATTTTAAAAGAAATTTTTTGAATAGAATTCGATATTTTTTTTATAAATATGCAATGACTGTTACATTTAATTTATAATTTTTGTTTAAGTAATTTTGAAAAGAAGTCGTGATAGTTTTAAATAAAATACAGTTTTTAGTAAAGATAAATTAAAATTTAAATATCAATGAATAGAACGTTGATAATGGAATTATTTTCTTGGTATAAGCCGGTTAATATTGACATTCTTTTATAATAACAATTTATTGCTCCACGAAATACAGTTCAAAAGATTTCTACAATTGAGACACTTACTTCCATTGAGTAGCGAATAATGAATCATTCGTTTCATGCAGAATGTTGATGTAGGACACTCTTGATAAAATCTCGAGCTTCCATCGAATTTTGAGCATGGCTGATCAGCATCGCCGACGTAATGTGGTGGTAGTATTGTACATCTGTAGCACGTAATTGCTTGAGCGCTGGGCACAAATACCGCTACATCTGAAAAAATTTAATCTTCGTCAAAACTATCTTTATACGGCACGCACGGGATATTTAAATGGTATGATTTTCCGAATGATGCGCAAATAATAAGTTGACTGTGATCTTATTTTTTTTACGTTTCATTATAGCCATACGATTTTTTTATAATGTGAAATTTTAATTTTATAAATTTGTTTTTTTTTAATAATTTGCGATAAATTTAATAATTACTAATATTCAATTGGTCGTTTTATAAGCTATGATTAAAAAAAAATTTATTTCTACACTTCATTACATAGTTCTTTGTATAGTTTCATTTATTCCTGTTTCGTTTTTGTTGATAAGACTCTAATGAAGTATCATATAAAAATGTTACAATTCGTTTAACTACTGATTAGCTATTTTTCAAAGATGTAATCAGATGTTATATTAGCCATTATTCATATAAAATCAAAAGCCTTTATATTTCTTATATATTTAACATTTCAGTTATTATACGTGCTTTTTTCGCTATACAATGCGCGCGTGTGCGTTTCTCCTTGCATTGCAGAACGAGTAATTCAGGCGCATATTATACGACGGATTGGCAAACGAGTTAACAAAGACCGATCTATATATATATAAAATAACGACATTCGTTTGTTATAACAGAGTTGAATTATTTAGTTCAGTTTCAGTAAAATTATAACAATTAAACAAGGTTTCTTGTTGGATCACTTTTTCCCTCTTATTTTATATATAAAATCTTGCCTGGTAAAATTAACTATCACATATAAAATATAAGATATTGCGGTATTAATTAGAATTCCATCAATTTATAATTATTATAACGATTAGAATACAATACTTACAGCTTATTAGCACGAGCGCTGTCCAACAAAGCGATGAGCTCTGAATATCTAAGCGGTGCTTCATCGCGAGCGCGACCTTGGCTCCTGCTGCCTGCAGGCGCGCACTCCTTACGTTCTTATACGCGCGGCCGCTGTTGCTGCAACAGCAGCAGCGACGTATACACGGCTCCGCTGTTTGACAGCGTACAAAGCTTTATAAATATACGAGAGTGAAAAAAAGGGAGCTCTAGGCTTATTATATATATCGTGTATATATAAATGTGCGCTTCTATTATGCACTTATGAAGTTTCACAGCAGCAAAAGTCGTATGTAAATAATATATATTATGTTGTGCTACCGATGCTGCAGCAGCAGTCCATCATAGCTGCGCGTCAGCATCATTGCAGTAGCAGCACGGTAGCAGTAGCTCGCGCGCATATCCGGCCTATTATATACTACTGATGATGCCGAATCGAATCCGCCCGCGCTCGCGCGGCTCGGATCTTCTGTATATAGATATATATATATATATTATCAGTCGGACGACCAGGAGATAACGCGGACCGTTGCCGCCGCCGCCGCCGCCGCCGCTGCCACTGCCGCCGTCCACCGCACCATGCGAGATCACGTCCGTGAATCACCTTTGTACGGAATCACTCGCGATGACGTCGGCGCGCTTCGCCGCAAACAGTTCCTGATGGATAATATTCTGTTTATCGTTATAGTATAATATATCTTAAGTAGCGCGACACGCTCGTCCCGCCGCGTCCGCGCAAATTTCGAATCCGCGCCGCGGACGAAGGGCCCGCGGCACCGCGATAATAGTAATAATAAGAATAAAGCACCGAGCATGCGCGGTATGCGGTATTGTAGCAGCCGATCGCGTGCGCGTGCGATATATATATATATATATATATATATATATATATATATATATATATATATACTACATAAATATTGGTATATAGAGCAGAGCAGTAGATTCTAGCGTAGCGCCGGTCGCTTATCGCATCAACGAACTATAACGATGACTCGCGCGCGTGCGGTTGACCAAGTCTTCTATCTCTCTCTTTCTCTCTTCCTGTTTCTATACTACTGTTCTGCTACTAATGCGATGCGTTGTGTTGTGCCTCCCTGTCCTCGAGGCTTGCTCCGAAAAAAAATCGTCACCTCACTAAAGCATTTATTGATATGCGTCGATCGCGGATGCGCCTCGCTCTTATTAGAAATATTATTCACTGCCTTGCCGATTTGCGAATTCGTGGACTCGATCGTTTCGTGGGGTAGAATATCCCATTGGAGCAGCCGTCCCTTTTCGATATTTCGCATGGATAATCCGCACAGCGCATCGCGACTGCCAGCCAGCGGGCGATGCTTTTATTCGGCGCCGCGTGCTCGCTCGAACTGACGCGGTCTTGCGACTTCTCTGTCTCTCTCTCTCTCTCTCTCTCTCTCTCTCTCTCTCTCTCTCTCTCTTTCTGCTTCATTCGTTGCTTCGCGCGCCGCGCGGTGAGTCTGATGGACGCTACGCCACGTCATATATATATATATGTGCGCAGTGTACATATTTATATCTTTTTGCTCTCTCACTTTGCTGCACTAGGATGTCTTGCTTTATTGCTCCCACTTTTTCCATAATATATAGCGGTTGCAGGAAGCGCGCGCGCATTAGAGCCGTTGCAATATATCTATATACCACCGCGTAGAAAATTGGAGTTTTCCAATCTTTAAAACATTTACTAATATCTTATATTACGAAAGCACTTACTTTTACTGCCCCCTCCTTTCTCTCGTTTTTTCCCCTATTGTCGGCAACATATTATTTTATTATATTTTTCTTGTGACTTAGTTATAAGAATACTATTTTATTAATTTGCTGCCTTTAGAAATATCTATAATGTTGATAAAATTGACTTGCTACATTATAATTATATATAATATCAATTTATATTTTGGTGTTATTATTATTATTTATAATAATTATATCAATTCTAATAATTTATTCTGTGTATTATGTAATTAAATTCACTATTTCGTATCTAACCTTAGAAATAATTTCAAATGAAACCATCAATCTATCCTTCTATCTCTCTTTATTTCCTTTATTCTCTCTCTCTCTCTCTCTCTCTCTCTCTCTCTCTCTCTCTCTCTCTCTCTCTCTCTCTCTCTCTCTCTCTCTCTCCGTCATTGTTTTTTACCAGATTTCTTTATTACGAAATGGAAACCTATCGCAACATGAAAGGCTATAATAATATGGCCATGAAACCTATGGGTATTGAGAAATTGACCTTTTTTGTATAATATATAGTTATATTCAGTTTAGAATAGCTACGATATAATATATAATTACTCTGACAAAATTTCTTTCGAAATTAAAAAGAAGACTTTTCCGGAATGTTTTCAATTTTTTGTCCTTGTTTGTCTATGAATAATGATAAAGCTTCCCTTAAAAGTTATTGAAACTAAAGAATTGTTTCGTTTATAAATTAATTGGTTATTCATCAAATGAGTTCTTTCTATTACGTAATTAATATCGAAACCGTCCAAGTTACATATAAACTAATTAACGTACAATAGAATAAAAATTTGTTAATGAATTCTCACATCTATTTGTAAGATAAACTTTGCAATAATATTATTTTCCATAATTTCTGCTTACAGGTATTCGTTATATACATTAAATTCATTGATATTGCGTTTTTATATTTTGTAAAATTTTAATAGCTTCGCCGAGAGCCCTGCTTTATCATTTAGTTTTTCATTACGGTGCCCTCTATAAGCATCGATGACGAAGGTTTACGTTGTGTTTGCAAATAAACCTGCAAACATAAATTTTTATATAGCCGGGGTGCGCACGCGCTGTGTTCGAATTCTCTCTATACTTATTTTGCGGAACAATTAGATCGTAAACCTCTTAATATTCTTTTGAACTTTACTTTAATATATTTTGTAGTTTAATGCATTTGGGGCGCATAAATTTTTTTATTATATTTTTCTTTTTTTTCTTCAAATTTTTCTTCGAATTGATTATTTTTTAAGAAATGTTAGGCCCATAAATTCATTTCTGTAACTTTTCAGGTGGTGAATAAAATAATTGTATAAAAAACCCAACTTTATGAATGCTTTATTACAATTCTCATACAATCATATAGCTATAATTTTCATTATTTTCCCACAATTTGGTTATGATTTGATTTATCATTTACTTAATTACAGAGCGGAAACTTTGATAAGTAACTACAGTAAATTTTTTTGAACTATGTTCTATGTACCTTGAATTGGTTTTGAATGGAAAAATTTATATATGAACGACTCACTTATCAAAATCAATATATAACTTTATTTTGTGCAATACATAAACTTTTAACTAATTTAAATTCAAAGAAATTTTTCTAAAATAATATAACATTTAATATCATATACTAAATAACCTAATTTTTAGCGGTTGGTACAATATAAGGCGTAATATATATATATATCAACAAAATAGACCTTAGTCGGGCATTGCCATACTAAGATTTGTAACTCATAGCCTCTTGGATTTTCCGAAAGATTGGTCTTTTAATTTTTGTAAACTCTTAGTTTTCAATATATTTCAGTGTGTAAGTTAACTTAGGATACCTTGATGTATGCCTGCACGCGCGTGAGTGTGTGTGTGTGTGTCTGTGTGAGATCTGTTTTGTTGATAAGTAACTCCTACTTTTTGCTGAAGATTTGAATTCATCAGTTCAAAATATATCGAGATGTATCCGACTCCTCTGTCTTTTCACATCCGCTTTTGGGTCTATTTTTAATTGTGATTTAATAATATATTTCGAAAATAAATTTTATCCTAAAAGTAAGCCAGGTTAAGTAATAGAAACATTGAATGGATTAAAAAAAATTTGTTTTCACTTAATTACTTATTTTTTAATCATAGTTGTTCTCAAAAACTGATAATTGACCCAAGGGTCTATACGTATCAACAGAGAACTAATATCGGAAGAAGCGAGCGCTGTTGTAATGGATATGTTTTAGGATGCTTCAACTAAAAATCTAGCACAATTTCAATAGATTCTAAAAAAGTTTGAAACTCGACTTGGACACTTATTTACGATGATACATCACATAGATACGAATTCAAACTTTCATCAAAAACTTGAAAATTTTTATCAGTATCATATAGACATAACAACGCCACAGACATTTATTGTAAAGGCTCTGTATACATATTTTCTTTGATATTTTGAAAGATTGGTCTCTTCAATTTTGAGTGTACATTATTGCAAGTTTTAGTTAAACTAAGAAATATTTTCCTCGGTTTTCATTGTAGTTTAAAATGACTATCGGACTATCCTTTATTTCTTTACTAAGAGTAATTTTTAGACTAATTTTTATTTATATTTTAGATTTTACCGTGGTGAAAAAACAATATAAACAAAGATAGTTTAATTGTCATTATTTAATTATTTGATTATAAATATATTATTTTATATAATTTTAAGACCGATAAAAATATTTATTATTTTAGTTTACAACAGTCAACATAAGTACCATTTTCAATTTTTAATTAATCATTCTCTTTATTTACACATCTATTCTATGTACATTGTTGTATGGTAGAAAATTTTTTAAAGAGAACGTTTTTAAAATTTTATAACCAAAACTCCTGACAAAACTTGATAACTGAATTATTAAAAAAAAAATTTTATGTACGTCTTATTCTACAGCGTAGAATAAGACGTACATAAAAGACGTGATTAACTCTAAAATTTGAAATAATTTGATGTTTACATATAGAATATTATTCAAAAAAGAGTACTTTTTGCTCGATCGGTAAAATTTGTCTTTGACAGCCCCTTCAACCTTTATAGTTGAAAAATTACTCCGTATATTATTTGCAAAGCTCTTATCGGGCCGTATATGTCAAAACCTCGTATGGCCTCTTTAAAAACGTGGTTAACCCCCCTCCCTCCTCTCTCACTGTCCGCACAGCTACCGGAGGCGGTCAACCGGCTGGACCAGCGAGGCGAGACCGCCCTGGAGCTCGCCCTCAAGACCCGCCAGCCCTCGCTGGCGCGCACCCTCGTCGAGCACCGGGCCGATCTCTGCGCCCGCGGCCCCCTGGGCCACAGCCTGCTGCACTCGTTCATCCTCAAGGGGGACTCGTACGCGGCCGAGTTCATCGTCGAGCAGCTCGAGAACAGCGGGGCCAGCCTCGACGGCCAGCGGCGCGGCTCCGCCGGCGACGACGGGCCCGAGGGCAGGACCGCCCTGCACCTGCTCGCCGCCCACACGGCCCAGGACATGCTCGCGGTGGCGGCGAGACTGCTCAGGACCGGGCTGGACCCCAACGCTCAGAACAAGGACGGATGGTGTGTGAAAATTTATATATGTGTTTATTGGAAGCGTGGCTAGGCAATAGTATACATCAATATATGGCTTCGAAAGCCAACGCTTAGATGTACCGATATGCGCTCAGCTGTACAGCTATAATCAGCTATAACCGAATGCGAAAATGTCACAAATTAGCACTAAAAACCTGTTAAGACCAGCTAAAACGTCATTGATCCATTTGACCACAAGAAGTACCGAAAATGAACATTTCATGTCAGGGATACTTTGCTATCGCAATCACTAACTGCATAGTAGTTTATCTAAAACTTTTGAAAATGTATGCTATACGAACTTTCCGACGTCCAGGAAACCTTTTTTATAATTAAACATAAATAAATATACGACACGATTGCAATGTTTTTTCAGGTAATACGTTGGTAAACTTGAATTTACACTTTCATTCGTTTGTCATAATCACGACAGTTCGTGGCAACTATTTCAACCTCCAATAGGAGTTCTCAAAAACTTTGAAAAAAAATTGACTTTAGAATGAGTTCCAAAGTCAATCTCATAAATTTATCGGGTTTTAAGTTTAATTATCCAATAACATAAATCCCATTTCAAATTTTATTTCTACCTTCTTTCAAACCAATATTTTCTTATGAAAAGAAAAACATTTCTCATGAAAAGGCACTTGCATGCATTGTATAAGATCCTAATTTTATTTAGAGTTACTAATAACTCAGCGCCAATTGTCGTGCAAAAATTTTTAAGGCCGTAAATTGGGGTTAACTGTAAATCATCTAAGGACAACAGAAAAATTATTTTCTGCGATGTTATTACGATTACATATATAAATTGTTTTGTCCAAAAATTAAAATCCGTTAATAAGGATTATCTAAAAATTTAGAGTTTTGTTTTTTTTTTTAACATTCTTTCACTTTAGTGACTATAAGTGTGCTTATATATATTACAACCCTTAATCTACATGCACACCAGGAGCCCGCTTCACTGCTGTGTGTCGGAACGCAACGAACCGCTGCTGGCCCTCCTGCTGGATTCCGAGCGCCTCGAGGTTGACCTGCGCACCCGCGAGGGCGACACGGCACTCTGCCTCGCGCTGCTGCGCTGCTCGCCAAGCTTCAAGGCCGGGGCTGCGATGCTGCTGGGCCGCGGGGCGACGCCGAATCCCCTCTATCCGGGCGACGAGGCCTCGGCCGACACCCTGCTGCACAGGCTGGCGCGCGAGACGCGCGAGGACGAGGCCCTGTTCTTGCTGGGCTCGAGATACGAGGTCGAGGTCAAAGGTAATGTGTGATCTCCGAGTTCTCAAAAGTGTTACAGTTATTTTGATTTATTTTTTTTTTTTGTTTAATTATTATTATATCGATTTTGATAAAGGTATAATACTTTCTTATTGATTTGACCAAAGTTAAGAGTTCATTGCAATAAAAGTGAGTGAATAATGATAAAAATCGATAAAAATGAATAAAAATCTTCAATAATTACTTACTTTATATCGCTATTAATAAATAAAGGAAAGGTAGGTTTATTTCAGTCACGTTCAGAAATGAAAATGTTTTATGATTTAAAATTAGTGGGATTTCAAAGTAAAAAAGACGATTCTTAAAGCTGGATTTCTGATTTTTGTATTGAGAATATAAAAAATAAATTATGTATATTTTGGACCATCGAAAAGCAATCTTTAAAATTATAAATAAAAAAAGCCAAGTTTCTTTAATCTATGTTACTATGTTTTTGGACTGCTGGTTCGGAATTTTGTGGTTCAAATTATGATCCCTTTTTGAAATATATGGTATACATTTTTGTACAAGGAGGCTAATTTTCTGAACAATTCACAACAAAATTACAACACGAGCCAATTACGTCGATAATTAATGACATTTTAAAGGCTTTGTGTCTCTCGCATATTTTTCCTAAAATCCATATGCTACGT